>JARHVA010005689.1:787500-1132541 GCA_037957365.1 Torreya grandis | reverse complement strand
TCAAATCAAGAATATGCATGCTCTTGAACCCTTGCTTAAGAACATCTTTGTTTCCCAAAATGTCTTTCATTTGGCCTCAAAGTGCCTTAGTTTCTAGATTTACATTTTGTTGGCTATTTCATTTCATTCAGTATTGTTGCTTGTTTATGTAATCCTTAGTATATTTTTTAACCACTTGCTTTACTATGGTTGAACCCACTAGAGGTTCATGTATACTTTGTGCATTTGTTTGTACTAGGTGCAACCCAGTTGATAAGTCTGTCTATAGCTTGGTGCAGTCCAACAAACCAAATAGCCACTATAGACCTCTTATAGCCCATAGAACCCTTGAGCCTTCTATCCTCTTAGTGGTTTGCTTTAGCACCCTACCAAATATTGGTGGTTTTGTTTAGATTCTTCATCTATCACGGGACTCCTACCACCCCTCCTCACCTCTCATTGTGGTTGGCATTAAGTCACTCTCTCATGGTTGGCCCCGCATAGCGATATTGGCTCTACTGGTTGAAATGTTTTTCTTGCCTCTAGCACTCTGACTCATCCTCTCATTTACATGAGAGAGCAACATGACCCTAGATCAGTCATGCTCATAGTGGAACAAGAAAACTATGTTTTGGCATGCTCACAAACATTCTTTTCTTGTCTCCTCCCTTCCCTTTTCCATTTTGGGTCTTTTCGGGCTCCTTGGGCTTATTTTTGGCCCTTTCTAGCCTAGGTCATGGCTTTTTGGGTTAAATTGTAGAATGACAGTGGGCTAGGCCACAAATTTTGTAGCCTGGTAGTGGTCCAAGCTATAGGTTTTCCCAGGTAGGTGTCAGGATCTTGCTCCACCACAATTAGAGCACATATGATTACTTCTTGTATTAGCAACTAATCACGGAATTTAACAAGAAATATAAATTAACTAGAAATATGAAACAACACAGGAATTGAGAGACAATACACAATTGTATTAATAATCACTCAGAAGAATATACAATAAAGAAGATGCCACTTCTTCTTCCACCTCAAAGGTTCGCCACTCCCTCAAGATCTTCTTCCCTCTCTCTCTTGGTCACAACGATCAATTCCAATATAGAATTGATGTTCACCCTCACCAACCAGTCAGTAACACGCTACCAGTTCACCAAGTACACATCTGTACTTTAAGTAGATCCCTTGCTCTCTGCTGCTACCTGCAAATAACTAGATCATACTCACCATGTAGATGTCTTTCTACACACCTGAAGAACCCTTGTCCTTGCCTCACCAAGTCCTTATGATTCTTCAACCAGTACCCCGGTGGATCCTCTCCAAGAACTTGCACAACCTGCAACTCTCTCTGATCATACACTCTTAGTACCCCTATTTGGTAACTAGGAGGAACTACGCTAGCTCACTCTCCAAGCCCAATGGCTTTCTAGCACACATTTACAATACAGCCCATGAGTCCATATATAGATCTCATGCTTACAATAATTAGACTAACCTAATTACAATAATTAGACTCGCAACTCAAGACTATGACTAGCCTTCAACATGCAAACTAACAGTCTCAAAATAGACTCTCCCAGATTCGTCATGCAAACTGCCCTGTTCTCGCACAGGCTGCCGACGTCGGCTCCTCCATGACCGATGTCAGCCGATTGGTAACCGACGTCGGTTGCTTCCTCTTGCTATCTGACTGACGTCGGTTGATCAGACCGATGCCGTTTTTCTTGCAACTGATTCTGCAACTCCCCGCATCTTTGGATCCTCCTTAACTTCTCTTGTTTGCATCTTGGTGAAGCTTTTAGCTCCACAACATAACAATCTCCCACTTGAAGATAAATAGCTGCACCTGTACCTGTATCTGTACACCATCTAAATTATTCCCTGGCTTGTATTCCTCTTCAAGATCAACCCTGAAGACCAATCATCACACAAACCTGTGATGCTACACCTGTCATTCAAGTACCCTGCCACATCCGAACCTACATATCCATGTAGTGAAGAACTTGACCCTGCAAAACAAGAATCCCTGTTGCTAAGTCCCATTGAACTGCCCTCTAGTACTCCTTCCCCGAATTGGCTCCATACTTTCTGACAACCCCCACTGCTTGGGAAAGCAACTTAGGTCTACTCTAGACCTCATGTGATTTCGAACCCTGTTTCAAGCTAAGCTTGAACTGTCCAGCCCTTGGTGTGCTTTCTGATTCTGCATCCTGCATCATGAACCCCGCCAACACCGTCTTCACATCAGCTCCCACTGGAGATTAAATCTCCATGTCTCTTATGCCAAAGAATTTCGCTGCTCCAAATTCTTCATGACACGCCTCTGAACTAACCTTACCCTTAGCTCAGCAAATACCTGTATGTACAAACCTACTAGTAAATCACCCACATATAGTAACAAGATGATGTTGCGACCATCATCTACCTGGTAAGATAAAATCACAATAGTTACACTGACATTGACTGAAGCCATGCTTAGTCATCCACCTGTCAAACCTGTACCACTGTCCTGCAGCTACTTCAAGACCATATGCCTTGGCCTTCTGTCTCTCGTATCCATCCACTCTCTTCTTTAACTCGAAAATCCATTCCGTCTCTCAATGCTTACTTTTAGCTGACAAATCTATCAACAGATACCTGTTTGGTTCTTCTCCAAGGACTCTACTCCTCATCCATGCCTAACTCTCACTGTATCTGGACTCTACCTGCATTGCTTCTTCCATCTCCCTGGTTCTTGACCATCAATAAGCAATATAAAGAAGGTGAACAACGAATATGAGGTTCACATACCTTTCCTGACCTCCACATGGGTGTTTGAGACTTGTTGTCTGCCCACTATCTGTACCAGTGACCGATCTCAGCCATCTCCCAGTCTATTTCTGACCGATGTCAGCTACCTATACTGAACCTGACTGTCGATGTCGTTTCCATGGCCGACGCCAGTGTCCCTCCTGTCGACGTCGGTTCCTTCATGACCGACGTCGGTCTTCCTGTTGCCGACGTCGATTACTGTATAACTGACGCCGGTACCTGTGTTCGTCTGTGAGTGATAACTTTTTACCCCGCGAGCTCTCCATGGATCAAAATCCCTAATCAAATCAACCCTGCTCTGCTCAGAATAATTTAGCTTCCTCACCTGACCTCTGTCCGTCATCTCCTCCATGAACACCAAGGCTTTTTAGTTCTTTAGCTTGTCAAAGACATCTGACCTCCACTTCAAAACCTGCATTCTCCTTCTACATATGTGACTAAGCCTATGAAGCCACATCTCTGCAACAGAAGGTGAATCAACAATATAAGTAGATAGATAAAGGATACCTACTTTCTTACCACCATCTAATTCAAGTGCATCCGCTGTGAGAGTTACAGTGCATCTCTCATCACCCAAATTTTTTGAAGAAATTAGACTAATCTCTAAGACTGATACCTGCATGACTTCCTTCAACCACTGTGTGTCATCCGTCTGCAATTTCAGCTTCACTTCCCCTTCATCAATCATCTGACAAGGCTCTCCAACCCTTAAATAAATCTCTCCAAAGTCTCCAAAGACATACCCATGAAAAGATGCTCTATTTCGGGCTGCATGAAAAGAGGCAAAAGAATCTGTAAACAAAGATTCCACTTTATCCAGAACATCTTGTGCAATATTACCTGCAACATATGCTTCCACAAGCTGATCTTCTACCGACCAACGATCTCTTTTTACCTGCTCTTTCTTTCCATCAATCAGACCATTTGTGTTATTCAGTTTCTCCATTCGTAGCTTACTTTCTTCTGCCATTGCTATACTCCCACTCAATCTGAAACCCCTGTGGTGACCTGTAATCAAAAACACTACCAGATCTGAAACCACCTGTTAGTCAACCCAACCAAAAGCTCTGATACCACTTGTTGGTATCAGCTCTTGAACCTACAACCAAGGCTCTGATACCACTTGTCAGGATCTTGCTCCACCACAATTAGAGCACATATGATTACTTCTTGTATTAGCAACTAATCACGGAATTTAACCAAAAATATAAAGTAACTAGAAATATGAAACAACACAGGAATTGAGAGACAATACACAATTGTATTAATAATCACTCAGAAGAATATACAATAAAGAAGATGCCACTTCTTCTTCCACCTCAAAGGTTCGCCACTCCTCAAGATCTTCTTCCCTCTCTCTCTTGGTCACAACGATCAATTCCAATATAGAATTGATGTTCACCTCACCAACTAGTCAGTAACACGCTGTCAGTTCACCAAGTACACATCTGTACTTCAAGTAGATCCCTTGTGCTCTACTGCTACCTGCAAATAACTAGATCATACTCACCATGTAGATGTCTTTCTACACACCTAAAGAACCCTTGTCCTTGCCTCACCAAGTCCTTATGATTCTTCAACCAGTACCCCGGTGGATCCTCTCCAAGAACTTGCACAACCTGCAACTCTCTCTGATCATACACTCTCAGTACCCCTATTTGGTAACTAGGAGGAACTATGCTAGCTCACTCTCCAAGCCCAATGGCTTTCTAGCACACATTTACAATACAGCCCATGAGTCCATATATAGATCTCATGCTTACAATAATTAGACTAACCTAATTACAATAATTAGACTCGTAACTCAAGACTACGACTAGCCTTCAACATGCAAACTAACAGTCTCAAAATAGACTCTCCCGAATTCGTCATGCAAACTGCCTGTTCTCGCACAGGCTACCGACGTCGGCTCCTCCATGATCGATGTCGGCCGACTGGTAATCGACGCCGGTTGCTTCCTCTTGCTATCTGACCGACATCGGTTGATCAGACCGATGCCATTTTTCCTGCAACTGATTCTGCAACTCCCCGCATCTCTGGATCCTCCTTAACTTCTCCTGATTGCATCCTGGTGAAGCTTTTAGCTCCACAGCATAACAGTAGGCTGCAACCTGGGCCAACAACCTTCTTTTTGCCCTTTTTGGGCCTCTATTTGGCTCTATTTTTGCTCTCTAAACCCCATAACCTCCATCTCAAAGGTTTTGGCGCATTCCAGATGTAATGAATTTTTTTGTTTATCTCTTTGAGGCCTCTTTATGTCTATTTTGGGACCATTTTGGTCTCTTCGACCCCTAGGTCCTCTAACTTATCAGCGCCATGCACCCCTTGTTGGATGCACCTTATGGGCCCTTTTTTGCATTTCAGATCACAAAACCTCCATCTTAGAGGTTCTGGCACTTTATAATCACATTGGCAGCCTCCTTTTTTTAATTTGAGGTTTCTTTGGGCCATTATGGCCCTATTTTGGTCCTTGGGACCCCTTTCAGGTCCTTGATGACCTCTCAAGCCCGTGCCCCATTTCGTGGGCACCCAAGGATAGAACTTAATTTATGTACTTCTTTTAGTTAGTCATTTCTCTGCTTTCCTAAATTTGATCCATTTTAACTCCCTCTCTCTCTCTTCATTATGGTTGTAGGTTACAGGGGTTAGCTGACTACGGTAGTTTAGGACTTGCTTCGATCTTGCTGACTAGTCTTCGTCTTCTTCGAACTTCCCCTCACTTGCCTTTATTACCTCTTCCCATAGCCAATGTTGGCCAATTGTTGTGTTTATGGCTTGGTTCCATTATTTGTTTCTTCATTCAACTCACACCACCCAACTTTGAGATAACCTTGTTATAGGTGCTCGTCTTGCATCCTTGCCCCTCATCATGGTGCACCTCTCAGTGGTGATTCACGTAGATGGTGACAGTTAGGAAAACCTAGGACCTATAACTACAACTTGGGTTATTGATGATTTGTGGGGCCATGATCTTGTTATAGTTGGTCATTTCTTGATTAGTAAGATGAATAATGTCATCGAGTATCATGCAATTATTAATGCCCTGATCGACGCTTGTGAGTTAGGTGCAGTTATTCTTTGACTCACTCTTAGCCATGTCTTAGCTCACTAGTGTCTAGGTCGTCTTTAGCTCTGAGTTTCTCCCCCTCTTCAAGGTGATGCATGATTTGTTTTCCTTCTTTGAGGATGTCCAGTTCACCTATATCCCTCGCATGGAGAACACTCAATCTGATGCCTTATGAATGCCATTTTGGATAATATGATTTGATTTGATATCACTTGTGTTCCATTTTTGCAAGATCTGGAGATGAAGATGGAATTGGAGCTGGATTTAGATTATGTATTATGCAACATTTACACTTTTACCCATAGATCGTACCATTGTATCCTTTCACCACCATCTTTATCTAGTAAGTATAGGTAATGTTTTATGTTATCTTTTTAGTACTTGTTTTCCTTTGTTTTAGTGTGACTTCCAGGTACTTCATAACACTCCTTGTTCATTCGAACATTGTCTATTCATACCTTAGGGGCATATGTAATTGTACTTCACATGACCCTACTCCTCCCTATGATTACACATAAGCTCAATTGTAGACTACCAACCTTGGTAATAATATTTTGAGACAGTCTCCACTCGCTTGTGCCTTTATCTCATGATATTCTCATCCCTTACACATCCTTGGTCCACCTTGGTCTCTTCTCATGCTAGATAGGCCCTCTAAGGACCCTACAGGGTCCTTTTAGGGACTTATTGACCACCCTAGGCCTCTATTTGACCTAGCTTGTGACGTAGGGAGGAAACCCGTGGCCTAGGATGCATGTTTTCTTCACAAAAGTCATGTCTTAGGCCATGACCTAGGTAGAACACATGAAAAAAACCATGTTTGGTCCCCAATGGCTAGAAATGGCTAGTTTTGAGTCTTTTGGCAGATTAAGGTTGAGATATATGCCTCTTTCTCATTCATTTGAGTCTCTCTAATATCTTTTGATCATTCTCTTACTTTGATCTTCCCAATTGATCATATCATTGGAAGTTTAGCTACCTCTTTGAATCTCTCTTTATTCTTGTTTGGCACAATAGCTTCCTTTGTGATTGGGGATGCCCTATACTACTGCAGCTTCCATTGGTGATTCTCATTACTATTGGTAGTGTTCTTGAAGCTTATGGGTTACTCCTTGCTCCATCAAGAATCTATTTCACCTATTTTTTGTTCCTTGCTTTGGATCTTTCATAGATTGGTGGCTTCTCCTTCACCTCCTCTACAACTCTTGGCTCTTGGTTTGGACTTCAGCTTACACCTATCGTGGTCTTCCTCCTACATTTCTTCCTATCTTGGATTCCCAGTTGGTAGAACATCTACACTTCATGTTTGAGCTTGATATGAGGTCACTTTTCTATGCAAAGTGAAACTCCTTTGTTTGTGTAGTGTATATGCTAGGGTTTGCATTGTTTTAGTAAAATAGTTGGTTTGTATATTGCTTGAAGTAGCTTCCAAAGTTTATTTCACTTGTATATGTTTGAATAATAATTTATTTGCTTGAAATATTCCTCTATTGCATGTTATTGCTCTCTTTGGAACCCTTCCTCATTGCATAGTAGAGATATACATGTGCAAAACACACTAGAAAACTTATGCAAACTCTTTCTCTCTCTTGTTAAAACTAAAAATGTTGTATTGTTAGAAAATAATAGTATTGCGTTGAAAGATAACTCAAATATAGAATAGGCATGCTCTTGAACCCCTTGGTTGAAAACATATTTGTTTCCCAAAAAGTCTTTCATTTGGCCTCCATGTGCCTTAGTTGCTAGATTTACATTTTGTTGGCTATTTCATTTCATTCAATATTGTTTCTTCTTCTTTGTTTGTGCAATCCTTAGTATAGTTTTAACCACTTAATTTACTATGGTTGGACATGCTAGAGGTTCATGCATACTTTGTGCATTCAATTATACTAGCCCCAACCTGGTTTACAAGTCTGTCTATAGCCCGGTGCACGCTGACAAATTGGATAGCCACTATAGACCTCTTGTAGCCCATATAACCCCTAAGCCTTCAAGCCTCTTAGTGGTTTGATTTATCACCCTACCAAACATTGGTGGCTCTTTTTAAATTCTTGGAGCTATAGACTGCACTTATACTGGTGGTTTAATTGATATCTGAGGTGTGGTAATGGATGAAATTGATATTGGTGACCACTGTGTAGTTGGTTGTGAAGTAGGTAAAGGATACTCATATGGGAGGCCCCTGACTATAACAATTTGATTAGCATGTATATACTTAAGATATATGTATATAGTGTAGGGGATGGCTCAAATTTGTTGTATCCAAGGCTTACCCAATAACATATCAAATGTGTTGGCACTAGGTACCACTATGAATCTAGTGGCCACATGTGCAAGGCCAACCTGTAATGGAAGTACTATCTCCCATGAATAATTGTATCTGTTTGAGAAATATCATGCTTTAAATATCCCAAGTCACATAGAAGTGTAATAGTACACACATTAATGCTTGCCCCATTGTCAACCATGACACTCTGAATAATATGATGATCAATGTAAGTGCATACAAAGATTGCATATAAATCTGAGTCATCATCAATGATCTCTCATTCTAATAAAGTGATAAGATGCCTAGTTGGTATTCTAGTATGATACACACCAATTATATTGTTTAAAGGGTGTGTGTCCACTGTATGAATATGATAAGATGCTAGTGGTGGATGTGCTTGATAAGTATAATAAACACCTGAAGTGTATGTTATTCATCATTGAAAATGGATCAGAGAATATTTTCATTATTTTTGCTTCAATTGGTTGTGTTTTAGGTGTTTCTATAGGAGTGGTCACATCAATGCTATTAGCCTCTATCAAATCTTGGATCTTATGTCATAAGTTGATGCATCTATTTGTAGTATGGTTAGGGGCCCTGTGATAATCACAAAATGCATTAGAATTGTGATTATTTAGAAGAGGCCTAGTCGTATCAACCTCTTTGATGGGAGGGAGAGAAGACATTGCTTTTTAAAATTTGTTGGAGTACGTGAATTGGCATTTTAGGAAGATTTGTAAAATGTCTCTTTGGAGAAGTTGAGAAAACTAGACAAGAAGTTGTCTCTAATGTTGTATTAATTGTTGTCTTTTTCTCATTCTTATTTTCATTGGGATTCACCTTGCATGGGGACTTATTTGAACTCTTATTAGTGAAATCTAACCTAGTTGTGTACTTTAACTTGCCCATGGAGAGAAGTTTGACATCCTATTCCTTCATTGTATGGCATAAATATGTAAATTAGGGAATTTTTTTTAATAATATAGATTCATGTAATCCTGTTAATAAGCTTTGTTTGAATATATCCTGGAGCTCTCAATTTGTCATGGGGTTAGCCATCTTTGCTAACATGGTTTTATATCGCAAGACATATTCAACCATTGGCTCATTAGATTTTAGTTTTAGCTGAATAACTCGAGCATAAGAAACTTTATCATTGATGTTGATTGAGAGTGTGATAAAAAGATATCTATGAGTGGATTAAATGTTAAAATAGATTGATTAGGGAGACCATAAATCCATTTTAATGCATAATACTTTAAACTATGAGGGAACAACTTGGTTGGGAGCTAATCGTTGGACACATAATCCAAACATGTTGCATGAAAATCATGTAGATGATGCTTTGGGTTACCCATACAAATTAATCTTGGGTTCCACAAATCCGGATGGCAAAGGAGTTACCGCTACATGGGAACACACAAGAGTCTAAGGCATGAGATGGTCTAGTGGCACCCTCATGAAAATGTAACACCTTAACCTACAAATAATGGACTTCATGCATAAGGGATTGTATATATGGTGAGGAGGAATGTGTACAAGCCATAAGAGGTGTTGCCACTGGAGAGGGATGCCAAGTTCTAGCAAGTTATTGTAGAAATTGAGTTACCCAATAGTAGGTGTAACAATATTAGCATATGTGGGGTTAGAGGGTTGATCTTGTGATGTGTTTTTTATTTCCAACATAGCTTACAAAATTGTGCATGATCATGGGGTTATTCCCAAAAGTCTATCTCTATATTTTTTTAAGACCTCACCCTTACTAATTATAATATTTCCATCATGGAAGGGGGGTGTTCTGAGTCTCCTCTTGTGTATTTGTAGAGTAAAAAATACTCTAATTTTCATTTTGAGTTTCAGTCGCGTGTTGCCTAATTTTGTTCCCGCATACTTTGGTCCAAGACAAAGTTTTGAAACAGAATGCAGGTGTTAATTTTCCTTTTGATTCATTTTGTCTAAGTGTCAAAGTCAAGTGGAAGCTACCAAGTGTCGTCGTTTGAGGCACCTTCTATATTTTCTATGAGTTAGTCGGGACGTGCCACGTATCCCTTAGCAACTCAGCAGAATGCGACAAGTGTCGGCATCCGCATTTCATTTTGGCACTTGCATTTCATCTCTTTTCAGCGAAAGGTTTTAACAAGCTAAGTATCCAGATCACGCAGAAAGCACCAAGTGGCAATCGCAAAAGGTCTTAATTTTGCTTTTCTAAAAGTGACAGAAGATGCCACATGCCCCAGCAGAAGAGAGTGGAAGCCACCACGTGTCGAGATCTGAATTATCTTCATTTTTGCTTCACTGATATAGCAAAGACTGTGGTGGGTCTTAAGTGTTGTTTTTGAAGTAAGCAGAAGCCGCCATGTGTCATTGTCCATGTAAATATGAAATGAGACCCGTTTGTTTCTATGGTATAAACAGAGTAAAGCGGACTGCCATGTGTCACCTTTTGTAGGTTTCTAAAAAGGTATCTAAAAGAAGCGGAGACTACCATGTAACCCCAGATAAGTAAAGCAAAGATTTCCATGTGTCCTTTAATGAAGCAGCAGAGATTGCCACCTGTCCCTGTGCCCCTTTTAAAGTTACTTGGGTAAGAAATGTTGTGGGTCTTATTTTTGTTAAGTTGTAAGGTTCTGAGGAAGCGGATTGTGACAGGTGTCAAAGGCAAAACGCTCATAAGCAAAGACACAAAAGGAGTATAAGCTACGTGAAAAGTGCCACGTGTCTTTGATAGGTGTTGCGGAACACACCAAGTGTCATTTTCTGGTGTCTCCTAAGTAATAGGAAGGTTTTCAAATAATTGGCTAAGTGTTATCTTCTATTTAAGAGAAGGGAGTGTCTTGCGATCTATTTCGGCCAATAAACTACCAAAAGACAAAGCGTTTCAGAATCTATGAAATATCTTCTGTTAAACACTTCCAGTTCTGTTAGATTTCAATTGGGCCATTAGATTGGGAATAAGCAGACAATCCAAAGTGAATCCAATGCTATAAATAAGGGTGCAGAGATCACCAAAAAGAGGAGATACCAGAGAAAATTTTTGGAGAGAATTATTGTTAAGAGTTTAGACTTTATAGAGCTGTGACTAGGAATATTATTTGCCTTTGTTCTATCTTCTTAAGTTGGAAGGTTTATGTAACTGTGCTTGTTTCTGTGCCTCTTATGTGACTGGAGAATTAAAGAGAAGATTGAATCCTGTGCCTTTGTTGATACTTTTTGTGTTATTGCAAAAGTAGTCTAGGCTGTGTTGTCAAGAGTTTAGACTTTCTAGAGCTATGATTATGAATGTCATTTGCCTTTGTCCCATTTTCTTGAGTTGAAAAGTTTATATAACTATGCGTGTTTCTGTGCCTCTTATGTGACTGGTAAATTCAAATAAGAAGATTGAACCATATGCCTTTGTTGACATTTTCTGTATCACTACAAAAGTAGTCTATGTTGTGAGCCTCTGTTTCTATTATTTCCAACTTTTACATTGATCATGCACTTGTTTGCTCTTAAATGTAAATGAATCTTACATATAGCCTCACTATGCTCAGGATTAAGGTCGAATTACATTCAGGCGCATCACTATAGTTAGATTTTCTTTCTCTCATTTGTGTTTCTGTTAAAATTCCTATCCCTTTTCCCAGTATACACTTGATATAAAGAAGAGACCAACTTCTTAAAAATTTGGAGGTTGTTTCAAGTCACAAGTCCCACATCTTGAAACTTCCCATTATTAATGTTAAAACAAGCGCAATTTTAAATCATCAACAGTTTTTGGCACACTTGGTGGGACCAATCTTAAAGTTTTTTTCAAGATCGTATGAACCAAAGAGCTACAAGGAGTCATAGCTGTGGACCAATAACCAGATCACAATCTACTATAAATCCAAGTATTCTTTTGCCACCTTTGGTAACTAGTCCAAGAAGAAGAGGCAACCAGTTTATACCAATACCAAAAGCAAATATGGGAGCCCCTAGACCCCCAAGAAATTATGAAAGTTAGAACATTGGTAGTCCATTGATTCTCCCCATACCACCAGCCATTTGGGACCCTATCCTAGTGAATGCTCTAAAGCCTCTACCCAAATTCAGTGGGCAAGACTTTAAAACACCTGAGGAACATCTGCAGGATGTATCAGATGTATGTGCTATACATGTTGTCACACAGCAAAATGTGGCCATAAGATTATTAGCAACTTCTTTTAAAGGGAAGGCTCTAGAATGGTATCAGTCTTTGACCCCAAATACCATATTTACATGGGATTAGCTCGAAGATGTTTTCTTTGAAAGATTCAAAGAGAAGGGTGATAAGTCTTCTTTGTTACAATAATTAATTACCATTCAATGGGCACCACAAGAAGTGATGACTGACTTCAATTCCAGATTTTAAAAGACTTGGGAAAGAATCCCTGCTACAACTAGACCATTACGAGGTATGGCCATAGTGTTTTATCTTAAGGATTTGAATTTAGATATATCTATTATGATTCAATCACTTGGAGGACGCAATTTGACAGGGGCTTGTGATTATGCAGTCAGAGCTGAGAACAATTTAATAGATGCTGGAAAGTTACCCCCAAAGCCTCCCATGCCTATGTTCCCAGAAATTTCCTTACCATTACCTCAAGAAGACCCTAAATCTATAGCCCCACCTGTGTCTATGTACACTTATCCTCAACCATCTGCTAAAGAAATTGTCCCCACTCAGTCATCTGAGTTGGATGATATCAAGAATATCCTAAAGACATTTTCTAATGAGCTGATCAATATAAAAAGATAGGAGAATACTTTCCCTAGGCCTCCATATCAAGGCTATCAAGGAAATAGATTTTCATCTCAACCAAACTAATACCAGGGTCCTTCGAGGCAAAATAACCCTCATCCAGCAAACCAATTAGTTGCAGTCCCTACACTCTCACAGACTATTCCTCCTAATTCAAATAGAGAGATTGTTCCAGGGCAAAATAACTATATGGATAACACTAATGCCTAGTGTTTCCCTTAAAATAATGCTCATACACTTAGATATTGTCCTATGGGTAATCTACAATAAAAGGTGGTAGAGCAAAGAAGAATGGATGGTCAGTTTGCAAGTTCTAGTGACAATCAAGCCTAGCAGTCTTTTGGTATGCAGAATTCAGTCCTAGTGGCTTAGATGCAAGGGATGTCCTTGCAACAAGAGGAAGAAATAGCCCCAAAACATGCTTTGTTCTCATAGGTTGAAGATGAAGAATCAATTTTCTTAAACGAAGCATCTACATCCAAAAAACCAGTGGTGCAATCTGATTATTACACCAGATCAAAGAGAAGGATGATGGAACAGCCTGAGGTTATAAATAGTCAAGTCATGGAGAATACTCCATTTCAAGGACAAAAAAACACAGCTGTCAGACAAGAAGTGTTTCAACCGGTGCATAATCAAGGGATTCCTACACAAATTCAAAAAAAACAAGATATCTTTATTTTCAAAGAACTCAGACTCTGGAACCAATAAATGTGGTGGATCAATTGAAGAAGACTCTAGCACATGTATCAATATGGGATATATTGGCTATTCCTAAACAAAAGACACTACTACAAGAAGCTCTACAAGGCCAAGCAGTGCCCAAAGGTACTTTTATCAAAGAAGGACCTGCTGAAAAAGAAAAGCTCAAAGATACAATTCATTTGTAGACAATAGCCCTAGTGAATAATGCAGCAGAGGTAAGCAAATCCAAACCAGATTCTTTCTATTTAACTTTGATAGTGGGTAAGAAACTGCTGCATAATGCAATGATTGATTCAGGGGCTAATACTATAGTAATGCCCAAGCAGATAGCTGATGCTTTAGAAATTAAGTATGAACCACTCACTAAAGGAGTCATACAGCTAGATGGCAAAGCGGTACAAACAATAGGGAGAATTAAACAACTCCAATTACAATTATATGCTTGTCCTAATATAATTGTAAATCAAGATGTAGTAGTGATAGATATACCTCCTATTTTTGGCTTATGTTTATCAAGAGACTTTACAACCAAGATAGGAGGATATATGTCCCTTGATTGGTCTCACCTCATCTTAAGAACCAAATATGGTTCAAAGATGAAGATATTATCTGAGCCATTATATAAGGATCATATTACCAATGAACCAACTGCAAAGTTAGAGGTAACTCATGCTATGATGAATAAAGAAGAAAGGGTTTTTGTTGAGGAGCTAGGTGAATGGACTGGATATAATCAAGAAGAATAAAATGATCATTTATTAGCTATGATGCAAAGTGACCCATATGGAAATTATGATTCTATTGGTCTGGGCACTTACGTTATACTTGATGAAGATCATAAAATCCTAAATGTTCTAGAGGAAGGAAAGTTAAAAGATACCTCTTCTATCAATCCTTGGGTCTCTCAACATGAATTCAACATTCTGAGTGAGAAGTCACAAGCGTATGCCTTAATCTCTGATGAAGAAAAAATAATTTCTGACTTTCTTCTTACTTTTCAAGATGATGAGGAAGAGCATGGACATTTCCTTGATTATGATTTAAATGATTTGTTTGAAATCATTAGATCAGGTTATACTATTTTTTAGGGAAGCTGCGAGCTGGTTGCAGAGGAACAAGATAGCATTGAGACTCAATTACATATGCAAAATTATTGCACTCTTTCAAAATTATCCTTTCAAGAGGTTGGTAATTTTGAAGTCATTAAAGAGGATGATCATGCAATAGAACCTGAGTTTGAAGCAGAACGAGTTAAGTCAATAAATGATATATGTCAAAAGGATTCTGTTGATGAGCAAATAGTCGTTAATTTCTTGATAAGACATACCAATATCAAGAGCTGACATTCGATGAACTTCCAAGAACAAGAGGACTATATATATGTTGGAAGCATGTTTGACTCATACTCACCCAAATGCAGGCCAGACACCATGACATACAAAGAAATCAAGTCATCAGAGCTATATCGAATTCGAACACTTATCCGGCAATATAAGCTAGCTTGTCATAAAAGAGATTTTAGAAATTCTTCTTTTGATCCAGGAGGGAGATAAAGATACTTGTAATGTAGTTAGGTAGTTTCCCCTTTCCGTATCGCTTTGTTTTCCCATTTTTGTTTTCCCACTTTTCTTTTAAATAAGTGTTCTTTGAACACGTAGTCGGCAACTCAGAATTTTCAAAATTTTCAAAATTCTCCTATACATTAAATGTTTCCCAAATCTTTAGAAATCCCCAAGGTACCTTGCACTGCCACTTGCATAATGTGTCTATCTCGTTGTTGCATAAAGATTGAGTAGGATTTTCTAATGGTTATCTGAGTTTAATGCCATTTTGAGACTTGATAGGTCAATAAATACCTATTAGCAAGAGTTAAAGCTTACAAGTTCTCAAACATTCTTGTATCTGCGTGAAAATATCCTACTTCTTGCATTTTCTGTGCCTAGTAAACTTGCTTCAGCGAAAGTGTTTCTGTTTTGCAAAAGTTCATACAAGTTATCACAGAGAAGATATAGAGATGGAGGGGGCACAATCTTCACAACAAGGAGCTGGGATGTATGAATCCCTTCATAAGTTTATTGCAAGTTAGTCGTATGCTTCAGCTCCCACACAACCATTGAAGACCTATCCAAGGACCAGAATTCCTAAAGTTGGTCAAGAAAGTGACCCAATGAAAATAAAGGATTATGCAGATGGCGTCATGGACCCAATTCTTCAGAGAGCCAGTAGCAAAAATCTTAGAGAAGGGGCACATCAAAGGTGTCTACAGAGGGCTAGAGTAGGGCAATATGAAACATTTGCCATGAGGATATGGACTTCACAACTGTCATAATGCATTGTCCTAGCTGTGCATCCATGCCCTGACTTGGTCGAATTATGTGCAGATTTGTTCCATGCACCCTCATGCACCATTCAATGGGGTCCATTCACGGTGTGAATCACCCCATAGGCTATCAGGGATATGTTAGCCCCGTATCACGATAATATAGCTACGTTTTCCATTATTGCTAAAATGCAAAGAACGTGGGCAAACATTAATACTCAATCAAGGTTCTTAAGATCCGAATTACAAATGAGCAATGTGACACTACGGTGCCCATACTCCCTGCAGCAACAGCCCAATTCGCACAAGCTAGCCAAGATGCACTGTCTATGATGGCTTTCATCTTTGGCATGAAAGATGATATGGCAGTTTATGCAGAACAAATGGCTATCCTCTTCAGGCTGAAGACCGTTGACAAAACTCTGGAGTATAGGCTCGACTTTTCTGAACAAATTGCTTTCTCAATGGTGGAACAACTTGCCTATTTCAAATCAAAAGGAGTGTTTAGGTACTCTTCTTATTTGTTTCACCTCATGCTGTTTTAGAATTCTGACCTCTCTGCCCAACATATGTATCTTGACATGTATGACCCCAATTTTGATCTCTAAAGAACCATTCTTGTGTCTGCATGGACACATATTTTGTCAAACACTAGTGATCCATATAAATTTTGGGAATTATTTGTTACCCCTGCTTTTTGTCATCTCAGCCTTGAACCAGTCATGAACATATTATTCCCAAGTGTTTCAAACCTTCTGTCCAGTTGCCCAATTCCTTGTGATTTCTATTTTGGGTCTCACCAGACAATATTAAGAGTCCATGGTTTTTGTGGGGAACTAATAATGCTACCTAAGATTTTAACTCTTAGGTTAGCATTCTTAGAGGTCACCAAGCAGGTGTCAGTAGTAGACAATGATTATGGCTTTGAGAAGAGGAAAATAAAAATGTATGACCTCCCATAGATGACAACCAACATGGTTTTGGAAACCAGAGACGCTAAAGTTGTGTTGCTCAAAAAGCTAGCCTTTCTGGGTTTCCTTCTTGTAGAAGAGAAATGGGTTTATGACCCAAACGGTTTCATAGCCTCTTGATAAGGACTAACAGGGTTGCAACTAGAATTGCACATGAAGGTCACCCCTTTTGGGAGAATAGAAGACATACTAGGGAAGACACTCCTAGATTTTATGTTGAGTTAATAAACTTGCCCCTTCCACAAAATAGACCCTGGGAAACATTCTATGTTAAACAGAGGGATTATGATCCTAAAGTCAAAATGACTTATGACTTAAGAAGGACATTAAAGAATAAAGATTGGGATGCTGAGAAAATAGAGGCCTATTGGAAATATAGGCAAGAAATTTGTCAAACAACCCATTCTTTCAGAGACGTAGACACAGATGAGAGATGGGAAGAACTATGGGATGAGTGCCATCTCTCCCCTGTATCTAGCCCAGAGACATGTAATTTGCTGACACCGAGTGTAGAGCAGGAAGCTAGGGCCGGGTCAAGCTAAGAGTCACAAGCCTCAGACAAATTGTAGCTATAGTAACTATATTTGTTTGGCCCCAATCTCTCAGCGTCATGGAAAAGCAAAAGAGTGTGGTGCCTTCATCATCACAAGCTTCCCCATCGGCCTCGGTTATAGATATTCCTAGTTCTCCACAAGCATCATTGAAAGGAGAGAAAATGCAGCCAAAAGAAGAGACACCTAAGAAATGAAAGAGGGTGCAATTTAATTTTGATTCAGAAGAGGAGACAGACACCCCACAACGCTAATTACAGAGTACTATAATTGCTCCTCAGGTAAGTATTATTCCTCCTCCTTCGTAGTCTATTTCTTCTCATGTTGGCATGATGATTTCATCTAGCCAAATGACATCCCCTGCCACTTTTTCCATTCTTATTTCTCACTTTGCCCCATCTGTGCCACCTCAGGGTTTAACATTACCTCATTTTTCCCCCTCTGTTCCCAAGAAACTTCCCCCTCAGATTGCCCATAGCCAACAATTGGCTATTCAATATGGTTTACCACAGGGACATCCTTTTACGGGTGGGCACATTGCCTCTTTTTCTACCTTTCAGGCCCAAGCAGATTCTGCTAGGAAGGTAAGGGAATCCCAAAGAGAGAAAAAGAAGATCAAAGAAAATAAAGCCTTGGCTACACCCCATCTGCGGTCACAATTTGACCCCATTCAGCAGCAATTGATGGTGACTCATTTGTCACCAAATGTAATAACGCCAACTGAGCAGATGCAGTCAGAGGACTATACGATGAATGCAGTGGCCATTGACATGCCCCTCTTCAAGCCACAAGACAAAATTGAGCTGCTAACCAAATCCACTTCTGTAGTTATTGAAGACTTCTTGAAGACATCAAGGAGGCTATAGAAGATGGAGGCTGATTTAGCCAAGGAGAAGGCAAACTGTAACAGTTTAACCGTAGAGATCAATAGAAAAGACAATGAGATAGAGAATCTAAATAAATAGTTGCAAGATGCTATTTCTCTTTAGACTCATTGGGCACTCCAGGCCCAAAATGATTCTTTAAAAGCAGGGCTCACACAGGTAAAAGATGCGGTGACGACCCTTAGGTGCGAAAAATCAGCGTTGCAAGAAAAGTGCGAGGAACACCTGTTGCAAGTTACCCAATTGCAACAAAATTTGCTAAGTGAATAGAATAATATTGTGGCTATACAAGCCTAATTTCAAGCAGAGCAACATAGAGTAGCACAATTGACACTGGAGCTGGCCAATAGGCCAAAGAGTGTCAGAGTTTTAAGTCTGGTAAAGGATCTCTCTGAATCCATGTGAAAGAGAATCTCTTCAAAGATTATTTAGCTTAGGCCTTCTCTCATATTTCTCCTAAATGCACAAAAATTGTGTGAAAAGGTGGAGAAATTAGTTGCAAACACTCTGGCTACAGTTTCAGGGAGAGTTTTAGACTTTGAAACGCTGCTGTAGAAGCTCTACGACGCAATGGATGGAATGTTGTTAGCAACAGGAATCAATGATAGAATGGTCACTACTAAGCGAGTAAATGAGGTTCTCAGTTGCAATTCCACAGCCATCAGTTACAAAGAGCTTCTAGATGTCATGAAGGAAGGAATCAATGAAATGAAATAGCATATCGAAGATCTAGTGTAATTAGGTCTTCCTTCTTCATTTCCTAATAACAACACCGTGCTGATGGTTGATGAAAATGAACCTTTGCTATTGGCTAAACAGAATGATCAAGAAGTTTTCCAAGATCTAAGGGATGACTCATCAGTCCATGAAGTAGAAGTTGTCTTGATTCTTGTTTCCCAACTGAATTCAAATTGAAGGCTATGGTTAAAATTTTGCAAAATTTTTCACACAAGGATATTATTAACCTTGATTTAGCCTTCAATGAATTGCAGAATAAGTAGGGGTTATTTGATGATGAGTGGTCCACCTACAAAATAGCATTGCTGAAGCTGTAAATTTTGAAATTTTGATCTAGCAAGAGTTGTGGTTTTTTTTAGCAGGCTCAAAAGTCCTTGGGGTTGCCAATAACTGTAGAGTAAAAAATACTCTACGTTTCATTCTGAGTTTCAATCACACGCTGCCAAATTTTATTCCCACATACTTTGGTCTGAGAGGACGAAGTTTTGAAACAGAGTGCAGGCACTAATTTTCCTTTTGATTCATTTTGTCTAAGTGTTGAAGTCAAGCGAAAACTGCCAAGCGTCGTCGTCCGAGGCACCTTTTATATTTTCTATGAGTTGGTCGGGACGTGCCACGTATCCCTTAGCAACTCAGTAGAACGTGACAAGTGTCAGCATCTGTGTTTCATTTTGGCACCCGCGTTTCATCTCTTTTCAACGAAAGGTTTTAACAAGCTAAGTATCTGGATCACGCGAATAGCACCAAGTGGCAATCATGAAAGGTCTTAATTTTGCTTTTCTAAAAGCGACGGAAGACGCCATGTACCCCAACAGAAGAGAGCGGAAGCCACCACGTGTCAAGATCTGAATTATCTTCATTTTTGCTTCACTGATATAATAAAGACTGTGGTGGGTCTTAAGTGTTATTTTTGAAGCAAGTGAAAGCCACCAGGTGTCGTTGTCTGTGTAAATATGAAATGAGACCCATTTGTTTCTATGGTATAAATAGAGTAAAGCGGAGACCGCCATGTGTCACCTTCTGTAGGTTTCTAAAAAGGTAGCTAAAAGAAGTAGAGACTACCACACAACCCCAGATAAGTAAAGCAGAGATTGCCGTGTGTCCTTTAATGAAGTAGTAGAGATTGCCACCTGTCCCTATGCCCCTTTTAAAGTTACTCGGGTAAGAAATGTTGTGGGTCTTATTTTTGTTAAGTTGTAAGGTTTCGAGGAAGCAGATTGCGAGAGGTGTCAAAGGCGGAACACTCATAAGCAAAGACACAAAATGAGTATAAGTTACGCAGAAAGTGCATCGTGTCTTTGATAGGTGTTGTAGAACATGCCAAGTGTCATTTTCTGGTGTCTCCTAAGTAATAAGAAGGTTTTCAAAGAATTGGCTAAGTGTTATCTTATGTTTAAGAGAAGGGAGTGTCCTGCGATTTGTTTCAGCCAATGAACTGCCAAAAGATAAAGTGTTTCAGAATCTATGAAATATCTTCTGTTAGACACTTCCAGTTCTGTTAGATTTCAATTGGGCCGTTATATTGGGAAAAAGCAGACAATCTAGAGTGAATTCAAGGCTATAAATAAGGGCGTAGAGATCACCAGAAAGAGGAGATACAAGAGAGAATTTTCGGAGAGAATTATTGTTAAGAGTTTAGGCTTTCTAGAGCTGTGACTAGGAATATCATTTACCTTTGTTCTATCTTCTTAAGTTGGAAGGTTTATGTAACTGTGCATGTTTCTGTGCCTCTTATGTGACTGGAGAATTAATAAGAAGATTGAATCCTATGCCTATGTTGATACTTTCTGTGTTATTGCAAAAGTAGTCTAGGTTGTGTTGTCAAGAGTTTAGACTTTCTAGAGCTGTGATTAGGAATGTCATTTGCCTTTGTCCCATTTTCTTGAGTTGAAAAGTTTATATAACTGTGCATGTTTTTGTGCCTCTTATGTGACTGGAAAATTCAAATAAGAAGATTGAACCCTGTGCCTTTGTTGACATTTTCTGTATCACTACAAAAGTAGTCTATGATGTGAGCCTCTGTTTCTATTATTTCCAACTTTTACATTGATCATGCACTTGTTTGCTCTTAAATGTAAATGAATCTTACATATAGTCTCACTGTGCTTAGGATTAATGTCGAATTACATTCAGGCGCATTGCCATAGTTAGATTTTCTTTCTTGCATTTGTGTATTTGTTAAAATTCCTATCCCTTTTCCCAGTATACACTTGATTTAAAGAAGAGACCAACTTCTTAAAAATCTAGAGGTTGTTTCAAGTCGCATGTCCCACATCTTGAAACTTCCCATTGTTGATGTTAGAACAAGTGCAATTTTAAATCATCAACAATATCATCAAGATCTTGATTATATTGCTAATGTTCCAATGTATTATCATTAAAGTCCACATAATCAGGATGTGAAGCATCAATCAGAGGAGTTGTGACTGGTGCTTTATCCATGGTATAAGATCAAATGGAAGGAATTTGGGTATGCTCAATTGGATTACCACTAAGCCTAACACTTCTTAAAGGAAGAGACAACATTTTTTTAGATGGCATATAGTAAACAAAATAAAAGAGGGTTGTTAAAATATAATATATGAGATTGAAAAAGCCTAACACAACAAATAGAAATATGAAAAAGAAGGATACAAACCCTAGGAGCATCTAGGGTTAGGGTTTTGATGTTATTCAAAGTAATTCAGGTTCACCAAATGATTTAACTATTTAGGGAATTATGCAATGTAAAACCCCAACTAAATAAAGAGCTGGAATATAAATTAGGCAATAAATATAACAATATCAAAAGCCACTATTTTATACTATAATTTATTTATATGTTTAGCTTATAAATAATAATGAATTAAAAAGGAGATACTTAGTTGTAAAAATGATTGAGACAGACAAGTGGAAAGATGGAAACTGGTACAGGAATAATGTAGGGTGTCATCAACAGGAAACAAGCATCAAAGTCCCTTTTGGATAGTAGTGAGGTCCATTTGCCAATAATTCACTACACTAGTGTCCTCATATGTCATGATAATGACCTTGAATAGGTATAATAGTTAGTTTATGGGAGGGTGTTTGCCTTGCTTTGAGAAGCATGTGTTTGTGTGACTAAGTCTTGAATAATTATATGTTCCTTGTTTTGACTAATCTCAATGTGAAAGCCCAAGTCTCCATATTTGTTAGGGTTTTGAGGAACACAAGTAGAAGTAGAATGATATTAGTAAATTAGGTTGGATGTGACCTTAACATCCCATGTGTTCAGTATTGCCTACATACCAAGACCTCAAAAGGGCATCAAGCCCAATTTAGTTCTCCTAATCTAAGTGTTGGTGCAAGTGCAAGTGAGTACTAGTATGAATGCTAATATGAGTGATTTGAGTGTGTATTGAGACTGGAAATCTGATTAATCTAAGCTCTAGGATGTTGTAGATGGGTTTATGTAGAAGTAGGGTAGAATAGGGATCAATAACCTTGATTATCACAACTGTTTATCAGTTTATTCATGAGGATTTACATTTATTTTCCATTTAGGGGATAAATGAATAGGAGTGGTATTTATTTAGTGTTCTGGTTCTTATCAGGACATGAAATGAGTCTAGGCTAATGCAAGGATGCTTTTAGAGACTAAAAGATATCCATTGAGAGTAAAAGGAGCAAGGGGTCAATAATGCTACCCATTTACCAATAGCATAGTGCACTATAGATCAAAGGGCCACATTATTGTCCAGGTGGTTAGAATGGGTGAGAAAAGGTCTTGGGTACCTAAGAGATGGCCTGATGTGGCTTTTAGTATATCTAAGCATGGGATGAGTGCACACGTAAGCTAGAAAAGGATCAAAATAGGCCCTAAGATAGGTCTAGGGTTAAGCTAAGGATAGGGTAGTCTCAAGCAACACCCTTTGCAATAAAATGACATTTTAGATGACTACACTTAGTTGATGTTGAATGAGAAGGGTCAATAATGCCCTCCTCCAATCAAGGGGAAAATTTTGGTTTTAATGGAGAGTATATGTTTTCATACTTGAGATTGAATCAGAAGGGATAACAATGTTCCCTAATCAAGGATTTTTTTATGTAAAGGTCGAGTGCATGAATGATTTCAATTTCCTCTTATTTTGATCAAGGGACATAACTTTTGTAAAGGTTATTAGTTGAGTGCCTAAATATTATATCTCTTCTGATTAGAGTAGAGTGATTCATTATCACTCATCCTTCAACCTTCTCAACCTCCTATATTACTCAAGGAAGAGCCTTGTCAATTGAAGGATAAATACACTTATGCTTCTCTTAAAGCTTCAATTGGGCCTCTAAAACTTCCTTCTCTGTAAGGGCTTAGTATTAAAATGCCTTGATGAGTAAGGGAATTGGTTATATTATATAGGGTCAGTAGTTTTCATTCTTAGCATTGGTCTTTCATAACATAACTTTGCTTTCTCTCGTATTTGAGCACACATAGTCTTAAATGTGTGTCACGTGTGGACTTGAAAAGATGCCTTTTATCCTTTTAGATTGTGGCCTCAAGGGGGGGATGTTGCTCCTATTCTTATGTCATAGGTGGTCACATACACCATGTTGAATTTCAATATTGTAATGGAATATTTTCCTTAAATAGTGAAACAATAACTAGTTAGGAAGATCAAATATTTTAACGCCACATGGTGGGGTGTTGAGTTTACACTACATGCATAAAAAATTTAATATTTTTATTTACCAAATGACAATCACATGTAATTTAAATATAATTATTTATTTTGTTTGAAAACATATAGTGTTAGGTATTAAGAGAGATTATCAAAATGTTTTAGTAAAGAAAAATAATTATGAACCTGGCAAATACATCCTAAAATCTCTCTGAAAGTATACCAAAAATATGTTTCATGCACCTTGCATGAAAACACTAGATTATTTGTATTTTTGAAAGGTTATTTAACATTTGTAAAGTGAAGATTCGAACAAGATTTGAAATTGTATCTATAGACACAAAAATATAGTCAAAGGTACTTGGCGGTGTTAATTCTTGATACATATTTTACCACGAGTTGCACCCAAATACATGACTCCTATTCGCCATTTCTCTAAGCCATTTATCTATATGCAGGTTTAACCATTTGTTTATCTTTACTACCACACAACACTTTCAAATTCAAACACTCAAACTGCCTAAAATCACCCTTAGACTATCCCTAATCTTCAAGGATAGATCCATGCTAGGTAGACAAAAGCATTATGGCACTCTTGTCCACCTAGACCAGTCATGTCCCACACTAAATATCAGCTAGTTTATGAAATTTATAACATTATTTTAGGTCTTCTTGCATGTTTCATAAGGTCGACTAAACGAATTATCAAAATTTTTGCTTATAAATACACATCAAAGGTCATTCATTATCCCCACTTTGTATTCACTCGATTCAAACTTTCACATTATGCACATTGAGCAAATATGACTTATTCTTTTCAAATTTAAGATAATTCAAAAGGAGCAACCCTAAGCCAATTTGCAAGGAAGGGTAAAGGGGTTATTATTAATTGTAATAAAAAGGATAAAATGGATATGTGAGGTGTCAAAAAGAAGTCAAAGGGTCATAAGGAGGGAAGAGTCATAGATGAATGTGATGGATCATTTAAAAGCTTCTATAAGCAATTGTATAGGAAATATTAAATCAGGGGCCATTTGTGCATAAAGTATAACTTTGTGGTCTCATTTAAGTTTCTATTGTATTATTCTTTTCCATCATTTATGTTGTTCATATGTACAAATCTGGTTATTTATTATTCTTGCCACTATCTACAGCTAACAATGGTGTGGTTGTTGGGATGAGCATGGGTCTCATGTTGCCATTGGGAGATATTCACATATAGAGATTGAGGTCTCTAAAGGTGCTATTTTACAAAATAATTGTATAATGTGAAATTGATCATACAAGTGTTGTTAAAATTTGATGTTGTTCGAACATGTGGTCTCCAATGCTATGGTACGCCTAGGCCTACTATTTTGGTATGACACTTGACTTTCATACTAATAAGAATATTGTGTAGGAGTCATGTTCAAAGAGGAATGGTAAGAAGCCATGCAAGCACAATCCAACCGTAATCAAAGTATTTTTATTGTAATGTATCATATATTTTTTTGGAATAACGTTATTTGATAAGAGTGACAAACAATGTTTTAAAGGTAAAAATCAAGTAGATGCACCAAGTTTTATTATTATTTGCATCGAAGCTACCCATATTCTTATCTTTAGATCAACTATTATCATGATGGTGCATGTAAGCTTCACCAGAGGACTCAACATGTTCATTATACAGTTATGTGATAGTCTTCATCACAGGGTCAAGGCTCTCTATTGAGCATTTGACTCCCATTTAATATTACGCATCGATGAGGTCATAAATTCTACAAATATTATGAGAAAATTTTTCAAAGGAAGAAGATGGGATAAATATGGGCAAAATATGTTAGATGCATGCATGGATTAACTATAATTCCTAAGAAATTAGCCCCAGTGATAACACTATATCTATTGTGTGGTATGTTAAGCATCTCAGAATAAAATGAAAGTGACAAGAAGTATATTGTGAAGCTTTATTATTGCTTCCTAGATGTTAAGGTAATGTATAGTAACAACTCTAAGAGTATGACAGGTAGCCATAAAAAAGGTGATCACTATAAAGGGGATATACCGACATATAATTATTGATTTTCTTTGTGCTAGATATTCCTAAGTATTGTTCCAAATTGGACTTTATTATATCTCAACATAGTTTCAAGATAAGTATTTATAATTTTATAAAGTTATAAATGTATTTGAAGTTAGAGTAGTTAGTAGTAGAAAAGCAGGAGCTCTGGCATGAGAGGCCGTGGAGAGTAGGAGTATGATTAATTTAGGTTCTCAAATACATTTGTAATGGATCAAAATTATAAAAACTTGATTTTTTTAGGTTTGTGTGTCTTGGGGTGAGACACCTATTTGGTCTGGGTGAGTGTTAACAAGGGTCAATGGGCTATTAATAATTGTAATAAAAAAGAGAAAATGGGTATGTGAGGTGTCAAAAATAAGTTAAAAGGTCATAAGGAGTGAAGAGTCATAGAGGAATGTGATGGGTCATTTTAAAGGTTTTATAAGCAATTGTATGGGAAAAAGTAAATCAGAGGTCATTCGTGACTAAAGTATATATTTGTGGTCTCATTCAAGTTTTTATTATAATATTCTTTGTATTTATTATTTTTTACAATTTTTGTTGTTCATATGTACAAATATGATTATTTATTATTCTTGTCATTATCTACAACTAACACAAGTCTAAAGCATCTCAAAACAAGTCAAGAGCTATCATTGTCAAGTTTCAAAGCCATATTTCTAATTACATACATATAGTGAAGTAACATAATTGCACAATCACTCTAGGTGGGAGAACTACGTGGACTTGATTTCCCTCATTAAAGTATTAGATATGCAGGCAACGATCAATCCTAAATAAGGTGATTGAGATCAAATTATCCCATTACACTCTCTTATTTTTTATAGGTTTCCAAGCTTCCAAAGTGCCCATAGGGTTTCAAATTCAAAAGAATCAAAATAATGAATTATGTGCAACATAATCCAAATTACGATATCTCATATTGTTGAGAAAATACAGGGGCAAAAGGTGCAACAATTAATTTTTCATCACAATCAACTGAGGCAAGTCCATAGTCAAAAAACTCAAGCGTCCTATGCTTTTTATTGAGTGTTGTCATTGATGCCAAAGATGCATATTATGAAGGTTGATGTCAAAGGTGATTAAGGATAGTTAGCACTATGTGATGCGACAAACCAGTGACAAGATGCATGGAAGAATGTTGTCATGTTGTTATGAAATAAAGAGAAAGAGAGAATTTGAAGGCAACTAATGTCATATTGTCATGTTGTATAATGTTTTATGTCTACATGAAGGTACATGTCATTAATGTCAGAATACATAAGAAGCCCAATCATGAGCCTAGTCATTACATGAAGAGGAATGTACATGGAAGAATGAATGAACACAGTCATGTGAAGGTTGTATGGAATTTTTAAGCTTGTAAGTAAGGTATATAAGCACTCATGAGAGTTTCAGGGTGAGCCTATAAGGGTAGGACCTTTAGTCTATGTCTACACCTATACCTCTCTTAGACCCTACTTGACCTAATGAGTTATGAAGTTCAGATTTTAAGGCAAGGATGCACATGTGAGCATGGACAAAGGTGAGATAAGTTGTTTTAGGCATGATCGCAAAGTTTGAGGTCAATATTTGAAAGGAAAGTGCATGAATCACAATTTTAGGCATTTTTAAGCTCACAAAATAAGGTCTCGAACTCGAAAAACACTTTCAAACATTTGTTGGCATGTGTAAGATCTGCATGGGAGTCTAAGTTGTTAAGGAGAGATGGGGAAGGGTCCTATATAATATCTTTTGGAATCAATTTTGGATTCAAGTAGCAACCCTTTATGAACAATCATTAACACCAAAACCTATGTTAAACCTCCTTAAAACCCTAATAAGGACCCAATATGAAAGATTTTGTTCAAAATAGATCAGGATGGATTAAAATGTCTAGATAAGCTATTGAAACATGTATTCAACTCTCCCAAGTACCTCCAAGTGGTGGTGGTTAGTTAGATGAGAGAGAAAATGCACATAAACAGGCTTATTTGTCAAGAAATTATTATAGCTCTCAAAAGTTGTATTGGTCAAGAAAAAAAAATGGATGGTAGAAGAATCTAGAGACTCATTTTACATGTACATGATGATTTATGGATAACTTATATCCTTAAATTAATTTATTTTGGTCATCCAAGTAAGTCAGTCGTAGACATACCTAATTGTGTGAATAGTGTAAAACCCAAACGAAGATGGAAAGATATATTTGAAGGTCTGTGCATGATAGATTGATGAAATAAAGTGCATGAAGTTTTTTATGACTTGGAATTCATGATAATACTTTTGAGGAGCTTTGGAGGTTAGTGTATATGGTGAAAAAATTGATCACAAAATAATTTGTCTGGTTTATATAGGACTATGAAACATAGGGTCAAGAAATTGGTCTGTGTTGACGCTAGAAAGGTGCACCCAGTGGCAGGAAAACAAGTCCCTACCCTCTCCCCACAACATGGAAACTCCTCTCTCGCTTGTGGGATGGCAAAGTAGGAGAGGAGAGTCTCTAGGTATGGGCTAGTTCCCTCTGATGTATCACATTTGTTTCAGCGAGTGCAAATACATACCGGTATATATATATATATATATATATATATATATATATATATATATATATATATATATATATATATAGCTATATAGCTATATAAATTGGGGGGATGAAAAGGGAAGAAAAATACAAGAAAACAAACTACTCTAAGGAGGTGATACACCAAAACAAGGTGACCTTCTCACACCTACTCTCAGAATCGAACAAAGACAACAAACATACACTCAGACTCGGCAAGGAAACCAGGCTACAAGAAAATGGCAGGGAGGTTCTTATGAAAATATGGGAACAGGGACTCACCACGATGCTGTGAAACACATACTGTAAATGACTTCCTCTATTCTATATCTCCAAATGGAACTCTTCTCCTGTCAGCTGCAGACAATGGCGCCTTGTGGATAACTGGTGTGTTGGTGCTGAACCTGTGAGAGCATCGAAAGACAATGACTAGACACAACTCAAACACTCAGAACATACACAGAATATCCGTCCAAGAAGAGGTAAAACTGTCTTTATAAATTTAGGTAGAAATTTTAGCAAGGCTGTGCCTTACAAAAATTGTGAAAAGATGATTACAAAAATGACAAGTAACAAATATATATCGAATGTCCAAGAGGCTCATTTGGTGCTCTTTTTTACAAGTGGCCTATTGCCTCTGTTCATGAAAAGAAACAAG
Organism: Torreya grandis; assembly: GCA_037957365.1. NCBI lineage: Eukaryota > Viridiplantae > Streptophyta > Pinopsida > Cupressales > Taxaceae > Torreya > Torreya grandis. The sequence continues at coordinate 1,103,594 of JARHVA010005689.1, read as the reverse complement.
CCGCTCAAAAATATTAATGAGCCATGTGCTTTGCCTACTCGAAGTCTACATCTTTAATGGTAAAACATGATTTGTCCACCCATTAAATGTAAAATGAAGAAACTGGTTACATTTCTTAATTGCTGCGTCTTTTCATGGTCAATTCGAAGGGACTGTTCCATCTACTGGAGTCACCTCTTCAAATTGGTGCCCCTTGGACTTAACTATTCGCTCACTCCGTGCTTGTCACTTTGTCTTTTACCGAATTTGTCTCTATCTGGCTTGTTCGGCCCCCCCCAGGGGTGAACTTTCGGTAGGTTGCTACATTTTGGGTTCCTTGGAAATATTTTCTCAGTTTGAAACAAAAGCCATCCTTTTGCTAAATCTGACGCTCATCCAGATGTCGAGTTTAAAAAAACCAATAAATACTCCATTCTCTTAAAATTGATGGCTTCTCGAGTGTCATCACTTGAGATCCAATGGCTAAATCGTCCCGCTAAATTTGACGTCCACCGGGACGTTATCGGGTCCTACTAAAATGTCATCGGGTCCACGTGGCATCCTCTCGGGCACTTCTTCTGCTTTGAAAATTTCTCAGCACCTGTCCCTTTGAAAAGTCTTTGAAGTGTCTGCCATTCAAAGAGTACTTTGAACTGCTGACTGCCCTTCGGCTTGGAGCATACCTTTGAACTGGGCCGTTGAACCAAAAATGGTTCAACGGTTCAAAGGTTCAACCAAGCGCACCAAATTTCTAAGGCCAAGCCCGACGCTTTGAACCAAGCTGTTGAAATGAACCTATCGAACTAAGTACATTGAACCACGTCCGTTGAACCAAAAATGGTTCAACAGTTCAAAGGTACAAAGGTTCAACGTGTTTTCATTTGGATACTTGAACTGAACAATGGACCCTTTGAACTTGAACCAAGCCTGTTGAACCACAAAATTTGGTTCAATGGTTCAATTCAATCATTATTGAACCAAGAAGCCGAACTAGAAAATGAAACTTTGCACTGGGAAACTGAACTTGAAAATGAACTAGGCCATGAAACGGAGAATGTTGAACCTGAACAACCTGCAATATAACTGGCATGAACAGCAAGGGAGGAAGGGGACCAAAATTTTTACCTGTGGGCAAAATTTGGTCAACAGTCTGCAAGACCAATATTTGTCATTAGACCATATAACTTCTCTATATGAGGATGGTTTGGAGATATCATAGGACTATTTTTATGCATCAAGATTCATTACAAGTATCTATGCAAGCATTGGAGGTCTAATACATCATGACTGGTTTTTTAGGTGAATTGGCAATTCTGAGTAAGCGAGTTGCAAAAATGTTCTTGAGCCTTTATCCCATGAGTGAAGGTATTCCAAGCATTTGGTGATGACCCTAAGGTAATTTATAATTTTCTTACATGTTTCATTTATCATAGTTGAGTATATTAAGTGTGTTTAAGCTTTAATATTACAAGACAAACTTTTGAGGTACATAGGCTTAATAGGGCAGTTTGTCCTAAAGGAACTTTCATGGTATGAATGAAGGATACAAGTCTAATCAAACATGGAAGAGGTAAGTAGATTTCATTGGATAAGTGATTTTATGATTTTTTATTGTTGGATAAGGCCATATGGAACCAATAGGATCAATTTTTGGTGTTAAGAGGATCGACCTAATGCAATTAGGTCCCCATGAGACCTAAATGATAAATTAGGCCTAATTGAGTTATGGCAGACCAAAAGGGGTTAAAAATGTGATTGAACCATGTTAATAATATGTCTTAAGATATTTTATGTGGCCAACCTAAGAGGTTTAAGGTATTTGGCTGAATAAGTGGTGTATGGCCATGAGATTAGTATATATACAAGGCAGTTTAGGCCTATTTTATTGTATGCAATAAAAGTGAATAAATTATTGCATGCTTGAGTAGAAAGAGGTATTGAAATGAGACCATAACATATGATCAGAGGTGTGGTGATCAAAATGTATAAGGTGGATGAGTTGGTGCTTCCTTGTAAGTAGGTGCTTGTTAAATCCTAGTCAAGTGGGTGCTTAATTTTATTAGGGTTGGTGCTCCAAGTTGAGTTGTTGCTCAATAAAATTTGATCTTTTGTTTTATAGGATTGTAGTCCATTTATATAGATCATAGTGGGTTTTCTTCCCCTTTAGGGTTTCCCACTCATATGTGTGTTATCTTGTTTCTTGCTTCTCTGAATCATTCTTTATGTTGGGTTAGATCACTATGTTGCTTTCATAGTTCATGAATGATTGAGTATAATTGAATGAAAGTTTTTAAACACTAATTCATCCCCCCTCTCAGTAATTTTGATTCAAATAATTGGTATCAAAGCAATCCCCTTTGAAACAGGCCTAATAGCTTAAAAGAGATCTTACAAGCACAAGCATGTGTAGTCATTAAGTACAAGGAGGTTTCTTAACCAATAAGGCTCCTCTCTTTAGTGTGACTAACTATGCATTTTAGAGCATCAGAATGAAGACCTATCTAATGTCTTTGGTATATGACATGAAAATTTGTTGTTGATGGATTCATTCCACATTCTACACCACCAACTAACGAAACAAGCAATAAGTTAAGTGAGAACAACTCTAAGGCAATGAATGCCATCCTATGTGGTCTTTCAGAGGTAAAATTTGTAAAGGTCATGGATTGTAATACAACCAAAGGGATTTGGGAGAAGTTTCAAACCATCTATTAAAAATACCCCAAAGTCAAGTTGGAATAGTTGTAGACCCACATAAGGCATTTTCAAAGTCTAAGAATCGAGGATGAAAACATTACATCTTATTTGTTAAGAGTAGATGAAGTGGTAAATGTCATCAGAGGTCTAGGAGAGAAGTTGGAAGAATAAAAAATAATACAAAAGGTATTAATATCCATGGCATCTAAGTTTAAATCAAAAGTGCCTATTATGGAGGAGATCAAAGATCTTAACATACTATAGATGGATGAGCTTCATGGCATCTTGACTGCCTATGAAATGAGAACAAGTGATGGAAGTCCTTACAAAAAGGAAACTACATTCAAAGCTAAGAAAATGTCATAAGTTAAAAAGGCCAAAGATGATGTTGATACAAACATTAATGATGACAAGATAAAAGCCATGTTTGTCAAAAAACTATGGAAAGGATTAGGTAAGTATAAAGGTAATTTGCCATTCAAGTGCTTTATCTATGGTAAGAGTGGTCACTTTGCATCTAAATATCCTAAAAAGGATAAAAATGAGCATGATGAACGTCTTGGTGATGATAAGAAGTTTTATAAGCCTAACAAGAGCAAAAATATTCTCAGGAAGTATGAAGGTAAGAAAAAATCATTCAAGAACAAGAGAAGTTTCAGTAGCTCCTCTGACATAAGTGACACAAGTACATCTAATAGTGATGATGATAGTAATGATCGTGATAGCAATGAAATCTTATTCATAAATATAGAAATAGATAATGAAGGTTGTTTAAAAGGGAAAAGTCTTATGGAAGATGAAGAATTAGATGAAAAAGAGGCTGAAGTCAACCTCGAGGTAGAATTAGTGAGTGTTCTAGAGGAGTTGAAGTTCTGAATAAGGAAGATTCAAAAATTGAAATCATTAGTTAAGAGTTATGAAGAACAAATCAATCTCTTTGAAGAGCGACTAAGTAATAACACCAATGAACATGAGGAGATCATCAAACAATTTGAAAATTAGATTGAGATTGTCATTGCAAGTCTTAAGATCAAGGAGGACAAATGCATCAAGTTTAGAATAAAAATGGAGTCCTTGAAGGCATAATTGGATTAGGTAACAATCAAGCTGAACACATATTAGGAATTTGAAAAGAGCACTAAATTTGTTCGTGATATTTTGAATAATCAAAGGTCTCCATATGACAAGACAAGTTTTGGGTTCAAAGAAGACCAAAAGGAAAACAAGGAGAGTCAAACCTCAAAGGACAATGGACTATCAAGAAGTGATGGTAATGATAAAGTAAATATCTATACATAAACTCTCAAATCTAAGACTCAAATTGATCATCAACGAGTCAAGAAGGATGTGACTCCTTCAAGAGATAACAAAGGTAGAGGTGCATCATTCAACATCAGACAGACAAGGTATATGAATCCTTTCAATGGTTATTGTTTCTCATGCAATCAATATGGACATAGAGCTATGGTTATAGACATCATGCTAGAATCTATTCCTCATGGAAGAATAGGATAAATGCTCATCTCAATAGTAAAAGAAAATTTTTGTGCTATAATTGTGATCAAAGAGGACATATTGAAAGGGATTGTAAGATAAGGCATATGAGAAAAATTAGTCAATACAAAAGGTTATATAGTCATACCACTAATAAGTGGATCAAGAAGTTAGACCCTATGGACAAGGTGAAGGAAGAGCAGAAGACTAAAGGAGAAGAATCTATGATATCTCAAACTACCTTTCACATATAAGATGAAGGCATGAAATGGTATATAGACAGTGGTTGCTCAAGCCACATGATAGGGGACAAGATCAAGTTCATTTCATTGAAAAAGAATGTTGCAGGGATAATGGGATTTGGAGATAACACTACTGCCAATATTGTTGGCAAGGGTATATTAAGTTTGGACAATGGGAAAACCAAGACAAAGAATGTGATTTATGTGGAAGGATTGAAACATAACTTGCTTAGTGTAAGTAAAATATGCAACAAAGGACACACACTAACATTTCATGATAGAGGGTATGATATTAGGAGAGCCAAATTAGAAAGGCTAATTACCAATGCTAAGAGGACTGAGAACAATCTGTATGTCTTCAATGAGATCAAGAATGAGAGATGATTTATGAGAAAGATGGATGAATGTTGGCTATATCACATAAGGTTGTGCCACCTAAACTTTAATAATCTGGTCAGGATAAGCTCTAAGAAGTATGTGAAGAATATTCCTAAAATCACCAAACCTACAAATACACTTTGCAAGGCATATCAACATGGTAAGAAAACTAAAAGGAGGTTCAAGTCTAAGAAGTATTCTACTACAAGGCCTTTAGAGATCATACACACTGATCTTTGTGGACCTACAAGAATTTAAAGCATTCAAGGAGATATCTACTTCATGTTACTCATAGATGACTACACAAGAATGACTTAGGTAGCATTCTTGAAAGAAAATTCAGAAGCTCTTGATAAGTTCAAGTCATTCATGGCTCTTGTTGAGAATGAAAAGAATGGGAAGATCAAGTGTCTAAGATCTGACAGAGGAGGAGAATTTTGGTCCAATAAGTTTGATGATTTCTATGAGGTTTATGGAATAAAGAGATAATTCTCAGTAGCTAGGGCACCTCAGCAAAATGGGGTAGTTGAAAGAAAGAATATAACAGTTCAAGACATGACAAGGACTATGCTAAATGAATCAAGATTATATAATAGATATTGGATAGATGCAGTGAGTAATACAATCTACATATTGAATAGAGGATAAATAAATATTAATGGTAACAAAACCCCTATAAATTGTGGAAGGAAGACTTGCTAATACAAAACACTTTAGAGTCTTTGGAAGTAAATGCTTCATCAAAAGAGATAAGGAAGACTTACATAATTTTGATTCTATGTATTATGAAGGCATATTCTTAGGATACTCATTGGTAAGCTTAGCCTATAGATGCTATAATAAGAGGCTATAGAAGATAGTGGAAAACACCAATGTGAAGATTGATGAGACAAGTTCTAAGAAGTCACATTCACAGTGAAAGGATATATAAGAGAATTTGGACTTCAAGAATATAGAAGAACCAATAGAGATAGATGAGTAAGAAGAATAATTTAAGGAAAGACAAGACTCAAATGGTCCTTCAAGATAGATTTAGAGAGAACATCATGAATCACAAATCATTAGCAACAAGGATGTAGGTATGCAAACAAGAAGGTTGGTAAGTAACCTAAATCAAGAAAATGTTGCTCTACTATCTAATATTGAACCTACGAACCTTGTAGAAGCAAACAAAGACAAGTTTTGGATAGATGCTATGAATGAGGAGTTAGACCAAATAGAAAAGAATGAGACTTGGGAACTAGTACCTAGGTCTAAAGACAAGAATGTCATTGGCACAAAATAGGTGTTTAGGAACAAGTTGAATGAAGATGGATAAGTCACTAGGAACAAGGCTAGATTGGTATGCAAGGGGTATGCACAAGTTTAAGGGATAGATTTTGAGTAGACTTTTTCTCCATTATCAAGATTGGAGGTTTTCAGATTGTTTCTAGCATATGCAAGATTCAAAGGATTCAAGGTGTATTAGATGGATGTCAAGTCAACTTTTCTGAATGGGAACTTGGAAGAGGAGGTATATATAGAGAAACATGAGGGTTTCTCATTATCAAGTAACAAGGACTATTTATGTAGATTGAAAAATGATCTTTATGGTTTAAAACAAGCTCTTAGAGCTTGGTACGCCAGATTAGACAATTATCTATTAGACCAAGGATTCAGGAGAGGAGTTGCAAACAATAATCTATGCATAAAGATAAAAAATGATCATCAGTTGATAGTGGTTGTCTATATAGATGACATAATATTTGGTGGAAATAATGAGAATATGACTAAGGCCTTTACAGATATGATGAAGGAGGAGTTTGAGATTTCCATGCTAGGAGAACTATCATTATTTCTTGGGTTACAAATCAATCAATCAATCATAAAGAGGTATATTCATTTCACAAGCTAAGTACATAAGAGAGATGTTGAATAAATTTGAGATGGAAGATTGCAAGACAATTAGCACACCTATAATCATAGGGTGTAAGTTGAGCAAGGAGGATGGATCTCCAAAGGTCAATTAGACATCGTATAGGTCAATGATTGGAAGCTTGATATACACTACTACGTCTAGACCTGACATCATATAAGCAATGGGTCTTATGAGAAGATTTAAAAAAGACCTAAAGGAAAATTATTTACAATCAGTCAAAAGGATATTTAGGTATCTCAAGGGGACTATGGAGTTTGGGTTGTGGTATCCAAGGAGCAAGGAGTTTAACTTAAAAGTCTATACAAATGTAGATTGAGCAGGGAGACTAGATGATAGGGAGAGTGTATACATAATATTTTCAACCTTTATCAATTATTGATGCATTCTGTCTTATAGGAACCTATCGAGTTTCAATCTCTTTGAGTGCATGCCTTAAGGGGTGCACTAGGAAAGGGGTGGGTAGACCATTGGTGCTTCACAGGATTGTTGTCCCTTTTTCCACTTACTATCTACACACTTGTCTCCTAAAAACCATTCCCCTAAGCTTTGTATCCTACTTTTCACCCTCCTCCAGTCATTTACCACCTTCATTAGCCATTTTGCTAACCTAAACCCCTTTCTATTAGTTTACATGACTATGTCAGCCAGGTTGACTATGTATTGTTATTTACAATAGCTTACTATGAACTAAGTCTGCCATGACTAACTTAGTTTATTATCTAGTAAGTTTCTTATCAATTACAATACTAGGTCGATTGGGTTGAATTTGTCAGCCTAAAATTTTGAAAGGGCTTAGGGTTAGATCCGCCTATATAAACACATTCATTTCTCCATTCTTATGAGAAACCAAAGAGTTATTTATCCATTTGTGCTTTTTTACAATCTGCTCTTCTACCATTCTACTTGAGGAGTCTTAGCTTAGGGTTTTGTTGGGTGAAGATTTTGTCACCAGCTAACTGATGGGCAAAATAGGTTGTTTCAACCATAGCATAAGGAGATTGATCGGCCAAATGTGTAGGTTTACCACATCAAAAGGGAACAAATCTCTCCTCTCATCAAGGGGAGGTTCCCTATAACTATAAGGTGCTATATACTATATATATAAGCTAAAAATAACACTCAGGGGTAGGACAACACCATCCATCTCTCTTTTTTTAGAGATGATGTTCACAGATCAAAGGAGAAATCTAGGATGATTGGTGAAGGTGCTTCTCTTCTTTCAGAAGTAATATTCAGCCAACAGCCAGATTCCTTCCTGGATAGTAAAAGTAACAGGGCACAGTAACACAACAAGATGAAGTGTAGCACAAAGTCTCCTCCTCAACTGCTAAAGAGTGAAATATATGAAGGACAATAGGGGCACAAAGTCATCCCAAGATCCTTTACACAGAAATAGAAAAACAAACACGCTAAAGACAATTATGGCAGCACAAAGTCTCTCCACAGTCGGCTTCAAGACACCTTCCTAATTACTTCCACTAGTTCTGCTTGTTAAATTAAATAGACAAGAATGCTTCTAGGAAACAGACATAAGAACAATTTCCTAAATAACACAAGCTATTCCAGCACAAAGTCTGAAAGGTCACTTGTTTTCTCATTCAAATAAAGAAAAATGATTAAGAATCTGAGCTCAAAGTCTCAAGAAATGCCTTTCAATTTGGGTAGAGTTTTGATTCTATAATAGAGAGATCTCCCTTGCATAAAATTAGAGATTACAATATATAGCAGCCAAGAAAGACTTAGTGCTTTGTTTCACGGAATGGCCCATGCTGCATTCAATGCCTTGAATGCATTTTCAGTTCTATCAAGGGCCATGTTGGAACAGGGCATCGACCTTAACTGTGGCATGTACAAAATCATCTAAAATGTCTTCTCCTTAGCATGGGTCATCTGGTCTATTTCCAAATATGTACGTGGCTATCCACTCGCTTTCATTCAAAAGGAGAAAAACTGGTCACGCCTTTGAATGTTTGTGTACTTAGATGTCTATTTGGTGGACTGTTCCACCTACTAGAATAATTCCCCCATAGATATTTTAGTATCTCCTATAGCTTTCCATCTTTCCTATTGCAATTTGAGCTTTCAGGCTAGCTTCTTACTTTCAGTAGGCTCTTTCAGCTTCCTCTTTAGCTGTTTGCTGAGTTCATTCTTCAGGTTCCATGCCATATTTGAAAATAAATGGGCATTGCATTACTCTAAATTTGACGTTCGTGGGTACATCATTGGTCACTTGGTCACTTGAACCACGTTGAACCTTAAACCTTTGAACCATGAGAGTGTATCGGTTTAATGGTTCAACGGTTCGGGCGGTCCTATCGGCTCCTTGGTTCAATTGGCTTCTTGGTTCAATCGGTTGAACCATCTCTTCGAACTTGTCTCTGGAATCTTCCGCTTCCTTCCTTCACTCGAAGCTTCCTTGCGAACTTTGAACTTCTTGAACTGGTTGAGCCATTTGAACCTATGAACCATTTCGGTTCAAAGTTCAACAGTTCATTATCTTTCTTTGAATCCTTTTATTCTCTAAGCCTTTCAAACTTTATTGAACTTGTTGAACCTTTGAACTTTGAACTCTCTGGATTCTTTTCTTATTTGTTGAACTTGTTGAACCTTTGAACTCTTTTAGTTCAAGGTTCAACAGTTCAATGGTTCATTCTTTGTTCTTCGAATCCTTTTATTCTTCTAAGTCTTTTGAACTTTATTGAACTCGTTGAACCTTTGAACTTTGAACTCTTTTGGTTCAAGGTTCGATGGTTCAACGGTTCAATCTTTCTTCTTCGAAGTCTTCTTTTGTTTAAGTCTTTTGTTCTTATTGAACTTGTTGAACCATTTTGGTTCAAGGTTCAATGGTTCAACCTTCACTCTTTCAAGCTTTCTTTTCTTTAAGTTCGACAGACTTATTGAACTTTAGAACTTGTCGAAGTCTTCGAACTCGTTGAACTCTTCGAAGCAGTTGAACTTTTGAACCTTTGAACTCGTTGAACCTTTGAACCTTACTGAAGCGGGGTTTAATGGTTCAATGGTTCAAGGGTTAATTCCATTTATTTGAAGCCCGCTACTAAGTCTTTTGATTGAACCTCAGCATTGAACTAGCCTTGAAAATGCCTAAGTGTTGGAACTTCTTTCTGAGAAAGCCTGCCTGTTGAACCTGCGAGTTTTTTAGCTGAGAAGACTTGAATAATTGAAGAATTTGAATACTCAGAATATTTTTTTGAGAAGGGAAGAGAGAATTTTGGCTTGCAAGACCAAAATAGTTGATATGTTGTCCCCAAAAATGAGTGATGGATTTTAGGAACAACAGGTTCATGCTTGGAGAAGAATTTTATCTTATGGATAAGTCTTGGATGCTTTGGCCTTTCTTAATGATCTTTATAAGCCACAACCTCTTGTGAAACACCTTTGGAAAAGGGAGAGATTGAGTCTCAATGAGTTCATCTTCAAGGTAAGTATCTCTAACTTTTCTCCTCTCTTTACTAGATAGAAGTAGCATAAGCAATGGATTTTGAATAGTATTACTCCTCTCCATGCATCAGGGTCTTACCTATACATATTTTAATTAGGATTCTCTTATGCATGTTTAATTTTTTGTTTATTAACCCCATTTTTTGCCACGAGATTTTGTGAGCACTAGATTATACTTTTAATTTAATTGTTATTAGTATAGTGAATATGAAAACATAGGACCTAGTTAGGGTTACTACGTACTTTTGTTTGACTGGAGGCTTCAGAACCCTCCTTAGTGATATTATTTATGGTGAGAGATCCCTTAGCTAGGTCTAGTAGATCCATATTGGTCATGACCCTGATTATCTAATGTATCCTTGATTGGAAGTATAAGTAGGATCTATCTTCTCCAAGTTAGGATTAATTTAAATATGTTGCATTTCCTTTTGCATACATTCTGGTGAACCTGACATGAATCTAACCCTTACAGGTTTTTTTTATGATTTTTCATTTATATCATTTTATTATTTTCTTTATTTATGATACTAAGTCGACCAGACTGATATAGTTCTAACTTCTGTGCATAAGTTTAACACATAGTCATATCAAAATGACTCCATCCTTTTTATGCAGATCATCATCAGATATAGGTTACTAGATTGAATAGGTCGACACAATATTCTTCTTTAGTTCTAGATAAAAAACTAAGTCAAATAAGTTGACTTAGTATTCCAGATAGTATCTTAAACAACAAACTAAGTTGTGTAGGTCAACTTAGTATTACAGTCAACATCTAAATAACAAACTAAGTTGACCAAGTCAACTTAATCATCTTAATAGGATTTAACAAACAAGGTTTTATAGAACTAATACCAAATGGTCAAGGGCTAATACCAAATGGCAAGGGCTAATACCAAATGGTCATTACCTTAGGAAGGATGACACAAGCTCAACTTTGATGGGGCTATCAAAGGAAACCCAGGAGTGGCTAGTGGCGGAGGTATTATCAACACTGATTTAGGTACTATAATGGTAGCCTACTTAGGGGGAATTGGTATCAAAAGTAATAATGAGGTGGAAGCCCAAGTAATGTTGTGGGGCATCAGACTTGAGATTTCTCTCAACATTCAAAATTTTCATGTTGAAGGGGACTCTAAATTAATAGTCAATGCCACGCTTAGAACAAAAAACTTAAGATGGAAGATGACAGACTTAATAAGAGATATTCAGAGGCTTTTAAACACCTTAGAGGAGCATAGAGTCACTCATATCTATAGGGAAGGTACTAAAATTATGGATGCAATGGCCAATTTAGGAAGTAATAGTGATGGGTGGTGATGTTGGATGACATTTCCAGCTTTACCCAACAAAATTCAAACTCTTTTAAAAAAAAAAGATGGAAACAACCATGTGGTTTAAACTCAATGGGATCATAGTCACTTTCTATATTGGTTTAATAGGAGGAGGCTGCTATCCTTTGAAGAGGAGAAGGAATTCAAATGACTTTGATATGGGTTATTCCAAAAACCAAGACTATACTTACAACAAGACTTTATTGGATCATAATTGGATGAGGCCTATTCCTCTTGTCCATGAGAATTTATTTATTATATGCCTAAAGCTTGCTAGATGGTATGTGTAAAAAATGGAAAAGCTTTAATTTAAATCTTGGCTTAGTCAGAAGTCGAGGAAATAAATCAAAGTGGGTCATGCTGACTGGATGCTAGTTTGGCCTAAAGTGAAAAGGGAGGGACACATGGTCAATAGATAAAAGGTCGAGATAGCTAGTTGGATAAAAAGGAGGACATATTGGCTAATGATGGAAGGGAGTGATGTCTACAGAGTGAGTTAGAATGAGGGCAATCATTTCCTTACTTGTCCTGACTATTATGATTCTCATATTAGCACGAATTGGTGGTCAAAAGACAACCCCAAGGCAAAGCATGAGCATGGCAAAGGTTTGGTTAATCCTCATAATTATTATAAGCTGAGGGGATGGGGATAATTTTGGCCCTTTTATTATTCGAAAGGCTATAGAAGATTATCAGTTCTACTAGTTATGTTGTCAATTGCACTGAGCAATTTTAGGAGCTTTATTATTTTAGTATGGGAGCTGATATTGTTAAGATCGATCCATCTTCTTTGGATGAATTTTACCAGGACCCCACTATGTGGGATATTATTTAGGAGGGGGAGTGGCTGCCTTTCTTGAAGGGATGATTAGGCATGATGAAAATCTATCTTAGCAATTCACTGAATCTTGGGAGGAGGACTCCAGAAGGGTATGCATGGGGGGAATTAACTTTGAGGTTTCAGAGGAGGTGATTGGAAAGGCTACTAGGCTTCCCACCAAAGGTAAGAAAATTTGTCATCATATTAAGGTGCTAGACCTAGAGAATATGGCAATCTTTTTCAAGGAAGGGGAAGCAGCTGCTAAACTTCATGGGGGTTTAGAGCATGAGAAATGACCAATTCTATGGGGACAAGTATGCCTCATGATAATGAAATATTTCACCCTCGAGGATAGGTATAAGGTTTTTTTATTACTACCACTTTGCACTTCTTAATCATTTTAGTCATAGATTGGATATTAGCTTTCCTTTCATTATTCTATCTTCTTTATAAAATTTAATCAAATCGGCTAAGGAACATTGGGCCAAAAACCCAGACATTTACCCCATCCCTATCTATCAAGGCCTTATACTGAGGATCTATCACTTCCATCTGGATTTATGTCCTCCTAAGCCAATTAAAGTGAGACTTCTAGATGAATCCCCGACTAACATGTCTCCTATCAGGAAAAGTAAGAGCAAAGATTTCAAGGGGACCCCCAAAACTCCCAAAATTCAATTGGGGGCCCTAGTTCTATTGACTGTGACATTCTGAGAGTTACCCCTCCAGTTGATTATCATACCCATTCCCCTTTTTTTTTCAGTGGCAAGCCCATCACCCCCAATTAGGAGTCAGGGAAGGTACCCAATAAAAGAATCCAAAAAGAATTCTAAGGAAGAAGTCTATGTTCACCCCAAGAAGACTAAAACTAGTCCTAAGAATATTGGTGGTGCCATGGAGGAAGGAATGGAGTTGACTCAGGACCATAAATTATTTATGGATAGTAGGGGATGTAGTTTTGGTGTTTATAGATCCAACAAAATTGTTGGGACCTCTTCTATTAACCCTAAAGGTATTATTATTTCTAATGATTCTAATTTCTTTGAAGATTCTATTGAAAAGGAAATTGATGAAACCCTCTCTAAACTGGACCATGAGGTGGAAGGTACTAGCTACTTCCCAAAAATGAATGAGCCCTATCCGAAGGAGATGGAAGAGGACACTGAGGACAACAGTGACCAAGAGAAAGGAAAGAAATTCTCTTTATGCACCAAGATGATGAAAGAGATCAAGTTGATCAAGACCAAAATGGAAACGATGAACAAGAAATGGAGGATCATGGTTAAATACGTAGTCAAGGCTCTTAACCATGCAGCTACAATTTTCACTATGATGAAATACTTTGACAGTAAGTTCAAAAATTTTGGTATTGAAAGTCTTGGTGACTACAAAGGAATTGTTGAATTCTTGACTAAATATGGGACATTTGATAGTCCCTAGTTTCCTATGTTGATACTACTTTACTTTTATTACGTCTACTATTTTAACATTGTGAAAGTGTTATTGATGCATTGTTCCTATCTTGTTTAAACTTTTTGCTTGGGGGGTAGCTTTGTATTAGGTCTAAGACCCTTTTTCCTACTTTTTAATCAAAAAGAATTTATAGAACTAGGTCAACCCAGTCGACTTAGTTAGCAGAACTTGCAAGCAATATTTAAGGCACTGTTACAAAAAATTTACAATCCTTAGCATCTTCCAACCCACCAAGGTTCATTTCTTTCTCTCTCTTTCAATTCAATTCTATTTTGTGCAAGTTGGAAATCTTCAAAATTGTAACCCTACAGTAAACTAAGTCAACCCATTCGATTTAGTTCTATAGTCTGACTTTTATCTAGAATACTAAGTCAACCTAGTCGATTTAGTTCTTAAGGACACTTACTTCTTCAGTACAGAAGTGACTTTGTCCACTCTGTTCTATAATCTTTGCATATAGTGTCATTTGAACTGACTATGTACCATTCTTATTTTGTAAATTAACCACTATTTGCTAGTAATTAATTCACACTTTCATTTTCAATTGTTTACATGCTTAGAGTATCTCACATAGTATAATTAGGTGGTTTTTCAAAATACCGTTTAGTTGCACTATTTGATTTTTTTGCACACACTACCAAATCACTCAAAATTCAAAATGCATTTAAAAATTTGTCTTCCCAAGGCTTACCTACTTGGATTTCATCACCAAAGGGGAAGCTGACTTGGTTTTATAGCTAAGTAAAACACATGCTTAATAGTATATATTAGAAAGCCACTCGATATCCTTATCGTTGTGAGATTATGGAGTGAGGGGGTAGGCCCCAATACCAATCCAATACCATTGCCAATACAAATCCCTTTTAGACTAAATGTGTTGAAACCATCCCTAGATTACTTTCTATTTCCCTACTTTCAGCCAACTTCCCTATCACACTTAAAACAACACTTTATAATAATCTAAAAACACCAAGGGTGACCACTTAGTTAGCATTTACTTTTCAGTTGATTACTTGCTCTCTGATCATTATGTGTTGTATTGTAAAAATTTACATTGGCCAACGTTGGTGCAAGGTTTTGTGTTGTGTGCCAATTAGATCATCCTCATTGACCCAATTGCTTGTGTGTTTCCTTCCATCTCTTGTTTCAAATTTTATTTGCAATTTTCCCCCCTATTTTAGCACACTGTTATTCTATTCGACACAGTCTCTTACATACTATCTTCTTCCTTGATTATAATACTAAGTTGACCTGGTTAACCCAGTACCTTTCTGCCTTCCCCGATTATAGTACTAAGTTAACCAGGTCGACTTGGTTAACCTAATACCTTTTTTACCTTACCAATTTACATTACTACATTGACCTAGTTGACTTAGTACTCTTTTACCTTATGTCCAAGAGTACTAAGTCAACTTGGTCAACTCCATATCATTTTTGGTTCAGTCTCCTTCCCAATTTATAATACTAACTTGACCTATTTGACCTAGTACTCTTCCACCCCCTATTTAGTAGTACTAAGTCGATACAATTGACTCTATTCTTTTTTTATCCCCTTTTCAACCATACACAATTGACCCAATTGACCTTTTATCTGATTGCTAAACTTGGTCTCCTATGTGGATAACTTAGTTCTCTATTTCTCATTCCTTAGCATTATGTTCATTTCCTCAAAACATCATGAAGTCTCCTATCATAATCTTTTTGGACAACTTGAATCCATTTAGACATTATATGGGATATTCCTTTCTCCCTCTCTTTACTTCCCAAGATAATCCTCACTCTTGGAGCAACTCTGCCCCTCCATCTGTGGATTGTAACATGGTTCAAATCACACCTAAAGAGGATATAGGTGGATCTAATCCTTTTTGTACCTACCAAGACAATTTTCATCTCCAAGCTTTCTAAATTAATGTGGTTACAATTGACACAAGTCTATCCAATAATACCAATAGTAATCCACCTCCCAAGAACCCTCCCTTTAATACCAATTTGGGGTAGGGAGTTCTCCTAAAAACACCAACCAACCCATCGATATGACTCAACCTCTTGCACAATTCAACAAATGAACATAATGCAAGCTTCTAACACCTTCAAATGATGCAACTACAATGTCATTTGATTAATGTGGCTAATCGACCATCGGTCCTAAATCCTCAAGCCAACCTAAATTTTATCCCTCCACCTCTCAAAGATACCTCGAGAAATGTTATTCCTCAACCTATCATGAATAACAAATGGATTTAAAATATCCAAAATGAGTCTTTATCTCCTTTCATAATATCCATTGATATTGGTAATATATCTCCAACTATGAAATATGATGGGACTAAAGACCCTGCATTCTTTCTCAAAACATTGGCAATATCTATAAAGAGTGGATCCAAAATAATACTTTCACCACCATTAAACTTATACTTAAAACCTTCACTCATGATGTCTTGAAATGGTACAGCCAACTTCACCAACATTCCATTTAGCAACTTGAAGATTTAGTCAACCCTCTAGTTAAAGAGTTTCAACATAACGATCTTCCTGAAAATTGCCTTAGCCATTTTATCAATGCTAAGCAGTCTTTCACCGAGTTAGCTTGTGATTTTATCAAATGATAGAAATATATATCCCATAAGGTCAACCATAACATGATTGATGACAATCTATTTAAACTCTTTATAACTTCTTTAACTCTTTCACTTCAATAGAAGGTTCAAACTTTCGCTCGTCAAATGCTTAATGAAGTTCTTAATCAAGCTAAATGTCAAGACTTCGTAATAAAGCAATTTAAACCTAACACCAAATACTTTAAAGGATCCTTTCAAAGTTTTACTAATACCATCACTGGCAATACTCCCCAAACCAGACCAAGAGTTGCCAAAGCTGAAAATCCCCCATCTTCTCACATACCACTAACTGTGTAGCAAATCAAACAATTCTTACTTCCCTTTAGACCCTTTTTTTATCCTAATAATCCTCCTAAATGGTATGACCCTAATCAATTTTATTATTTCCATGCCAACATTGGTCATTCCCATGAAGCTTGTAGAGGGCTTACTAAATTTGTTATATCTTACATGCTTGGTGATTACTTTAATCATGAAGCCATGATCCATCTCTATTGTCAAAAATAAAACACCACTTCTCAAAAATGACAAGCTCTTAAAGCTTCTTCTTCTAATAACCAAAAATATTTTCCAACATCGAATAACCAACAAAATGCCAAGGATGTTTGTGCTATTGATATCGACTATGACCAATATTATAAAAAATCTCAATATGTTAACACAATTAAGGTCAGCTATCATTGCAAACCAGCTCATAAAGATCCTATCACCAAACCTAAGAAACCATCTTTAGAGGAACAATTTCTTGACAGGACCGAAGTTCCCCAAAGCTCTGACACAACTTGTCAGATTTAAGAGCACATATGATTACCAATGTATAAGCAATTAAACATGCGAAATTACACAGAAGTACAAGTAACTATCAATGAGAAAACACACAAAATGTGAGAGGCAATACACAATTGTATTCAACTCATTATAGAAGGAAATTACAACAAAGAGATCACACTCTTTCTTCCACTTCGTGGGCTTACAGTAATCTTCCCTCAAGAGTAATCTTTTCTCACTAGGTCACAACTAACAACTCAAACACAGAGCTGTTGTTCACCTCATTGTACGTCCAGTACAACCGAGTACAAATCGGTACTCCAAGTATATCTCACCATGATCTTGCTCCTTTATGTATTGCTGTCACCTTGGATCTTGCTCCCCCACCGATCTACTTTTGACCCTCGCGTACACACACCCCTGCAGACCAACCTGATCTTACTTATCACATGTAGATCTCTACCATGATCCTGCAACACCTTGCATATCAAACCTGATCTTACATACATGAAGAATCCTACTTGATTCTACCATGGGAAGAACTCTCCAAGTTCTACACTTGATTTCTACGCTTAACAATACAGCCCATGAGTCTATTATATAGATCTCATGCGTACAATGATTAGACTTGTGGCTCAAGACTCGAACTAGTCTTTATCATGCAAACTACCCGTTCACTTAACTGACTGTTTGTCAACAGCAGTTCTAGAACTGCCACAGGTGACCGACATTGGTCCCTATTTGACTGGAGGTGATCGACACCGGTCGATCCCTGCTGATGTCGGTTGTCTTTGCTCTGATCCCTTGACCGACGTTGGTTGTGGCCTGCCGACGTCGGTGACTGTCATGCTCAGAAACCTCCATGTTTGCAGTAAGGTGAAGCTTTTAGCTCCACACCCTACTTGTTAGGATTTTTCTCCTCAGAAAGAGCACAATATGATTACCAAATACAAGCAATTAAACATGTGAAATTAACCAGAAGTACAAGTAACTATCAATGAGAAAACACACAGAATGTGAGAGGCAATACACAATTGTATTCAACTCATTATAGAAGGAAATTACAACAAAGAGATCACACTCTTTCTTCCAATTCGTGGGCTTACAGTAATCTTCCCTCAAGAGTAATCTTCTCTCACTAGGTCACAACTAACAACTCAAACACAGAGCTGTTGTTCACCTCATTGTACGTCTAGTACAACTGAGTACGAATCGGTACTCCAAGGAGATCTCACCATGATCTTGCTCCTTGATGTATTGATGTCACCTTGGATCTTGCTCCCCCGTTGATATCATTTTGACCCTCGCATACACACACCCCTGCAGACCAACCTGATCTTATCACATGTAGATCTCCACCATGATCCTGCAACACCCTGCATATCAAACCTGATCTTACATACATGAAGAATCCTACTTGATTCTACCATGGGAAGAACTCTCCAAGTTCTACACTTAAGTTCTACACTTGAGTTCTACGCTTAACAATACAGCCCATGAGTCTATTATATAGATCTCATGCATATAATGATTAGACTTGCGGCTCAAGACTCGAACTAGTCTTTATCATGCAAAGTACCCGTTCACTTAACTGACTGTTCATCAATAGCAGTTCTGGAATTGCCACAGGAGACTGACGTCGGTCCCTGTCTGACTGGAGGTGATCGACACCGGCCGATCCCTGCCGATGTTGGTTGTCTTTGCTCTGATCCCCTGACCGATGTCGGTTGTGGCCTGTCGATGCCGGTGACTGTCATGCTTAGAAACCTCCATGTTTGCAGTAAGGTGAAGCTTTTAGCTCCACACCCTAACATTTCTCAAAGATACTATAACCACTAATTTAGTTTTAGAAGCCCATGAGGAACCACTTCCTTCTTTTGAACCCCCAATAACTTCCATTCCTTAAAAATCTTTTGTACCTTCTAAAACTTAAATTCGTTCTTCTTCTAAATTTCATTAAAACTTTTTCAAAGAACTTAACTCCATGCCTTGAAAGATTCCAATTATGAAGTTAGTTCATACTTCCCCTTATCATCATAAGTTCCTCATGCAACAATTATAAGAAATTAAAGAACCATCTTCTATAGATGAAGAACCACCCTCTATTGAACCTCAAACTATCAATGTACATACCATTGAATATGTTTGTCCTTATTCCAAGCTTTTTATTAAATTTATTGAAGAGGACATGATTAATGATGAAATCCTTTTCTACATCGATGATCCACCACTATTCATTAAGATAGCCATTAATATTACCCTTATTCATAAAGTTTTAGTTGATGAAGGTTAGGTATTAATGTCACATATTTGTGGCTCATCCAATAACATGGCTTTAATAAGGATCATCTCAAGCAAAATCACCTTACTTATTGTGGATTTGATAAAACTAATCAAAATCCACTTGGTTGTATTTAGTTTCCTCTAACAACTGGACCTGAGACCATTCAAACTAAACTTATGGTCCTTGATTTGCCCTTATCTTATAACATACTCCTCGACTGCCCTTGGACTCATAGAACGAGAGAATTCACCTCTCTGATAGCTAATGCATCAAATTTTTACATAACGGTAAATGGCATAAGCATGAGGTTGATCCCAACCCTTTGAGCATTCAACTTCCTAATCCAAAATCTCAATATCACATTCCTACCATTCCTAACATCAATAATGCTCCCTTGCTTGAATCCATGAACATCAATCCTGACTTCTAGGTGACTCTTAATTATTTAGATGATGATGAACCTAATGACTTTCAACATACTTGCAACACTACTAAGCTCCCTCCTTATATCTCAGAGTGGGTTCCTCCCTCATTATTACCGTATGATCACACTATTATTCTCATTTATGAGATCACTGATTTCCCCCCTCCATATAATGCTTAAGAGCATTCTTACCTAGAAGATGCCTTCACATGCAATAAATATGGAGTGGCCAAATTATTCCAAGATCTTCTAATCATGTCTCCACAAATAATTCAATGAACTTAGAATTTCACCTTCTAAAACACCCCCTGAATCTCAAGCATGTACCATCTCTCCAACCTATGATGATAACTACATCATGGCCCAAGTTCAATCTTGAGACTTGGATGTACAACATGTTGGGTGAATATTTTATCACCAGCTAACTGATGAGCAAAATAGGTGATTTCAACCACAGCATAAGGAGATTGGTTGACCAAATGTGCAGGTTTACCACATCAAAAGGGGACAAATCTCTCCTCTCATCAAGGGGAGGTTCCCTATAAAATATGAGGGGCTAAATACTATATATATATGCAAAAAATAACACTCAGGGATAGGACTACACCATCCATCTCTCTTTTTTCAGAGATGATGTTCACAGGTAAAGGAGAAAATCCTCGTGAAATCACTGGAAGCACTTCTCTTCTTTCAGAAGTGTTCTGCAACAAACAACGTAAATTCTTTCTAGTAGTGATAAGTAATAGGTAACAAGGGCACAATAACCAGTAAAATGAGGTGTAGCACAAAGTCTGTACCTCAACTACCAAAGAGTGAAATACGAAGGACAATGAGGGTACAAAGTCATCCCAAGGCACTTTACACAAAAATAAACTAAAACACACACACACAAAAGACAATTGTGGCAGCACAAAGTCTCTCCATAATTGACTTCAGAACACCTTCCTAATTACTTCCACTGTCCTGCTTATTTCATTAAAATGGACAAGAATGCATTCAAGAAATAGACATAAGAACAATCTCCTAAATGACACAAGCTATTACAGCACAAAGTCTGGAAGTAACCTGCTTTCTCATTCAAATAAAAAAATATGAGTAACAATCTGAGCTCAAAGTCTCAGTAATCACCTTTCAATTTGGGTAGAGTTTTGCTTCTATAACTGAGAGATCTTTCTTTGCATAAAATAAGAGATTACAATATATAACAACCAAGAAAGGCTTGGCACTTTGTTTCATGGAAAGGCCCATGCTGCATTCAATGCCTTGAATGCATTTTTAGTTCAGTCAAAGAGGGCCATGCTAGAACAGGGTATCTGCCTTAACTGTGGCGTGTCGATTCATCTCAAATGTCTCCTTTGAAGTATAGGTCACCTAGTCTTCTTCCTGATATTGGTGCAACTGTCCACTTTGTCTTTACTCCATGGAGAAAATTAAGCCACGTCCTTAAGTGCTTGCATGCTCATATGTCTACTTGGTGGACTATTTCACCTACTAAAATAACTCCTACATAGATATTTCTGGTCTTTTTGTATTGTTCTCTCTTTCTTTAATGTATTTTGTCTCTTCCTCATGATTTGAGCCCCCAGGCTCTCTTCTTTTCATTCTACAAGATATTTTGGCTTCCTCTTTAGTTGGTCACTTAGTTTGTTCTTTAGGTTCTACGTCACATTTGAAAACCAATGGATATTTCATTACCCTGAATTTGACGTATGTGGGGACGTCATTAGTTGTTGGTCATTTGAACCATTTTGAACCATGAACCTTTGAACCTATGAAAGTTCATTGGTTCAATGGTTTGGGTGGTCTTATTGGCTCCTTAGTTCCATCGCTTCTTTGGTTCATTCGCTTTCTTGGTTCAATCACTTCTTTGCTCGTCAGTTGAACCATCTCTTTGAACCCATTGAACTTTTGAACCATTTTAGTTCAAGGTTCAATGGTTCATCCTCTGTCTTATAAGCCTTTATTTTCTCTAAGTCTCTCGAGCTTTGAAATTCCTTTGACTTTATGTCTTTGAAACACCCCGAAGGGAAGGTGTCCCTTCAGCCTTTGAGAAAGGTCCATTTCCTAGTCGCCAAGAGCCCCCTGCAAGGGTACATGCCCTTCAAGGTTCTTCGAGCGGCCTGCTTCTTCAAATTCTTCAGATATTTTGTCTGAAGGATTTCACTTGTAAAATTTCACCACAAAAAATCCCTCCGAAAGATATCTTTTCATTCCATTTGCCCTCCATAAGGGCACTTGTCCTTCGGGCTTTGGGACACCTTCCTTTGAACCTTTTGATTGAACCAACCTATGGTTCAATGTTCAAAGGTTCAATGGTTCATTCTTTCCTCTTCGAAGCCTTCTTTTCTTCTAAGTCTTTTGAAGTCATTGAACATTTGAACCCGTTGAACCTTTGGAAATGGGGTTCAATGGTTTAATGGTTAAATCCTTTATTTAAAGCTTATCGATGGACCTTTTGGTTGAACCTCAGTGTTGAACCAACCTTGAAATTGCCAAAGTGTTAGGAACTTGTTTCTTTGTGAGAGCTCGTATGTTGAAGTCGTTGAACCTATTAAACCTATGAGTCCCTTAGCTGAAAAAGTAAATACTCTAATAATGGAATGAACATTGTTTCAAGCGAATATCAAAGGTGCGATCATTTTGTTCTCCATCTAGTAGAGCTACGGATTCTACAGGCTTGCTTCTATGGACTCTTACTGCAGATGGTGACTGCTACAGTGGCACGGGACCAAAATAGTTCATATGTTGTCCCAAAAATGAGTACAGATTTTGGGAACAATAGATGGCTCCAGTTGGGGAACTTCCTTTGATTATAAAAACAATTGAAGGGAGTAGAAACCATAATTTCTAGTGCCTTTAAGTATGCCATTGGGCTATGGAGTCATGCTACCCAAAAAAGAAAGGTGCCAAAAATGAAAACAAAAGCACAAAATAGAACTAAAGACTATACAAATATACATATATACAACTGATGTCACCTGATACATCAAGGATTGAAGTGCTTCAGATGCTGCCCACTGTGAGATAATGAAAATAACATTCTATCTTGATAAACTAGTAAGAAACCATTTTCTCCCTAAAATTAGTGATGGGTGAATGAAACTCTCCACCAGGAATCACATTTTTTGTAAACTCCTTTTGGTTCTCTCTATTTTCCCCATGGCAAGATGTGGTCTCCAATATAAAAACCATAAATCTTTGCTCTCTTGGCAAAGAGTTCTTTTTCTTGACTTTAGCACGTAATAGTATGGTCCACTACCATAGCTTGTTGCTCTTCTAGTCTAGTGAAACACATGATTTGATTATCAACATCAAACTCCTACCAATGGTTGGCATTATTAGGTACACTTGGTTGAAAGACCAATTTGATGGTGTAACTATGCTCTTCAAAGTCTTTGTGAGGAACCATGAGGGTTGCAGAGACAACCAATGAATCTGCATGACTATGAAGCTCTTTGGGCACTGCAGATATATTGAAAGCATCAAAACTTTCAAGGCAGTCCCATACCAGATTGCGGTAATGTCACAATATTTTGTTCTTAGTTTGACATAGGTTCCTCACCTAACAAACCATTAGTTCAACATCTCCTTTAGCGTGAAAGAGTTTGACACCTTTGTCTTGAGCAGCCTTCAACCCGAGTAACAGAGATTCATACTCGACAGTGTTGTTGGTGTTGCTGAACTGCAACTTGTATGAAAAAAGAAAAATATCTCCTTGAGGAGATATCAACACAGTCTCAGCTCTAGCACTGGTAGGAGAATTTCTACCATCAAATTCTAAGATCCAAACATCATCAGAAACTGATCTTCTATCAGATTTTTCTTCATTAGAGAGGGAAGATCATTTTTCATCTGTATTATGCCCTACCAATTCTTTTTATGTCTTGTTCAAATCAAATTTTGGATTGCCACCACAAGACTTTTATCTGCTATAACAGGAATGTCTTTAGTAGATAAAAAATAATTACCCCTGCCTAAAGACTCAAACAAAATTTTAGCTTCAGGGGCCGACATTTGGGTGACAACATATTTTGCCTCCTTCTCAGGAAGTAGCCTTTACATGACACCCTTGATAGGGATCCTCACTTTAGACAGGTCCATACTTAACTTACCACCAACATCTTTGTAAATATTTTGCCTAAAAAGAATGCCGTAAGAGGCTGTGATGTCAGCCACCAAGACTGTCATCTTAATTCTCTTATCTAGAAATGTCGTAAATGCAAATTGAGTGTCCTTGATTTGTCCCAGTAGTGGCACTTGTTTGTTCTTCATGGAGAAACATCTCCTAAATGTCTTGGTCAGTGTGAGACCAAGATATTCTGCCACTTTGGTAGGCATGACATTGTCAGACGCACCTGAGCCTGTGATATAATTGTTCAGCTAGTGTCCATTTATCATCAGGGAGACATAAAATGGTTATGTCCTTCCGAGAGCAGTAGGAGGAGTAATCACAAGGTTATTCTAGGTGGATGTGTTTTTTGGGGGACTAAGAGTTACTTTCAAAATTGCTTGTCCTACAGGGATAATTTTATCCTTCACAGATTCCACTAATCTATCCAACTGTTCAGGGTTGGATTGCAAGAATTGAAATTCAGTCATTTGAATTTTGGTCTTCTTGACATGGTTGACTATGTCAAGTGACTAAAATGGACTAAGAATAGAGGAAGGAAGTTCATCCTTCTAGTTTTTAGTGGGGAGGACTGATATATGAAATTGAAGTGGAAGGTGAAGGCATACTTGAGGTACTTTTTTATTACTCACTGGGTCCTTTGGATAGAAAGGCAAAGAAGTTCCTCATTTGGCAATTGAAATTACAGGCTGAGCTCACTCCTCTATTTTTTCCTTATCAGCTTGGTGGGCTAACTGATTTTTGGATAGGGTGAACACAACGTATGATCCCTCAACTGCTTTACCTTCACTTTTGGGTTCAACCTGGTAATTTAAGAAACTAATGTTGGAGTCGCCAGCTGATTATTCTTGGTTTTATGTGAAGGGATCAACGTCATCTTCTTAGTTCAACTCAGGCTGGAAGGAGAAATCAAATTCTATTTCGAGATATCTAACTGCTGAGTTGGCTGGTGCTGCTTCAATAGCAAATTTCCCTTGTGGGAGAGGAAGACGATTTGATTGCCCTTGATTTATGGTAGTTCCTTGATATGACTAATTGGGGAATGCTCTCCTTGGTATATCTCTGTATGAAGGAGAAGATGACATCCCTTGTGCCATTTGCTTCCTGAGAGCTAGTAACTCATTTGCTAGCTTCTACACCATTGGATCAGTGGTGCCTGTAGATGAATTCTCAAAAGATGAAGAATACTTACCTCTATTAGGATTTCTTCTTATCTTTTCTACCAAGATGAAATCATCTTCCACCTTAGTGGCCAAATCCTAAGCAGCAACAAGGTCTATGTGGCTAGCCCATCTCAGTAGAAAACTCACTCTTGGAAGCTGAGAATTGATGAAAAAACATTTAAAGTTCTCAGGTGTTGGCTGAGCAATTATAGGAATTCAGTTCCTCAGCTTGTCAAACTTAGCAATGAAGTCCTCATAGGTTCATGAGGCTCTTTCTTCATTTGTGTGAGCTGGGCTAGTAGGGCATGTGCATCTTCTATAGGCTTGAACCTTGCTTTGAACTTATCTTTGAGGGTGTTCCAGTCAGTCACAATTTATGCTTGCAGATGATAAAACTAGTTTGCAACAGCATCTTGTAATGTCTCCACAAACAACTTGACTGCCACATCCTCATACTCCACACTTATCATGCTACAGGCTATGTTGAAGGCCGCAATATGTTCATCAGGATGAACTCTTCCATTACCAATGAATTTGGAGAAATTCTTCTTTGAACTGCATGGTAGCTCATGTAGAGGTGGAGTTAAATTGAGTGGGCCAAAAGAGTTACCCCAGGGGCTTTGAACTGCCATGATTTGATTATGAAAAGGGGGGATAAAAAATTTGGATGAAGTATGTATAGGAAAAGCTCTGCTAACAGCAAAAAAATAAGCTCTTCCTTGTATTGGTGACCTGATATTGGTAGGAGTAAGACTCCTAGTTCGTTGAACTTGAAGTTGTGGAGGAAACAAATCAAAATTACCCTACTGCACCAACTCAAAAATAGGGTTAACAACACCTTGGGCTCTCTGGCTTCTTGTATAACATGGATTTGCCAGATTGTAGAATAAAAATGGAAAAGAATTGGCCCTGCTTCAGCTTGAAGCTTGAGGCTTCAAACTGCACGCTCTTCCCCAGCAGAGTCACCAAAAATTGTTGGTGTGGAGCTAACAGAGAATTGACTTTTGAAATGAAATGCTCGATGTCTAGTGTCTCTGATTTTGTAGCTCAGAGTATATAATGGAAATGGATAAGCCTATAATGATAATAGATAAGACACAAGTGATGCTTCTATCTGAAGTTTGAGGTTTCAAATTGCACAAAATTGCTGTGTCCCCAACAGAGTCACCAAAAACTATTGGGTGAATATTTTGTCACCAGCTAACTAATGAGAAAAATAGGTGATTTCAACCATAGCATAAGGAAATTGGTCAACCAAATGTGCAGGTTTACCACATAAAAAGGGGACAAATCTCTCCTCTCATCAAGGGGAGGTTCCCTATAAAATATGAGGGGCTAGATACTATATATATATGCAGAAAATAACACTCAGGGATAGGACTACACCATCCATCTCTCTTTTTTTAGAGATGATGTTCATAAAGGAGAAAATCCTAGTGAAATCACAAGAAACACTTCCCTTCTTTCAGAAGTGTTCTGTAGCAAACAACAAGAATTCTTTCTGGTAGTGATAAGTAATAGGTAACAAGGGCGTAGTAACTAGCAGAATGAGGTGTAGCACAAAGTCTATACTTCAACTATCCAAGAGTGAAATACGAAGGACAATGAGGGCACAAAGTCATTCCAAGACCCTTTACACAGAAAGAAACTAAAACACACACACACAAAAGACAATTATGGCAGCATAAAGTCTCTCCACAGTTGACTTCAGGACACCTTCCTGATTACTTCCACTAGTCCTACTTATTTCATTAAAATGGACAAGAATGCATTCAAGAAATAGACATAAGAACAATCTCCTAAATGACACAAGCTATTACAGCACAAAGTTTGAAAGTAACCTGCTTTCTCATTCAAATAAAGAAATATGATTAACAATTTGAGCTCAAAGTCTCAGTAATCGTCTTTCAATTTGGGCAGAGTTTTGCTTCTATAACCGAGAGATCTCCCCTTGCATAAAATAAGAGATTACAATATATAACAACCAAGAAAGGCTTGGCACTTTGTTTCATGGAAAGGCCCATGTTGCATTCAATGCCTTGAATTCATTTTTAGTTCAGTTAAAGAGGGCCATGTTGGAACAAGGTGTCTGCCTTAATTGTGGCATGTTGATTCATCTCAAATGTCTCCTCTAAAGTATAGGCTGCCTAGTTTTCTTCCTGATATTGGCACAACTGTCCACTTTGTCTTTACTCCATGGAGAAAATTAGGCCACGTCCTTGAGTGCTTGCACGCTCAGATGTCTACTTGGTGGACTGTTTAACCTACTGAAATAACTCCTACACAGATATTTTTAGTCTTTGTATTATTCTCTCTTTCCTTAATGTATTGTCTCTTCCTCATGATTTGAGACCTCGAGCTCTCTTCTTTTCATTATGTAGGCTCTTTTGGCTTCCTCTTCAGTTGGTCACTTAGTTTGTTCTTTAGGTTCCATGCCACATTTGAAAACCAACAGATATTTCATTACCCTGAATTTGACGTCTGTAGGGACATCATTAGTCGCTGGTCATTTGAACCATTTTGAACTATGAACCTTTAAACCTATGAAAGTTCATTGGTTCAATGGTCCAATGGTTTGGGTGGTCTTATCGACTCTTTGGTTCCATCACTTCTTTGGTTCATTCACTTTCCTGGTTCAATTGCTTCTTTGCTCATCAGTTGAACCATCTCTTTGAACCTTTGAACCCGTTGAACCTTTGAACCATTTTTGTTCAAGCTTCAAAAGTTCATCCTCTTTCTTAGAAGCCTTTGTTTTCTCTAAGTCTCTTGAGCTTTGAAATTCCTTTGACTTTATGTCTTTGGAACACCCCAAAGGGAAAGTGTCCCTTCGAGCTTTGAGAAAGGTCCATTTCTTGGTCGCCGAGAGCCCCCCGCAAGGGTACATGCCCTTTGGTGTTCTTCGAGCAGCCTACTTCTTCAAATCCTTTAGACAAAATGTTTGAAGGAATTCCTTCAGACTTTTTGTCTGAAGGAAATCTTTCCTTTACTTTTGCTACTTTCTATCGGGCCTTGAACATTCCTTCGGATAAAATGTCTGAAGGAATTTCTTCAGATATTTTGTCTAAAGGATTTCACTTGTAAAATTCCATCACAAAAAATCCCTCCAAAAGATATCTTTTCATTCCATTTGCCCTCTGCAAGGGCACTTGTCCTTCAGGCTTTGGGACACCTTCCTTTGAACCTTCTGATTGAACTGACTGATTGAACCGACCGATTGAACCAACCTATGGTTCAAGGTTCAATGGTTCAATGGTTCATTCTTTACTCTTTGAAGCCTTCTTTTCTTCTAAGTCTTTCGAAGCCGTTGAACCTTTGAACCTTTGGAAGCGATGTTCAATGGTTCAATCCTTTATTTGAAGCTTGCTGATGGACCTTTTGGTTGAACCTCGGCATTGAACCAACCTTGAAATTGCCTAAGTGTTGGGAACTTGTTTCTTTGTGAGAGCTCACATGTTGAAGTCGTTGAACCTATTGAACTTACGAGTCCCTTAGTTGAAAAAGTAAATACTTCAGTAATGGAATGAACATTGTTTCAAGTGAATATCCCCAACAAATACTGAAGGTGCGATCATTTTGTTCTCCATCCAGTAGAACTACAGTCTCTGTAGGTTGATTTTTATAGACTATGCAGGCTTGCTTCTACGGACTCTTATTACAGATGGCGGCTGCTACAGTGGCACAGGACCAAAATAGTTCATATGTCGTCCCAAAAATGAGTAACAAATTTTGGGAATAACACAACATTATCAAAAAAAATTTAGCTCAAATACATGCTTTCAATCAGGATGTTCACACCATTTCCATGGATTTTAAACTACCTCCTAAAGGTCATGCACCTCTAGCTAATACTCCACTTCTTGATACTCCTTAGGTGGTTGAACAAATCCTACCTTTTAAACCTCCAAAATTCTTGCATCTTCTATACCACCTATTGATCCCATCACTACATTTGATTCTTTCCTATCAAAGAAACTAACTACACACCAATCTCATTCAATCAACCTACTCTTTCTACTCCCAAGATTACGTTAGAGGCCAAGGCCATCGATGTCCACCAAATCCATTCTGAATATGATAGCCATGGTAATCAAATTATCGATCTTGAAGTAGATGTTGAGTATTATGGTCCTCTTCCGACTTTGCCTAACGATGAAGCTATTCTTACATTACTTCATGCCTGAGAACCTCAACTTACTTAGCAACATCACAAACTTAGGAATTTCAAAAACAAAACCCCTTATTTCAAAAAATTGATTTCTAGCATCGACCCTAAATATAGAACAATTTATTATTTGTTAGGAATAAATCCAATAAGTGTGCAAGAAAATAAAAGCAGAAATAACAACTATAGAATCAAAAAAATAGGAGTAACACATTACACAGAGAGTTTATGTGGAAACCTTGCATGATGCAAGGAAAAACCATGGGGCAAATGACAGTTGTATTTTCTTATTAACTTCAAAACCAACAACAATACATTCCTCCTTCAACACCCTCTCCTTCTCTAATGCTATCTTTCAAACATACAAGCTTTACAAAGATATTTTACAAACAAGAAAATAATCACTTATTTTCTCAACTTCCACCTCTTACTAAAACCTCTCAAATGTCCTCATTATATAGAAATTACAATGGATGAATTATTGAGAGAAGAGAAAGAAGGGGGTGGAGGAAAAATATGCCACACTTAGGTGGCCACCTTATTTGACTTGTATGAGCCACCTTATATGACTTATGTGAGCCACCTTATATGACTTGTGTGAACCACCTTATTTGACTTGTGACTTTCACCATGTGAGCCACCTTATTTGGCATGTGTACAACCACCTCATTTGACTTTCACCTATGATGAAAGAATTGCATCCCACCTTCACATGGGTCAAGAATGACATGAAGACTTAAACACACATGCCTTTTAACTTTGCTTCCCAAGTCAAAACCATGTTCCTTTTGAAAATGGCATTCCATTTTATAACTCCCACATCTTTCAACAAAGAAAGATTCCAAGTGGGTCATGCCATATCACTCTTGTGCCACATCATATGTCCAGTCACCTAGGTCCTACTATGGGCCCACCACCTGGGCCTCACTATGGGTCCCACTACCACATCACCTACATGCCATGTCACCTACATGTCACATCACTACACACCCACATGCCATGTCACCATGAATAGTGACTCATGAATAGTGCCCATGAATAGTACTCCATGAATAGTGACCTATGAATATTGGCTTCACATCCTAACAATCTCCCACTTGAAATCAATATACATAAGATTTTCCATACCTGTGTATTCTACCATCTAGCTGCCTACCATTCCCGATGCTGCCTTCATCACAATTTCAACAAGCCTAGAGAAGTTTTGCACCAATCAAACTTATCTATCCTGACTAAGTTTGTTATCATGTCTACAATATTTTGTACAGTGTCTACCTTTGATAATAGGATCCTACCATCCTCCACCATGCTCCTGATGAAGTGGTACTTGATGTCAATATGTTTTGTGTGATCATGAAATGTTGTATTTTTCACCAAGTAAATTGCACTCTAACTATCACAATGCAAAGTAATCTTTCCTTGAGTCTCCATGAAGTCACCCAACAACTAATCTAACTATATTGCCTCTTTATAACCTTCAGTTTCAACCACATACTTTGATTCAGTAGTTGATAAAGCCACCACTGGTTGTAACTTAGAAACCCAACTCACAGCTCCACCAACAAGAGTAAAAACATAACCTGTAGTGGACTTTCATCCATCCCTATCACCACCAAAATCAAAATCTACAAAACATTTTATGTATAAATCTTATCCTCCATAGTAGATTGCAGTATCTGAAGTGCCTTTTAGATATTTGAGTATCCACTTCACTACATACCAATGATCCTTTCCAAAATTTGCCATGAATTGGCTAACAACTCCCACTAATTGGGAAATATCCGGTCTTATGCTTACCATAGCATACATGAGGCTCCCTATAGCTGATGAATAAGGTACACTGGACATACTTGTCTTCTCCTCTTCTGTATCAGGACATTACTCGGAAGACAACTTAAAATGTGCAAGAAGTGGGGGTACTTATGAGTTTGGCATTTTGCATATTGAACTGTTGTAGAACCTTCTCAACATATGTCTTTTGTGATAACCATATCTTCTTAGATTTCATGTCCCTATGTATCTTCATCCCCAAAATTTGGTTTACTACTCCTAAATCCTTCATCTCAAATGTCTTAGCTAATTGAGCCTTTAAATCATTGATCTTCTTCATGTTGTGGCCTACAACCAACATGTCATCAACATATAGCAGTAAAATAATAAAGCTCCCATCATTGAATTTTTTATGATATGCACAATGATTAGATTCACTTTTGCTAAATTCTTGGCTCTTCATGAAGGTGTCAAATTTCTTGTACCACATTCTCAATGCCTGATTCAAACCATATAGATATTTCTTCAATCTACATACCATATGCTCCTTTCCTTTTACCTCATAGCTCTCAGGCTGATCTATATAAATCTCTTCCTCGAGATCACCATGTAAGAATGTTGTCTTCACATCAAGCTGCTCTAGCTCTAAATTTTGTGAAGCTAAAAATGCAAGTAAAACTCTAATAGCAGTCACTTTTACAAAAGGAGAAAAAATCTCATTGAAATCAATACCTAATTTATGCACATAACCTTTTGCCACCAAATGAGTCTTGTGTTATTCTGACAACCCATCACTATTTTTCTTTAGCTTGTACACCCACTTATTACCAATAGTCTTTCTTCTAGGTGGAAGATTCACAAACTCTCATGTCTTATTCTTATGGAGTGATCTCATTTCATCCTCCATGGCTTTTCCCCATTCTTTTGCATTCTCAGATTCTCTAACTTCCTGAAATGAACTAGGTTCACCCATATCAATAAACAAAGCAAAAGATGACTGAAATGTAGGAGTATGCCTTTCTATAACCTTCTTGGTATGAGTGGAACTTATAACTTGTGGTTGTTGTTCTTGGTGTTCTGCTTGCTCTAAAGCATCAAATTGCTCTTTTTCATTTTCTCCTTCCTTGACTACTTCAACTGGTACAACTTTAGGTGTCTGTTGTACCTCTTTCTGTTTCATGGATTTTTCATAAACACAACATCTCAGCTAACAATAATATTGTGGTTAGTAGTATCCCACAATCTATACCCCTTTACAGTATCTTCATAGCCAAGAAAAATACATTTCCTAGATTTCAAATCTAGCTTGGAACTTGTTTCTTTAGGCACATTAGCAAATACATCACAACCAACAATATGCAGATCAAAATAATCAACTGACTTATCATGCCAAATTTATTCTAGAGTATTTCCATCCAATGCAGCTGTAGGAGATCTATTAATGAGATATATAGCTGTAATAATAGCTTCTACCCAAAATTCATTTGCCAGCTTTGATGCACTCAACATGCTTCTTTCATGTTCCATGATAGTGCGGTTCATTTGCTTAGCTACACCATTCTGCTATGGAGTATAAGGGATAGTATTTTGATGTTTAATTCCTTCCTACCTACAAAAGTTATCAAACTCCCTAGAGCAATATTCTTCTCCATTATCTGACCTTAGACATATAATATATTTGCCCAAACTCTTTTCAACCCGTGCCTTAAAAGCTTTAAATTTTTCTAAAGCTTCTGATTTCTTTCTCAAAAAATACACCCATATTCTTCTAGAATAATCATCTATAAAGGAAATAAAATAAGTTCTACCATTTATAGATTGAGTAGGGACAGGTCCAAAAATATTTGAATGGATAAGTTGTAAAAAATTAGAACTTTTACCTATACTTGTAGTAAATCTTACCATCTTTTATTTACCAAAGATGTAGTGCTCACAAAAGCCTAAATCACAAGACTTAATCCCAACCAACATACCTTTGTCATGAAATATCTTCAATTATTTCTCACTCATGTGTCCAAGGAATTGATGCCATAACATCACAACATCATGTGCATTCTCTGTAGTTGTTGCTACTACAGTACTTGTCATTGAATCTCCACACAAATGATATAAGGAGCCATAAGATTCTCCTTTTACTACCACCAAAGTTCCTTTAGTAATTTTACATTTACCATTAGAAAAATTACATGAATATCCCAACTCATCCATCACTTTGATGGACATCAAATTCTTCTTTAAATCAGGAACATACCACACATCTTTCAATCTTTTGATTCTACCATCATCCAACTTGATCCTTACATCTCTTCCCACAACATCCAAAGTGTGATCATCATCAAAGTAAATAGATCATCCATTATAAGGCTGGTATCCAATGAACCAATCTCTATGTGGAGATATGTGGAATGATGCTTCTGAGTCCAATACCTAGGTGTTTGAAAATGATCTACTGTTACTGAGGCATAATGCTTCTTGTGTGGTTTCTTCCTCTAAATTTTTAGTGCTAGCTTCAACTTAAGGTGGGTGTTATTTTCCATCCTTCTTTTCCTTCTTTAAATGCCAACATTTTTTTTTCATGTGGCATGGCTTTCCATAGTGATAGTATTTTCCCTTGCATCCTTTAGACCTTGATCTAGAAGGTGATCTTCCATGATTTCTCCTCTCATTGGGCCTCCCTCTTACAGAAAATGCTTCATTGCTTGAGGATGCACCAAAAGAATTTTTTCTCATCTCCTCTCTAATCAAAGCTATAATTATATCTTCAAAATTTAGAGTGGATGATGATGAATTGCTGATAGTCATCACCACATGCTCCTATAGACACCTAAATTTGGCCACCAATAACCTCCAATTAGGCTTTTGGCCAATTTCCACTCAAAATGCATAATTTGGCCTAAAAACACTAAAACACACTAAATAATGTGAAACTGACATATTCAAGTGCCAATTCTAGCTAGGGTATCCCTATATGGGGTAATACAATTTATGGGCCAGTTAACTTTGATCAGATCATTTCGAGTCAAAATGCCAATTTTGCACCTAGGTGCTCTGGATTGATCTTTCTTATCAAATATCTTGCACAAGACATATGCCTTCATTATTTGTTTTTGGTAACATCGTAAATGGGAATGCGATTTCAACACATCTAACATTGACTTCTAATTCCAATCAAGTTAAATTTTGGACCAATAACAAGGCATTTTGATCAATTTGAGTAATTTGTGCACAAAGTGCTTAAACATTCTTAAGAGTTAATTAAATAAAATTAGAGCCTAATCAATAATTCCATGAAAACTTGTTGAATAATTTGTCTTGGAAATAAATATTGAATATATGCATCATCAGGTGACCTCATTTCTTGGGAAGACATCCCTACGCCATAAATGCCACAAATATCAGGATTCATGCCCTCTATGCCTCATCAATGCCTTCCATGATGCCCTCCATGCCTCTTAATTACCCCTTCTTACAATGTCATGATGGAGATAATTACAAACCTAATTCTAAAAATTTAATTAATCCTCAACGACACATCTCAATTTCAAGATAGATGGTTCAGGTTGATTCCAGACATTCTAAAAAATCTATAAATAGAGAGGCCATGAACATCATTTCTAAGTCTTGATAATGCAAAGTTATAATGCATGATTGGTTCTAAAGGCTTCATGAAACTAGTGTTACCATTAAAAATTGATTCCAAAGCAAGCCACAAGCCAAAGGTGCCAAGGAGAGATGGAGGTAGCCAAGCTTCCATTGCCAAGGACTTCACGAGCACAAGCCGAGCAAGCCACTACAATAAGCATTTTGAAACATTCAAGGGAGGTAAAAGAAGGTTTTTTTTGCATTTTAGTTGTGTTTTTAATCATGTTTATTAACTAATCTCTCCTTAGTGTCTAGGTTTAGAGATGTTATGCTAGTTCGTGTGTTTCTTTCATTTTGTTTTCATTTTGAAACTGCCACCATACTAACCATCCTCTCTTGAGTCAAATTTCTAGTTCACATATGGCACACCAGGTGGGACTAGATACATTCCACACATGAGGAAGATTATTATGTAGCTTTAAAATCTTCATTTGGATCATTAAAACTCTTACAATTTGATTTTCTAACTTTGTTTTGCCATTTTTCTTTGTTATGGGTTTACACAGTAACTAACGTCGGTTAGTAAAACCATCATCAGTTGGATAGTTGTCATCAGTCACTATTGGTATAATTGATGTCAATTAGATAACTATCATCAGTTAGTAAGTGTAACCATCATCGATTAAATAACCAACGTTGGTCACTATGTTTTTCTTAAAACACAAACCTGAGAGTTCTGTTTTTGAAGTTCATTGTTTCAAACCCAAAATAGCTTCAAAGCTAAAGGACATGATAACATTTTTATTGTAGGAAAAAGCTTGACATTTTCTAAAAACATGTTTAGATCACCTTTTGCATGATTAAAAATGAATTAGGAACATTATTTTGGTGCTTAAAGTAACATTTAAGGTGCTTAAATAAGTATTTTTAGCATTAGTTTTCAAAGTTACAACTAAGACCAAGGGGTCAAATGAACACCACCTCATTTTTCAAATTTGGGCTTAAAAATGAACTCAACTTTCCAAGCTTTTTGTATTCACTTAGTTGTTTAAATTATATTTTTTTTTGGCAAAAAGAGGGATGTTGCATGTATGCTCTTTCATTTGTCCCCTTTAGGGAACCCTTGGAATCAAAAGTGCCATTCCTATTGCAAATAGCCTAGTCCAAGGCTTAGAAAGAAAGTAATCTAAAACAATCCCCAAAAACTCATCAAAGTTTGGATGACCTTGAAAATGACCCTAAAGTCTTTCTATTTTCATGCTTTATTTATTTTTATGCAAACTTGGCTTATGAGGGGGACTTCATCACCTCCCATGAGTTCTTTAGGGAAGCTTTGACCTGGGGTTTCACTTCTTGACATTGACTTCATTTGGCTCCTAATTGGAGTTGCACACAGGACGTAGTGGCACTTTGGACATCACACTACACTGAGTGAACAATAAGATGTAGTGGTTGTAAAAAAGACTATACCTTTTGCAACAAGCCAAGTGATACAAACCCAAAATCAATGCTTTTCTTTTGCATTTTATGGCATGAAAGTCATTGTGAAATTGATTCCCCTAGATGTTTGGAAACTTATTAGATCTTAGATAAATCCCCACTTGCTACAGAAGTATTGTTGGTGTAAGGTGTGCCTCAAGGTCCATGTCAAAGTACTATCATTTGAGATAAGGGGGGTGTAAAAACCTTGCTATATAATGCGTATTTACTTTTGGATGAACACTTAAAAACCTATCAAATGACGTATATAGATGAATTCTAAAAATACCAAGCAACCTTATCAATTTATATTCTAAGAGCGATTAATTAGTTTAGTTTTGTCCTAGATTAACGTCTTGTTTGAAGTCAAAACTTGGTGTAAACAAATGATACAAACCAAAACACATGGTCCTCATTTTTTTAAACGAAGAGGTGTTATGCTGCCCATGTGAGATCATCAATTTGCCTTGTTTAAAGTTCATTAAAACCTTGGAATTCATATCATCCACTTTGGTGTAGTTATGTTGCCCAATTGAGTCTAGACCTTTACGAAATTTGTTTAAGTCCTTCAATTATGATCTAAATTTGAAGTTGCAGCTTTATAAGTTCATAGGGTTGATGTGTTAAGTGGGTTTGCCATTTGCACTAAACTTGAGGGAACTTAGGTTTAATTTTCAATTTGGGTTTAAGGCCGTTTAAGACTCATAATTATTATCACCACTTGATATACTTAAGCCATTTTGTGCTAAACACTTGTACTCTGAGTCTATGCACCATAAACATTTTGAGTCAAGAAAAGTAGTGTTATGCTGTCAAAATTATGGGAAACTATCTTTACCTTAGAGAATTTTTGAAACAAACTTTTTTGTCACACCTTTTGGGTAGTGTAGGATCGTTACTCTACCTAAAACATTTCAAATATTGTTTCATAGACCCTTTTGCATAGAGTTCAAATTTGTTCTTATATTTTTAGACCAATCTGAGTGTACTTTTGTGATCTTTTGTCTAGCACAATTATACTGTTCACTTTTGTTTAGCTTATTTGTCAAAAGAACCAAATTTTATACCATTATTTGTGAGAAAATAAACTATCTCTAAAGTGCCTCTTATTTCATACCTTATACTTAGTTGATCAAGTTCATGTCCAAGAATCAAATGCCTAGTGTTTGTTAGAAGTGTTTCAAATCTATTAGATTAAAACTTTCATCTATTTCAAAGTCTAGCTTTTGACGTCATTTGGCCAAGAGTCCTAGCACATGCCTTGTTTGATCCTATCTTTTGATGCTATGTTTGGCCAAAAGACCTAGCAACTTTTAAATTCCTAGATTAGACTGATTTGAAACAATTTGACTTTAGAGTTTGGCATTTTGATTTTTGATCTATTTACTTGCTGATCTTTGTGTGAACAGTGAAATGTTAGATACTTCACGGTCGCTTGTTTTCTCACAAATCTTTGCATAAACCTTTTGATCTTTTTGACGAATCTAGACCGAGTTGGAACATCATCTATTTTAGATATTATCCTTTTTATATTTTGTATAACTCTTTGACCTTTTATCACAAAGCATTGACTATGGATCCCAACACATATTCCTATACTCAAAGTGGACTCGTGTACAATCCAGTGATTAGTAATGTAGTTACATAGGAAGGAATGGTTCAAGACCCCTACGTGGATAATATTCCTTATGAGATTGATTCTTATCCCTCTTATAATAATGAATTAGGGGCACAAAGCTAAGATTCCTTGGCTAACTATTTGGTTAACACACCACCTTATTCAGAACAAGACCAAAAACAAACCGCACAATACCTAGCTACAATACCCATAGTGGATGAGTCAGTTCTTCAATAGTCATATTCTACTAATATGACTTCCACGTATGATCCATTTTTGTTTGAGTGACATTTGTTAGAGAATAAAGATGAGATTTTGGTTAGAGCCATAGAGGTAGGGGGAAAGTTTCCAGTAGACTTCCCCCATGAGAATTTACCAAGCCTAGTAAGAGTGCCCCATAATATCATTTATGATCAATAGGCTTCTTCTAGAAATCCAATGGCTCTAGTCTAAACAACGTATCAAGACCCTAATATATCTAATTGAGGCAAAAACATCATGGAAGACCACTTTAACCAAATGCAGACATCATATCAAACCTATTTGAATCTATCCCATAATTTCAATCAGATGAACATGATGAGCAAATCTCTTATTGACTTAGTTCCTTCAACATGAGTGTTGATAGAGTTAACTAGACAAGAGAATTTGAGTTCTGACCCATTCATGCAAACCACTTTGGTAGATAACTTGGTGCATATGCCCATTATTGAAGAAGTGTCTTCGACCTCTATGCAGAATAGTGAGCCAAATGTAGTGGATAATGTGCAAACAATGTCCAATCCCAATCAAAGTGGTACTAATGCACAAATAACTAGCCAACAATATGTGCATGTAGTTAATTCCATGAGTGGATCATCTAATATGAAGTAAGAGTTTATACATCCCAACCTCAATCAGTTGCTTCCTCAAATGTACAACTTATGAGATTAGGTAGTCAAACAATGGCCAATGTCATGCCTCAATGACAAAATGTGATGAATCCTACTCCTCCTCAACAAGTAATGAGTAGTATTTCACAATGGCAGGCACAATCTAGTGTACCAATGCAGCAGAGGACAAATACATTGCCACCTCAATAAGGGGAAACTAATGTTCCACCTCACCAGGTAATGACAAACATACCTCTTTAGTCGTAGACTAATATGCCAATCCAAAACCAAGCAATGACTAGTCAACAATGTGCAAATATTGCTCAATGATAGATGCCAAATCTACAACCTATTTTCACTTCCCCATAGGGATTCATGCAATAAGGAGGCTCACATGTTTCTCAAGTACCTACTTGACAACCGTTGGTTCAAAATGTGCCAAAAATTCAAAGACAGGGTCTTGGTCTACAAGTTTCCACTCAATAGCAAGGTTCAATTAGTCAACAACATGTCCCTTTTCAACCACAACAGGCACATTATAGTTATATCCCTCCATCCCAACCACAAAATCCTCCAAGTCAAATTTTTATCACCAACCCAAACCAGAATATCACACAACCAAATGTACAATTTCAAGTACATCCTAATCCATGTATGCATATTCCTAGTCCATTCCCCAACTAAACCAATATACCCTAACGGATATCTCCATAATACCCTTGTCAAAGTGTCCCACTTGTGACCTCCCAACCATCTACCCAAACTAATATTCTCCTTTAAACCAATGTTACTTATAGTTTCCTAACCCAAGAATTGCAACAGATGAAGGATGCAATTACTATCATTTACGCTAGGAAATATACTAAAAAGTTCAAGTTGGATGACATGTGTTCTTATCCATTCAACATGAATTATTTGTAGATACCATTTCCTTCAGGATACGAACCACCAAAATTTGACAAATACAAAGGGAAAGGTGACCCTAAGGCTCATTTGATTGAGTTCTTTATCGCATGTCAACCAGTGGCTTATAGCAACATATATCTTTTGTTGTTGTTTCCTAGGAGCTTGGCTGGACAAGCCTTGGAGTGGTTTTTAAAGTTTTCCAAAAATTTATTAACAGATTTTGATAATCTTTTTGATAAGTTTGTACAATAATTTTCCTATAATCTCGAACATGAGATTTCATTAGTGGATTTAACACAAGCAAAGTAAAATGCTGGTAAGAGTTTTGTAAGTTACCTACAGTGATGGAGAGCCTTTACAAGTTATTTCATCCATAATTTACCAGATAAATAATTAAATACTATGTTTACTAATAATTTTCATAGTGAGATAGCTTATCATTTGGAACTACAATGTGCACATACTTTCAAAGAGATCATTGATAAAGGTTTATTGATCGAGTAAGTGATCATCAATAAATGAGTCATCAAGCTTAATTTAACTAATAAAAATCAAGGTACCAATCAAAGAAATGATCAAAACCAACATCCAATACAAGCGCAAGCATCGCAACTGGCACAAGCCAATAACCAAGAAAGACCAAAGCAATTCAAATACAATAGAAATGTTGTGGGAAATGGAGTAACTGAGTCACGTCATGTACAAACGGTACAAACATCATCTGTTTAACTTTTTTAGTTTACTCCTACCCAAAAACCTCTCCAACTAATGCTGCAACCATAACAACCAATACCTACACAAAAAATACAACCTTTACCATTGTAAACCCCTCCTCTTAGGAGAACCGTGCCTACACGTCATGTCTTTAGTGACCTAGGAGAACCTATTGAGTATGTATTTTGCAAGCTTGCTATCGATAATCTAATTAGTTGGCCTATACCAAAGCATTATTTGTAAGGCATTCCTCATCTTGATTGGTACCATGAAAACAAATTTTGTGACTATCATCAAGTCAATGAGTATAATCTATGAAGATGTGTCCAAATCAAGCATTTAGTTGAGAATATGTTGGAGAATGGGGAGATGACATTGGATAATGGTGCTTCCACTTCCAATCAAACTATTGGGATTTATCAAAGCCCCTTTTCCTAACATAATAATTAGTAGTAGAATAATCAACAACAACAATAATGAATAGTACAACAACAAAATCAATAGTATCCAAATTAAAGACCGAACTAGAAGAATCAATAAAATCAACAGTAAAACCCACAATGACAGAACAATAGACAAAACCAAAGTCAGAATGATAACAACCAACAAACCTACCATGCAGTTGCACATGACTATAATAGGGTTGTAGATCATATCACAGGGGGTAGTGTTAATACCATCTCCATTAATCCTAGACCAAGCACTAATCAGTCTAAACCATTGCTAAACAACAATATTTAGCCAAATGATATGGATAATCCTTTTAGCATATAAACAAACAAACAAACTAGGAATTCCCCTTTTGGACCTTATATCAACAACTCGTCCTTACCATGTAACCACATATGAGTACACTGGCAATCGAGACTTATCCTATCTGATCCCACACCATTCCTAATATTTTTTAGTAATAATGGTCTAGTATTTAATCTTGATTGTGCAATAAACACTTAGAGGTTGAATATTACTATCCTTGGCCCACAACCATCTACCACTTTACCTATTATCCAACTGATCATTTAGCCTCAGAATAAACCATTCAATACTGACTAAGAAAAGAAGTTTGGTATTATGGAACAATTGTAGAAGATACTAGCTCAAATTTTTATTTTATATTTGCTGTGAACATTATTAATCCACAAGAACATCTTGAATGAATTTTTAACCTAATCCACTATTGCTAGTGACATATCCCCTGATAAATTTCAAGCTTTGTTGGACACCTAGCTCCAGCCCAACAAGTCATAGTCAACCAAAGCGATATGTCTTCCCTTGACCCACTCCATAATAACCCATTATACATATAAGTTTATATAAAGTGGCATAAATTGAAACATGTCCTTATGGACAATAGATTAAGCCTCAACATAGTGTCTCTAAAGCTCATCGAGCTTCTTGGGTACACAATGGTAGATCTCTAGCCAGAAACAATAACCATCAAAATCTATAATAATTAGGAAAAAAAATCACAAGGCACCATTAGTTTTCCAGTTATCATTGGGTGTTTGACCCATGATACACTTTGTCATGTGCTTGATCTTAACTTATCATATAATATGCTTCTAGGTAGGCCTTGGTTAGATGAGATTCATGTAGTCTCGTCAACGTTGCACTAATGTAGCAAGTTTTTCCACTCAGGGATGGAAGTGAATATTCTAAGAGATTTACATCCATATGAACTCTTTAAACATCTTGAGGCCGAATTTCAAAGCTACAATTATCAGTATGACATGAATCCAAGTTCCAAGTAGGAAAAAGGTAAGGTAATACTTATTGATCCTTCACTACATAATTGCATAGATCCTAATACCTTGGATTCCATTTCCCACATGCCACCTCTGAAAGCTTCTAATCATTTCACCATTTCAGATAATGGACTGGGAGAGTATGTAACCCATGATACATTTCATAGTGCCAATCTTCCTTAGAATCTAAAAACCTTTGGGCGACCTAAAGTCACCCCACATATGCATTAGCAATAAAAGAACAAAGATAAGGGACCTGTCACATCTATACCCGCATCTAGCCTAGAACCTGACCCTCTTAAAGGGGATGAATCATGGTTATACAATGAAAACCAAGCTAATTGTTATAAAAGTACAAAGTATCCTTTTCCCAATAAGATCATGGAGAATCACAATTATGAAGGAAGAGGCCTTGGACCAAATCAACAAGGAACCATCAAGTCAATTTCTATGACTAAGTATGAAAAACCTTATAGACATAGATTTAAACTGCCTGGGGGTGACCCTAAATA
Organism: Torreya grandis; assembly: GCA_037957365.1. Taxonomy (NCBI): domain Eukaryota; kingdom Viridiplantae; phylum Streptophyta; class Pinopsida; order Cupressales; family Taxaceae; genus Torreya; species Torreya grandis. The sequence continues at coordinate 1,061,054 of JARHVA010005689.1, read as the reverse complement.
TATTAATCAAACTCCATCACCAACGACTAGTGATGATGATGCCAACAGTGAAGGAGAGTTTGATCATAGCCTCACCTTTGATGACGTAGCTGAAACCAACCTGTTTTATAACAATGTGATTTATACCCTTACCCTAGTCATTCATCACAACCCATTACCATTATATTATCCCCAATTGATAGATTGGGACCAATAAGAATCTAATTTATCGATTAATGAGTTTTAGAATGATGAGGCATTCGGTGACTTCTTAGGCTGTAGAGATAACATTTCATTGGGAGATCACAAGTCAGGATTCTCAATTACATTAGATCCTGTAGCCTATTTTGGAGAGCGGGTGAACACCCTTAGCAAAAAACAAATAAGTATTAAGCTTCTAAATTGAAAACCTATTTGAGGTGATTTCTAACCAGGGAAAAAGTAAAGATAAAGGCAAATCTAGTGGTGAAAACTTGTTTTAGGCACCATTAGATGGGGATGTTCATTCTTATTCAAATTTATACCAGGAGACCACCAACGATAAACTTGCCTATGGATCTATGTTCAGTTTTACGCAACAAGTATTTGATCAAATTCTTCAAGAATTTTTGATTGTTTTTGTCACATGGCTAGATCTCCCATTAGGGGACTCAGATTCATCATGCCTAGGAGAAGTTGAAGAGCAAGTCCTAACAAAGGACCCTGACATAGCCTAACATTTCAAGTCATTGCCTACTATCCTAGAAGATGGTTCGACCCTTCTAGTCGAAGATACAACAAAGGTAAACATCAGGACTCCGTCAGACCCAAAATTCATAAAATTAGGTGCATCCCTCATTAAGGAGGAACATGAAGTCTTTATAGCTCTGTTGAGAGAATTTATAGATATCTTTGCATGGGTCTATTTTGACATGCTAGGTTTGGAACCCACCTTGGTTCTGCACCACCTTGTGGTTAATCCTGATGATAAATCGGTAAAAAAAAGCTATGTAGATTGCATCCTCGCATTACTATATTGGTAAATAAGGAGTTGAAAAAACTCTTAGAAGTAGGATGTATCCAATCTATTGACTACTCAGAATAGATCTCTAATGTGGTATTTATTAGTAAAAAGCCTGAAGGGATTAGAATTTGTACTGATTTTAAAGACATCAACAAAGCTTATCCTAAAAATGATTTTATATTACCTAATATTGACATGATCATCGAATCTAAAGTAGGGTATGAAATGCTTTCACTCATTGATGGCTTTTCAGGGTACAACCAGATCAAAATAACACCAGAAGACCAACATAAAATAATGTTCACCATTCCATGGGAAATATTTTGTTATCAAGTAATGCCATTTGACCTTAAGAATGCTAGAGCTACATATAAAAGGGCCATGACTATCATATTCCATGATATGATGCATGATATTGTTGAAGACTATGTCGATGACATATCAAGAAAATCCAAAACTAGGGTTGACCATTTAACAGTGATGCATAAGATATTTGAAAGATTACAAGAGTACAAAGTCAAACTCAATCTAAATAAATGTGTATTTGGTATATCCTCAGGAAATTACTTGGCTTCATCATGTCTCATAGAGGTATTGAAGTCGATCCAGCTAAATTCCATGCTATAACTAAGATGCCACTACCAACCAATTTAAAGCAACTCCATAATTTGTAGGGTAAGATCCAATCAATTTGATGCTTCATCTCTTATTTAGTAGACAATTGTCATCCATTTACACACCTTATAAATAAGGAAGTTACATTTCATTGGCATAATCACTGCCAAACAACTTTTCAACAATTCAAAGACTATCTTGTTAATCTGCATGTTTTATTATCTCTTTTGCCAGGAAAGCCATTCTTGTTATACCTATCAGCTACTGAGCATACTTTGGGGGACTCTTGGCTCAACATGGTGACAATGAAAAAGAGCATGCCATATACTACCTAAGCTATTCCTTGGTCACATATGAACGTAACTATGCACCTATTGAAAAAGCTTATTTGGCCATGGTCTTTGCAACTCAAAAACTGCACCAGTACATGTTGAATAATAAGACCATAATCATTTCAAAAGTAGATCCACTCAAGTATCTACTATCTAAAATATCTTTTCAAGGTAGGATGGCTAAATGGATCATGCTTCTCAGTGAGTTTGACATAGAGTATGTCAATCAGAAGGCAATCAAGGGACGAGTTATTGAAAATCAACTTGCTGAAACACCTCTCATGGACACAAAACCACTCATGTTTTAATTTCCTGATGAATCCATAATGATAGTCATTGACACATCCCTTGAGGAGTAGCCCTAAAAGTTGTACTTTTATGGTTCATTTACTGTACATGGATCGGGGGTAGGATTATTGTTTATTACACCATAGGGGGATCTAATTCCTAAATCATTTAAAATCAGCTTTCCTTGTACAAATAACATGGCCGAGTATGAAGCACTTGTTACAGGACTTTGATAGGCAATGCATTGGAACATATCTCATCTCCAAGTTTGTGGTGATTCTCAGTTAATCATCAATCAGGTCACAAATCATTTTCATACCAAAGATGACAAGATGGTTCCATATAAAGCCATGGTCGACACTCTTAAGCAAAAAATTGCCAACATTCAGTTTGAGTACATACCAATGGCTAGTAATAGAACTGTAGATGCCATGGCTACTATTGGATCTTTGATTTGATAAATAGATAAATCTAGAGAGTATCAGTTTTTCATGAAGAATTTTTTAGCACCAACTTATGAACCTTCAACCATTGTAATAATTTGTGATATTGTTGGTCCTAATTCTATCTAGTACCCAAACCTTTATAACTACCTTCATGACCAATTTATACCACCTAACCTATCTCAAAAACAAACCAAATCCTTCATTCATCATTCCACTCATTATACTCTACTTAGATCCACCCTTTACCATCATAGTTTTGATGGAACTCTACTTCATTATTTAACTTCAGCAGAGTCTATACTAGCGTTAAGAGAAGTACATGAAGGGGTATGTAGATCTCATTCTAGCAAGGCAGTGCTATCCAAAAAGCTCTTACATACTAGTTTTATTGGCCCATGATGGATGTAGATGCTGATGTATATGTAAAGAAGTGTGACAAATGTCAACATCATACTAATCTGATTCATGCCTCAACCAAAACTCTGAAACTAATGTTGACACCATGGCTATTTTATATATGGGGACTTGAATTCATTGGGAAGATCAACCCCACTTCATTTGATGACCATAAACATATCGTTACCACCACCAAGTATTTCACTAAGTGGGTTGAATCTATACCCCTCACTTACGTGACTCGAAAGTAAATTTCCAAATTCATTTTCAACCATCTCATTTACTGCTGTGGTATCCCCTTTGACATTATATTTGATAATGGAGGATCATTAAAAAATAAGGATGTAGACCAGCTATGTACCAAATATAACATCACACAAGATTTTTCTACTGCATATTACCCTCAAGGTAATGGCCAAGTTGAAGCATCAAAGAAAACCATTATCAATATTCTCAAAAAGATTGTCAATGATATTGGTCATGATTGGCACCTGTAGATATTCCCTACCATTTTAACATACCATACCAATAATCATACCCCCACATGAGCCACTCCATACTCACTTGTTATGATACTGAAGCCATCCTTCCCATTAAGGTTGAATTGCCTTCACTGCACATCTCTTTCAAGCATGTTTTAGATGATCATGACTATTAAGTAGCTCGCCTGCAAGAGCTAGACCTACTTGATGAGAAACACATAACTGTGCTCAACAATCTTCAATTATATCATAACCAACTCAAATGGCACTATAATTGGCATGTTAAGTATAAAATATTTGAACTTGGTGATCTTGTTTTTAAATAAAACCAAAAGAATACCACGACTGAGAAGAAGCATAAAGGAAAATTCAAACCAAACTAGATAGGGCCTTTCATCATTACTGTAGATTATGGATTAGGGGCATACAAGCTTGCCACACCAGACAAATATGAACTTCCTGAGCTGATGAATATTATTCATCTCAAATGTTACTATGCTTGAATGCTAAGGTGTATTGTCTGTAAGGACCATTTTAGTTATGCCATTGTATCACTATTATTCTTCGTACAAATATCATCCTTATCCATCCTCTTAGTCATATTCACTTTCTACTTCCGACCTATTAGCCTAGTGTGTTCTAAAGCCTAGCTCATTTGACCTTGGGTTTTGCCATTCATTATGCATTTTCAACATCAAGGTATCTAATTAGTTTCATCAATTAGTTGATGTCCTTTAGATAGAGATCATATTTTAGAGCAGTGTGACAGAAGTTTTGATACTTGCATCTTTCATTTGTTATTCCTTTCTTATCACTGATCTTATTACCAATTATAATCACCTTTAGGCAAATTAGTACCATTGATCCATGTCATTATGTCCTATTTATAACCACCTATGAACAAACTAGAGACAATTTTTTTTTATTAGGCCTTGACATACCAACTTGCCACTTCCTATGCCACATTATGCATCTTTATTAACTATGTTTATTTTGTTTGAATTGACTGCTACACTAGTCAAATTCATCTACTATAAGGGCATAACTATAGTGACTTGAGGTCCTACTCTGGGACTATGTAGGCATCACTCGATACTTGTTGAGGTCAGTCCAATCACCCTTTCCACCATGCTCTCACTGTTTTGTGAGTAACCTAAGTTTAAATGCTCTTATTATTTTATGAGCAACCTTAGTTTAAATGCTCTCATTGTTTTATGAGCTTGAACCATTTAGTGTCTCGTCATTCTTGATCAAGTTGAGATACTTCAAAAAATTCCAAAAATATTTGAAAAATCATTAGAAAAGAATAAAAACATTAACCACTTCTTTGCCTTAAGGATTGTAAGAACCCTTACTAAGTTACAAGCAAACCATTTGTCACTTAGTTTTTCCATCATTTTTGGCATTTTCTCTTACGCACTTGCCATTTTTCAAGACCCTTCCTCTTCTTTTATCACATCCATTTTGTTTGTTTTCCTTAGTTATCACATTCTTCCCATTTGCTGGGAGAACTACATTTGGCTTGGAATTTTGTACTAGATATTACATCTATGAAACTATGTAGGTAACATCCACTTGTCTAGTGCATATGTAGACAACTCAGCCACCCCCTTCTTTTTCTTTTATTCCCACATTTTATTCATTTGTTAAGTTGTCATCTACTTTTTAGGGGCAATGTTCGTAGGGTTTTTATTGTGTTGTTTGTTTATTTATTTGTTTCTGCTTTTTTTTTTTCTTTTTTTACCTGTTTGTTTGCTTTCATGACCATTGCCTTGATTCAATTTATGTGTGTTCATTAGGTGATTCTTTGCCCACACTTACACTTGAATACATCCATATTCATATGTTTACATTGTCATTATGGTTTCTATCATTGATGCATTGTTTTCTATTGAGTATTGGATTACGAGACTCAGTTCTTATGCATATTTTGACTAAGTCCTCATGATGTTATACCATGATGCCTACCGACACATGCTAAAAAAAACCTAAGCTTCAAGAAGTCTATTTAGCAATGACGACATCTCTTTGGCACCGACATCCCAATTCCATCCTAATCATATCCCAAACAGAGTAATTAAACATGAAATAATTTTAACCTTTATTAGTTTAGATGAGCATCTCCCTACTAGTAGGTTGTTCCAATTCATAATTACCATATGTGTTAAGTTATCATCATCCTCAACCTTGTTTATCATGTTTACCATAATCGGGGTCCAATGATTATAACCACTATGGGCAAATAATTGCACACCATCCCACCTACATTTCTCACTGATTATAACTGCCTTTGGGCAAATCATTGTGTTGTCACCACTTTACTTTTTTTTGCCATATTTGGGCATGCTATTATCTTGTTTAAATGTCCTAACAGGGGTAGTTCCATCTTCTTAATGATTATAACTGCCTTTTGGAAAATCATTATGTTATCATACCACGTTTCCACTATCAGAGTACAATGTTTATAACCGTCTTTGGGCAACACATTATATACCATCCCACTTGAATTCTCAATGAATTTGACTACTTTTTTAATATCATTGTGTTTTTACCCCATCATATTTCCTTTATTTGGTCCCCTCATTTTGATTCTTTCTTTTTGAGGGACTGTTTGCCGACCTACTTGTGCCAACCATTCCCTTGAGGGGGCATCATACAATTAGTTTATCAACATTGTAGTTGTAGGCATACAAGATATTTTAATTATTTGAGAAGATTTTACTATGATTATAGCTTGCAATGCCTTCCCAAATAGGGGAAAACTGTAGACACCTAAATTTGGCCACCATTAACCTTTAATCAAGCTTTTGGCCAATTTCCACTCAAAGTGCACAATTTGGCCAAAAAACACTAAAACACACTAAATGATGTGAAACTGACATATTCAAATGCCAATTCTAGATAGGGTATCTTTAAATGGGGTAATGCAATTTATGCGCCAGCTAACTTTGATCAAATCATTTTGAGTCAAAATGCCAATTTTGCACCTAGGTGATCTAGATTGATCTTTCCTATCAAATATCTTACACAAGACATCTGCCTTCATTATTTTTTATTAGTAACATCCTAAATGGGAATGTGATTCCAACACATATAACATTGACTTCTAATTCTAATCCAGTCAAATTTTGGACCAATAACAAGGCATTTTGATCAATTTGAGTAATTTGTGCACAAAGTTCTTAAACATGCTTAAGAGATAATTAAACCAAATTAGAGCCTAATCAATAATTCTATGGAAACTTGTTGAATAATTTGTTTTGGAAATGAATATTAAATATTTGCATCATCAGCTGACCTCATTTATTGGAAAGACATCTCTAGGCCATAAATGCCACAAATATCAGGATTCATGCCCTCCATGCCTCATCAATGCCTTCCAAATGCCCTCTATGCCTCTTAATTTCCCCTTCTTCCAATGTCATGATGAGGATAATTAAAAACTTAATTCCAAAAATTAAATTAATCCTTAATCACACATCTCAATCTCAGGATGGATGGTTCAGGTTGATTCTAGACATTCTAAAAAATCTATAAATAGAGAAGCCATGAACATCATTTCTAAGTCTTGATAATGTAAAGTTATAATGCAGGATTGGTTCTAAAAGCTACATGAAACTAGTGTTACCATGCCAAATTGATTCCAAACCAAGCTACAAGCCAAAGGTGCCAAGGAGAGAGGGAGGTAGCCAAACTTCCATTGCCAAGGACTTTATGAGCACAAGCGGAGCAAGACACTACAACAAGCATTTTGAGTAGCCAAGGGAGGTAAAAGAAGGTTTATTTTTCATTTTAGTTGTGTATTTTATTCATTTTTGTTAAATAATCTCTTCCTAGTGTATAGGCTTAGAGATTTTATGCTAGCTAGTGTGTTTCTTCATTTTGTTTTTATTTTGAAACTACCACCATACTAACCATCCTCTCTTATGTCAAATTCCTAGTTCAAAGCTCCCAACTATCAGGAAGTGAGAATAACAAGGTAATGGCCTTGTCTTCGTCCTCCATCTTCACACTGATGGAGACTAGTTTGCTAACAATGGTGTTGAACTCATTTAGATGCTCAACAATGGATGAATTCTCTTTTATTCTCGAACTATAAAGCTGATTCTTCAAGAAAAAATTATTTGTTGTTGACTTTGTCTGATACAACTTGTTTAGTTTCTCCCATAAAGCTTCTACAATATTCTCCTTAGCAATATTGAAGAGCACATAATCTACAAGACACAAATGAATGGTAGAAATAACTTTTCTATCCATATTGTCCCAGTCTTCATCTGTCATACTAATGGGCTTGATTGTAAGCCCCTTCAAGGCTAGAGCTTGGTCATTCTACACCAAGAGATCCTCCACCTTCATCTTCTATAAAGAGAAATTCTTACCATCAAACTTGTCAACTTCAAATCTGGTTACTCCACCTATCATTGTTGTAGCTCCTTCCTGCATACAACACCCCAACTCAACAAAAAAACACTCACAAAGAATTTTTTCAAAGAGCCTAGCTCTAATACCAGATGTTAGGAATAAATCCAATAAGTTCGCAAGAAAACAAAAGTGGAAATAGCAGCTACATAATTAAAAAAATAGGAGTAACACATTACATAGAGAGTTTACATGGAAACCTTGCAAGATGCAAGGAAAAACCATGGGGTAAATGGAAAATGTATCTTCTTATTAACTTCAAAACCAACAACAATATATTCCTCCTTCAACACCCTCTCCTTCTCCAATGCTATATTTCAAGCATATAAGCTTTGCAAAGCTATTTTACAAACTAGAAAATATTCACTTAGTTTCTCAACTTCCACCTCTTACTAGAACCTCTCAAATGTCCTCATTATATAGAAATTACAATGGATGAATTATTGAGAGAAGAGAAAGAAGAGGATGGAGGAAAAATATGCCACACTTAGGTGGCCACCTTATTTGACATGTGTGCAATTACGTAATTTGAATTTCACCTGTGACCAAGGCATTGCGTCCCACCTTCACATGGGTCAAAAATGGCATGAAGACTTACACACACATGCCTATTGACTTTGCTTCCCAAGCCAAAACCATGTGCCTTTTGAAAATGGCATTCTATTTTCTCTCTCCCACATATTTCAGCAAAGAAAGATTCCAAGTGGGTCATGCCATGTCACTCTTGTGCCACATCATATGTCCAATCACCTAGGTCCCACCATGGGCCCACCACTTGGGCTCCACTATGGGTCCCACTATGACATCACCTTTCTACCACATCACTTACATGCCATGTCACCTGCATGTCACATCATTGAACACCTGCACGCCACATTACTCACATACCATGTCACCATGAATAGTGACTTGTGAATAGTGCCCATGAATAGTACTTTGTGAATAGTGACCTATGAATATTGGCTTCACATCCTAACATTCTTTACCTAATTAACCATATCACTTCCAATATGGAAATGCTACTACTCACATTGAATCTAGAACTTCATCATGCCCTCTATCAATTACAGTTTCTCATGAAATCACACCTACTGAACATGATAACTTTAGTTTATTTTTCAATAAATATCATAAGGTCTTTTATTGGTGCTATAAAGACATGCTTGGTATTGACCCTAGCATTATGGTACATAATATCATCACTTATCTCGATGTCAAACCTGTACGCCAAAAGCAATGAAAATTTCCACTCAAGGTTTTCACTTTATGCCATAAATAAATTATCAAACTTCTTGATTCCAAGTTTATAAAACTCATGGACTATTTTGAATGGGTTTTTAACATAGTCCATGTTCAAAAAAGGCCACCATGGTCATTCACATTTACATTGATTTCTATAATCTTAATCTTTCTTATCCCAAGGATAATTTTCTTTTACCTTTAATAGATGCCATTCTCGATTCCATAGCTGGTTATAAGCTGTTTCTTATGGATGGTTTTTTGATCTATAACCGAATTCACATTGCCCTTGAAGACCAACATAAGACCATTTTCACCATGGAATGGGGCACCTATTGCTATGTAAAAATTCCCTTCAATCTCAAAAATGTCAGAGCTACTTATCAATGAGTAATCACCCATATCTTTCATGATCTTATTCACAAAATTGTAGAAACATATGTGGATGAACTCATTGCTAAGTCTAAATGTCACAAGACTAATCTTTTTGATCTTGCCATCATCTTTGACTGCATTCTTAAATACAATGTTAGACTAAATCCTTAAAAATGTGTCTTTGATGTCACATCTAAAAAAATATTAGGATTCTTAATAACTCTCCATGGCATCGATGTTGATCCTACCAAGATTAATGCTATCATCAATATGCCCATCCCTTGATCTATTCTATATATTCTCACATATCTCAGTAAACTTGGGTTAATTAGATAATTCATCCCCAAAATGGCATACCGTATCCACTCTGTCAATTCTCTTCTTAAGAAAGGTAATGCTCTAGAATGGACAAATCCATGTCAAAAAGAATTTGATAGTATGAAATAATTATGGCTTCACCCACCTAATCTTTATTCCCCTTAAAATGATCACTCTTTGATCCTATATATATCTTCCACACCCATATTAGTTGGGGCAATGCTTACCCAACAAGATGATACTAAAAGAGAATATGCCATCTACTATATCAGCTAGGGCCTCATTGATTGAAAAAATTTTACACAAAAGTTGAATGTGATCGCCTCACCATTTATTTTGCATCTGAAAAGCTTTTACTTTATATTATTTATCAGACCACTTATGTTATCATCCATTATAATCCTCTTTGTCACTTCTTCTCCAAAGCATTTCTTCCTGGTGATAGGATTGGCAAGTGGATGGTACTTCTCATGGAATCTGATCTCCACATTATTACTCAAAAAATTGTTAAAGGATAAATCATCATTGATTAGTTTACCACAGCTCTCGTACCCTCTACTGACCACCTTCAAGATAATCTTTTTGATGACAATATTATCTATATTGAAGGTCTCAACCAAGCCATATCCTTTAAAGATTACTTCCATAATTTCACTACTGATAATGAAGCAAGTAATCTCAAAAAATTTGTTCTCCTTGATCCTACTAAACTAAAATTAGTTATTGAAGAACTTCCTAACATTAATGTTGATTTACACAAGGATACTTCGACCCTTTATTTTGATGGCACTAAATGCCTTCAAGGAGTTGGAGTAGGTTATATTCTTACAAGCCCTCTTGGTAAAATTATTCCTTTAGGTTTTTGTTTAACATTTGATGTCACTAACAACATGATAGAGTACAAAAGTTTAATAGTAGGCATGAAATCTACCCTTGATTTAGATATCCAATACTTGCATGCTCTAGGAGATTCCCAACTCATTTGTCATCAAGTTAATGGTTATTACCAATGCAAATGTAATAATCTCATTTCTTATCATCAAATTTCAACTACTCTTACCAAATATTTCATTTCCTTCACCATTGATCCTATTCCTCAAGGTCAAAATTCTATTATCGATTCCCTTGCTTCTTCAGCCTTTTTTTTTCATCCGCACCAAATTCTTATCAATCCCACTTTTATTATCCAAATAAGAAAATCTCCATCCTCTATTCCACTACATGATTCACTAATCTACCACATTGAGGCTATTACCATTTGATAAAGTCTATGGTACAAAGACATCATTCAATTTTTGGAACATCAAACTTATCCTCCTAAATTAGATTATTGTAAAAAAACTCACATTCACAAAAAAGCTTTTAAGTAAGTATCTAGATATAACATCCTATATTATTGTAATGCTAAAGGTACCTTACTCCATTGTGTTATGCAAGATGAGCTTCCTCCTCTTCTTGAACAAGCACATGGGGATATTTGACATGGCCACTGTAGCAGACATGCTACAACCCACAAATGCCTACATATGAGATACTTTTGGCCCACTCTTGAAAAATATGCCATAAAATTTGTTAAAAAATGTACTCTTTTCTAGTTTCATGATGATTTAATTCATTCACCTCTAGCCGAGCTTCTAACTATATAATCTCCCTGGCCATTATCCATGTGGGGATTAGATCTCATCGATAAATTACCTCACTCTCAAGATGGGCATATCTTTATAATCACTACTACAAAATATTTTACCAAATGGATTGAGGCTATGTCCCTTGTTAATTTCACTAGTACCACCATCTCCAAATTTATCCTTAATCAAATCATTTGCTGCTTTGGTGTCCCTCATACTATCATTTCAGATACTGATGGTAATTTCAAAAATAAAAATGTCAAACAACTCTATGCTAAATTAAAAATCAATCACAAATTGTCCACACTCTATCATATGCAATGTAATGACCAAGTTGAGGCCACCAATAAAATTCTTAATAAAATTCTCTAAAAGACAATTCGTGAAACATATAGAGATTGACACCTTCACATCTATCCTACTATTTGGGCCTATCGCACTAACATATGTACTGCCATTGGGGCAATGGCATTCTCTCTAATCTATGGTTCTAAATAAATCCTCCCAATAGAATTTGAACTTCCTTATCTATGTATATATCTTCATGGTATCATATCTGATGAAAAATTATGTGAAGTTCATCTTCATGCTCTTGATCTCCTTGATCGTCATGGTTTTTCCTTTATTTCCCCCTCCACCCATTTAATTTCCCCCCTTGATAGGCAAAATGTGATTCTAAATATTTTTTCCTTCTTATATACTTCCTTCTTCTTCACGTCTTTAAAAAACATGCTAGCATTACTTTGAATTAGTTTTATCCATCCTTAAAACAAAACATGTTTGAGTGACTATGATTACTTTATTTACACTATGGCTCTGCATTTCTAGACTTGCTTTTGATTTACTTTACCATTTGTCATTGTTGTACTACCCCTTTTTGTAGACACCTAAGTTAATTTCTCCTTTCATGTACTTTTTCCATTGTTGAGTGAGGTTGGTTTGTTACTTCTCACTCACCAAAGTTGTTTTCCCTTTTATGCACCTTTTTCCATTATTGAGGTTGGCTTGTTAATTTTCACTCATCAATGTTGTTTTACCATTTTTGCTTGCCCATCTTTGTTTAAGTAAGGATTGTTACTGCTTTCACATTGATGTTTGATTACCATCCTTTTTTTTGACATGTATCCTTGGTTTGACTTGTTGAGTTTGCATTTCTTACTTAAGGTTTACTTGTTTGAGTTTGTCGACCTTTAGTAACCTTGAATTTTTAGTTACCCAATTTACTCAAAAAATTTTTACTTGGTCATTTGGTATAACATGACACTTATCACCCTAGCTTTCCAAATTTCCAAGTACGTCCCATCCACATAGAACCAATTATCTTGGATTTATTGCATTTGTTTGTTTTTGATCTTTAGTTTTTAATTTTTGGGTTTGTCAAAAGCAGTCTCTACGCCCTCCACAATTAGAACTAGAAACACATTAGACAACCATTCAGTGATAAAGGTAAGTCAAGGTATGCATTACATTTACTTTTTCAATTATTTCCCTTTCTATAAATTACTTTCAATTATTTTATGCTTTAAAATATTGTAAGTTTTTTAGCCTTAGTGTTATGTGTCGTCATGTTCTTTTCCCGTAGCACCATCCCTTATTACACTTATATGACATGTGATGGTATTTGAGTGGGGCATATTTATACACATAATGTTTTCAAAATTTATCAATTACTAATTTTTTTGTCTTGTAGGAACTTGTCAAGTCTCAATCTCTCTGAGTATATGCCTTAAGGGGTGCATCAGGAAAGGGGTGGGCATACCATTTGTGATTCACATGATTCTTGTCCCTTTTTCCACTTATTATGTACACACTTGTCTCTTAAAAACCATTCCCCTAACCTTTGTCTCCTACTTTGCACCCTCTTCTAGTCATTTACCACCTTCATTATCCCTTTCCCTAACCTAAACCCCTTTTTGGTAGTTTCCATGACTATGTCAGCTAGGTCAACCATGTATTGTTATTTACAACAACTTACTAAGAAGTAAGTTGACCATGGCCAAATTAGTTCATTATCTAATAAGTTTCTTGTTGATTATAATACTAGGTCGACTTGGTCAGCTCTATCGACCTAAACTGTCAGAAGGGTTTAGGGTTAGATCTACCTATATAAACACATTCCTTTATCCATTCATATGAGAAATCAAGGAGTTATTTATTCATTTGTGCTTCTTTATAATCTGCTCTTCCACCATTCTACTTGAGGAGTCTTAGCTTAAGGTTTATACTTGGAGAAGAATCTTGTCTTTTGGATAAGTTTTGGATGCTTTGGCCTTTTTTAGTGATCCTTAAAAACCATAACAACCTCTTACAAAGCACTTTTGTCCAAGGAAGAGATTGAGTCTCGATGCGTGCATCTTTAAGGTAAACATCTCTAACTTTATTCCTCTCTTTAGTAAATAAAAGTAGCATAAGTAATGGATTTTGAATAGAATTACTCCTTCCCTCCATGCATTAGGGTCTTACCTATACATAACTTAATTAGGATTATCTTATGCATGTTTACTAACCCCATTTTGCATCACAAGATTTAGTGAGCACTAGATTAGATTTTTACTCTACTTTCTTATTAGTATAGTGAATACAAAAACATATGACCTAGTTAGGGTTATTTCATAGTTTTGCTTGACTAGAGGCTTTGGAACCCTCCCTAGTGATATTATTTTGGTAAGATATCCCTTGGCTAGGTCTAGTGGATCCATATTGGTCATGATCCTAATTATCTAATGTATCCCTGATTGGAAGTGTACGTAGGATCTATTTTATCTGAGTTATGATTGATTTGTATATATGTTGTATTTCCTTTTGTATACTAGAAAGCCTATACAGATGTACACTGGGCAAAGAGACTAGATAATAGGAAGAACACTAGTAGAGGATGTTTCTTCTTAGGAGAGTGCCTAGTATCATGGATAAACAAGAAGTAACTATTTATGGCATTAACTACTTGTGAGGCTTAATACATTGTAGTATCTTCATGTTGCACTCAACTCCTATGGATGAGACAAACCTTAAAAGACTACCAGGTGGAGTATGATAGTCCTAGCCCTATGTATTGTGACAATACAAGTGTCATAAACATCTGAAAGAATCCTGCCATGCACTCAAGAACTATGAAAATTCCCATCAAGTATCATTTCTTAAGAGAGAAGGTAAGTGAACAAAGTGATAAACTTGAATATGTTTTTATAAAGGATTAGATTGTAGACATTTTAACCAAGCCACTTCCAAAGATGACATTTGAATATCTAAGATAGGAATTGGGTGTAATTCCTACTCCTAGTAGTCATTAAGAAAGTCAAGTACTTAAGGGTATCTAATCAGGTGGTTCATTAGATCCAATAGTAGGTGAGTAGTGCCAATAAGGTATGCATGGATATTTTGGGATCATATGTGTATGGTACTTCATAAGCTCTTAATCATATGTGTTGAATGTCGCAAGAGGTGTGATCCAAGAAGTTGTAGGCATCTTTTTGTCATTTATGTCAAAGGGGGAGAAAGTTTAGAATGAGGGAGAAATTTCTTATTGAAATAATTTTCTGAGAGGGGTTGCCATCAATGACAAAGGGGAAGATTATTGAGTGTTGTCATTGATGTTAAAGATGCATCTTGTGAAGGTTGATGTCAAAGGTGATTAAATATAGTTTGTAGTATGTGATGTGATAATACAATGATAAGATGCATGAAAAATATTGTCATAAAAGTAAGAGAAAGAGAGAATTTGAAGGCAAATAATGTCATGTTGTCTAATGTCTTCTGTCTGCATGAAGGTACAATTCATCGATTTCAAAATGCATAAGAAGCCTTGTCATGAGCCTAATCATGACATGAAGAGGAATGTACATGGAAGAATGAATGAATAGAGGCATGTGAATGTTATATGACAATGTTTGATCTTGTAAGGTATATAATCACTCATGAGAGTTTTAGTGTGAGCCTATAGGGGTAGGACCTTCAGTCTATGTATGTGCCTAAACCTCTCTTAGACCCTACCTAGCCTAATGAGGTATGAAGATTAGATTTCAAGGAAAGTATGCACATGTGAGCATGGATAGAAGTGATATAAGTTGTTTTAGGCATGATCACAAATTTTGAGGTCAAAATTTGAAAGGAAAGTGATTGAATCATAGTTTTGGCCTTTTTGAGCTCATAAAATGAGGTCTCAAACATGAGAATCACTTTCAAACATTTGTTGGCATGTGTAACATATGCATGGGAGTCTAAGTTATTAAAGAGATATGGGGAAGGGTCCTAGATAAGTTATCTAGGCATTAGTTTTAGATTCAAGTGGCAGTCCTTTATGAACAATCGTTAACACTAAAATCTGTGTTAAACCTCCTAAAACCTTAATAAGGACTCAATATGAAAGATTTTGTTCAAAATAACTCAATATGGATTCAAATGTCTACATAAGCTATTGGATCATGTATTATAGTCTCCTAGGTACTTCTAAGTGGTGGTTAGTCAAATGAGAGAGAAAATGCACAAATACAAGCTTATTTGTCAAGAAATCGTAATAGTTCTCAAAAGTTGTATTAGTAAAAAATTAAATGATGGTAGAAGAATATAGAGACTAATTTTATATGTCCATGATGATTTTTGGATATTTTCTAGCCTTTTAGTGTTCTAATTTGATTATCCAAGTAAGCAAGTCGTAGACAGACCTAATGGTGTGAATAGTGTAAAACCTAGGCAGAGATGGAAAGATACATTTGAAGGTTTATACATGATATATTCATGAAAAAAAGTGCATGAAGAAGTTATTTATGAATTTTAATTCATTATATTTCTTTGGAGAAGCTTTGGAGGTCAAGGTATATGGTGAAAAATTTTCTCACAAAATGGCCTGTTTGGTTCAGATAGGACTGTGAAACATAGGGTCAAGAAATTGGTTTGCAAGACCAATAGTTGCCATTAGACCATATAAATTTTATATTTGAGGATGGTCTAGAGATTTCATATGAAAATTTTTATGCACCAAGAGTCATGAAAAGTATCTACAAAGGCGTTAGAGGTCTAATCCATCGTGATTGGTTTTTTAGGTGAATTAGGAGTTCTGAGTAAGCAAGTTGTAGAAATGTTCTTGAGCCTTTATCTCCTAAGTGAAGGTGTTCCAAGAATTTGGTGATGACCCTGAGGTCATGGGTAATATTTTTAAATGTTTCATTTTTCATATTTGAGTAGATTAAGGGTGTTTAAGCTTCAGTATTACAAGACAAATTTTTGAGGTACATAGGCCTAATAGGGTAGTTTGTCCAAAAAGAGCTTTCATGGTATGAGTTAAGGATACATGTCTAATCAAGCATAGAGGAGGTTATTAGAGTTCATTATATAAGTTATTTAATGGTTTTTGATTATTGTAGAAGGCCATCTGGATCCAAGAGGATCAAGTTTTGGTGCTAAGAGGATAGACGTAATGCAATTAGGTCTCCATGAGACCTAAATGAGAAATGGGCCTAATTGAGTTGTGGCATACCAAAAGGGGTCCAAAATGTGATTCAAACATGGTCATAATATTTCTTAAGATATTTTATGTGGCTGACCTAAGAGGTTAAAAGTATGTGGCCGACCAAGTGGTGTATGACCTTGAGACTAGTATATATATAAGGTAGTTTAGGCCTATTTGAATGTATGTAATTTAAGTGAATAACATATTTCATGGTTGAGTAGAAGGAGGTATTGAAATGAGACCATAAAAAAATAGTATATGTTTGGTGATCAAAATTCATAATGTGGTTGAGTTGGTGCTAATTCACTTGGGGAGTTGGTTCTTCCTTGCAAATAGGTGCTTGCTAAAGCCTAGTCAAGTGGGTGCTTGACTTTATTGGGGTTGGTGCTCCAAGTTGATTTGGTGCTAAAAAAAATTTGATCTTTTATTTTATAGGATTGTATTCCATTTTCATATATCATAGTGGGTTTTATTCCCCTTGAGGGTTTCCCACTCATATGTGTGTTATCTTGTTTCTTAATTCTCTGAATGGTTCTTTATGTTTGGCTAGACCACTATGTTGCTTTCATAGTTCATGAATAATTGAGTATAATTGAATAAAAGTTTTTAAACACTAATTCACCCCCCCTCAATGATTTTTATTCCAACACTTTTTTCCACCTACAATAATCCATTCTAGGAATATTATTTTATTCTATCTTTGATCTATCATTGTCAAAATCCTATTTTCTTTGTCTTTCTCTATCAATAATTAATTATAGTCAATTGGGACAAGTTCATGATCAATGAACACAAACACTATTGTGCTTATGTCCACTTACAAGGATCCAATCCAAATTTAGTTTTAGATTATGTTCTTGATCCTGCTCATGAACAATCACTCATTTTGTTGATTTCCATTTTCAGATATTTGAAATAGTCAACAAAATTCTTGTTTGAGCTAAGTATATTCCTTGATATTTTCTGAAAATAATAGTCTTCCATATCTATTATTTATCAAAATCAAAATTATTAATTATTATACATATTTAACATGTTGATATTTATTTAGTTTTACACCTATTATTAATCACACCATTTCATTGTTTTATAAAAAATAGAGTAAAACATATTAGTGAACCTGACATTAAAGTGATGTACAGTGAGAGAGTGATAATATTGAAATATTCTCAAGATAGTCACCCTTTATCCATCAAATTCAGGTTTCATGATAACACTAATTGTGAAGACTCTCCCTCTAATCCTAAGTTGAAGAGTCCAATCAAGAGTAATGTGATGTTTCTACTGCTATACAAATTCAAAGAGATAAACTAAGAAATGATTCCCAATTTTGTATTAATTTTGTCTTAAAATGCAATCTATAACCATGTAATGAATTTTTTCATGATCTCCTCCTATCAATGTTTTAAATAGATAATAAATAATAACCCATGAATAAGCCTTTCCAAACTACTACCATTCCTACTAGCCATATTATATCCATGATGCATGTTATTGGTGAACTTCAAAAATAAGTTCTTGGTCTCACTTTACAAACTAGAACATGTTGTGCAAATATCAAAGATAATTTTATCTTAGGATAAATCCTTACACAAGTTTTATATAAGCATCCATACCCAAAGGGATGTTGCATGTTGTATATTTCTCCTGAGAGATGTCTCTATCGACCAACTCTATCTTAGAACGGTTGCTGGTTCATCCCGCACTGTCACCTTCCCCTGTGCCCACTCTCATTGATAGTGCATCCATCTATGGTGTGGTCAAGGTGGTATATGTCACTACTAATGTAATAGTGCCTACTATGGTTCATATTATATACCTACATCCACATCCATCTCATCTCCTCCCATTTTTGCTTGTTATCGTGCTCAACCAGTCCATAATCTAGCACATTGCAACCTAATCTTGGGTCTCTTGACTAATACTCCTCTCCCCCTTGGCTCTCTATCATGCCATTCCAAATAAGTAGGTACTACTAGAGGGGCCATTGGGTGTGGGAGTTCGAACTACCTTGATAAGCATACCACCAAATACATCTCTACCCATCACGTATAGTGGCCTATAATACACATTTGTGCTAGCCCTATCACCATGGTCAACCAACTAGGCCATATAAATGTAATGTGCTTGTAAGGATGCCACACAATCTACCCTTATGTGATAGTCTAAAATGTTAGCACATGGAGCATGACTTATACTACATAATCCTACCACCATCTTGTCATTTGAGGTAACCTATCATTAACCACATGGGGTAACCCAACTAGTTGATACATAGAAAACCTCTTGTATATCTAGGAAATGAATAAAACTATAGACCCCATGGTCTTCTGCCCTATGGAAAACATCCCATACATATCATGCATGAGCTAAATCTAGATAACACACCCAAATTCATATAATGCTTTATGATCCAAAATAAACTAACATAAGGCTATCACATATAATGGTACCCTATATAGACACCAAATATTTCCACACCTATGGTTTCAAATGTCAACATACCCTTGGACCTATCCTGGGACCCCCTTGGGACTAACCTACACCTATTCGACCTAAACCAACTAATCTACACTCAGTTTCACCTAACTAAATAACCCTAACCTTTAGGACCCTATTTTTGTGAACCCTGACCGTCGACGGTCAATGTGACCATTGATGGTTAGCCTTGAGATCCCCTGACCATTGACAGTCAGGATCCACCTCTTAATAAATAACATGTAAACCACCCATGTTGATTTTGTAAATATAACTTGTCTAAATCTAATTGTGAGCCTTTTCATGGACAAATTATATTTAGATGGGCTAGTTACACCTTCACTTCCACCTCTTGCTTGTGCTTATAAGAGAAAGAGGCCTAGGAGGTTAAATCCATCTACAATAATTATTAGGAGCTCAGGCATTCATGAGTTTTCTTTTACAGGTCAATTAGGTCAATCAATGTCATCAACATTATCAAGTATTATCAGTCATCTTATTAAGATCTGACTTATTGTTACCTCACAACCAAGCTCTCAAGTACTGTTACTCTGCCAAAATCAAGCTAGCTTCCACCAATAGGCTAACTACATCAACCATCCACTCAACCAACTTCTAGTAAGACACATACTTGTTTGTCAATAGTCATGTCCTTTAATTCCATTTCAGAATCAACCTAGCCCTTGCCTAACTCTCATAATCCATCTGTGAGATCCCATCATTCATTTGTTTGTCAAACTCATAATTCCATAGTCAACCATTGATTGTCAGACCCCAATCATCAACAGTTAGGCATAACCACCGACAGTGACCCCAATCATCAATGGTTACCTGTGGCAATAAAACCAAAAACCTATTTTCACCCACCTATACCCAATTAAATCCAATTTTATATGTTTTTTACCACTCACAGACCTCTTTCAAATTTTATAAAGCATACCCCAAACCTCTAGCACTAGTATTAATTAGTTTATCACCAATTTGATCATTTCTAGTCTATTTTCTTATCAAGCATTCTTGTGTTCAATTTTAATAATCTTCTTTAATTGATGCAAGCACCTTATTTCCAGTTTTATCAACTTGATTGTTTAAAATGTGTCGATTGACAACCCTTAAGAAATCTCTCGCTTCTAAGATCTATCTATCACTAGACAATCCACCAAACTATCTGTCTAACAAACAAGTTTGCTCTAGTGCTTTCTTATTTATAGGTCTTCCTCTCAAGCTAAAGAGGAGCTCTCAAAACCATCTGAGTCAATGTGTGCACAACCAAATAGGTTTTTCAACCATACCCATATCAAATTTATTTTCTCTATTTCTCTAAAACTTAAAGTGAAAATTTACACGAAACATTCTGGCATGCCTGGTAGGACCTAGAGTCTTTACTTGCCTTTTTTATTTGCATTTGTATGCTTTTCTCTCTATATGTGCTCATAAGTGAAACTAAAATTTATTTTGGGCTTAAAATCAACTACATCCATTTCCTGCCTTTAACATTAGTTACTTTAAATTAAAACACAATAAACTTATTGTAGCATCACTTTTGTTGCACACACTAGTTAAACCACTTTCATCAATCAAACAACAAAATAATTTGAGACAAGGCCTAACTGGGATTTCATCACCTAGCGGTCACCTTACCCTTTATTGATAATCCTAATTAGAGGTCATTACCAAAGGGATAACCAACTTAGCTTATTGGTTGAGTATAAACTCTGGATATCAATATATATTGGCTAAGCACCTGACACTCTTATCACTATGGGATCATGAAGTGAGGGGGTAAGCCCCAATACTAAGATAGGTATTGATTCTAATATAGATTATTTTAAGCACCTAAACAACACAAAACCAACCATAGACTACTTCTATAGTACCTGATCTACAAGCCAACTTCTATCACACATTCTCATAAACTAAGGCATAAGCCAAAAGTGAGATTAAAACTAACCTCTAGGCTTAACATACTTCATAGTGTGTGTTTTGAATGCTTTGATCATTTTCTTGTCTTCTTGTTTGAGTGGTTAGATTTTTCTTATTTTCTTTCCCCTTTTTCTTGTATGGTTCTCACCCGCCAATAATGAAGAGACCTAGTAAAGCAGAACCCATCACTTAAATCAACCTCTTCTACCTCCTCATCTATGGAGTACATCTCTGAGGCTAAAGATTCAGCTCATCCATTAGGAATCCATAATTTTCCTTGGGTATTCCCCCAAGGAGACATGGATTTTACCACTTTTTTAGACAACAATCTATTTTCCCTTCAACACATTCTCACACCTCCCCTCACCATATCCCAATTTCAACTCCACCTCAGGATCCTCCTTATGGCATGCCATCCCACCTTATAAAGGGTATCCCTATTATCATGATCACCACCCAACCTTTGACCACCCAAGAATCTTCATCTACTAAGCCCTCTAATGCCACAACTGAAAACTAACCTATCCAACCAACTGCTACCCTTACACCTTCCACCCCTACTGGTGAGTCCTCTACCTTTGGGGATAACCAAACCATTAACCTACCATACTCACTTATTTTTGGAGAAACCACCACCAACACTACCAACCTCCCCTCTATAAACCCAACCTATTGATTAATACCCCTTTACCAAACTTAGGGGTATCTATCCCTTCTACTTCACCGCCTAATAGCACGAAAGTCACTACCTCCGCTCTTATTACCAACCCAAAAACCATCCACATCCAATCCATAAGAACCCCTCAACAAGTATCCACTGAACCTAATCTAGGATACATTCCTAACCCATAAGGGTATGTATCCACTACCCAACCACCATCATCCACCTACCCTACCCAACCTCTAGCATCCACATTCCAATATGTGTCAACCTCTCAACCCCCAAACAATTACCAATATGTTGCCCAATCTCAACCCTAGTATCCATCTTACAATCCTTTTGGTGCACCACCTCAAACCAACTTAATGAAGATGCTCATAGATAAGATGACAAACCTTGAGTCATCCATTTCAGGGGCTCATAATATCCTATCCTATGATAAGATTTGTAATGAACCTATTCATCCTTCTGTCCCCATTAGACCTTACCCTCGTCAATGGGAGCTTCCAAAATTTACCAATTGCAAAGCAAGGAGGACCCCCAACAACACCTTATGGATTTCAGGCATGCATGTTACATGATTCCTTATGATGATGCCCTTCTCCTTTGAACCTTATCCATATCTTTATCTAGTCTAACCCTCAACTGGTATAGTGCCCTCACTAAGCATTCCATCTTTTCTTTCACCCACCTAGCACAAGTCTTCTTAGATCACTTCTCCATTAACATTTCCAAGAAGGTCTCTATCACTGATCTCTATTCTATTAGGCAATTTGATGATGAGTCCATTGTTGATATTATCACCCATTGGAGAAGCTTGATTAATTAACTTTCATTCTCCTTTCTTCAACCTGAACTTATAGAGCTTTTCTCTTGAGATTGCACCAAACATATCTCTTCTACATTGCATGTCCAAAGATTTAGAACTTTTGATGAATCTTTTATCATGGCACGTAAGTTAGAAAACTGAGCCATAGATGAGGGTAAACTGAAGTTACGAAATAAGAAATATATCTTCAAAACCAATGAATCCTCCTCCAAAATGGGCAATCAAGCCAAATCTAGGGCTAAGAACAAAGGACTATGAATGCAGTTATCTTTAAGGTTACCCCACCACCTAATGTCAATCAATAAAACTCTCCCAAACTCCCTAACTAGAGCTCACAAAACCCAAATCAAAGTAACCAAAAATAATTCACTCCACCTGGAGAATCTTATGCCTTAGTTTTGGAAAAGCTACTAAAAGTAAATCTTATATATATTTTGCCTATCAAACCTCCCCAACAGTTTGACTCTTCTCATCGAGCACCTACTTGGTACAATGAAAATGACCTTTATGCTTTTCATCAGGTAATTAGACATGATGTCAATTGATGAAATACCTCTAATGAGATAGTTTAAAGCCTCATTGACAAGGGGGAACTCACATTGGATAACCCCAATGCCCCTCAAAATCAAGCTCTTGACATCTTTAGGCAGCCCTTTCCCAAACACACCCCTATCATAAATGAGGACATATAGTCCAAATGCTCTCATGATGCCCACATGGTCAATATGGTTCATAATACACCTACCCATGAGGACCCAATCATCCCATCTACCTACTCTTCCCCTACTTCACCTATCGAGGTGATGGAGTCACCTTCCCCTCCTTCAGAGACCCAAACCAAGGAGAATCTTTGGAATCATCACATACTACCTCAACTAGTGCATCTAAATAAACAAACGTTCCTATTTCATAACCCCCACTAACTATCAAACAAATTTCCACTCTTATGGACATCATCCTTAGAGGATAAGCTATTCCACCAACACCTATCATGGAGGATCGATCTATCCCAACCCTACCTCCATTACCTCAGGAAATTGACCAACCTACCAACCATCCTCCCCAACCTACAAGTCTATCTGTTGCATCCATTACCCATGGATTAAAACTAGTACATAAACCTTTTTTCACATTAGTACAGAAAGTGGAATTTGCATTAGAACCAAACATGGATTGAGCCACTTTTTGGCAACACCTAAGACTCCCTTACATCAACAAACTTGAACCTTCTAGCATGCCTTTAACCAACCAATCCATCATTTCTCCATCACCTCTTAGACTAATCAGAACTTCTACCAACCCCTCACCTTCTTAGTCAACCAACACAACCACCTCTCCAGTGGTCACGTTACCAACCAAACCTTTCAAAACTCTTGGTGCCTTCCCTACTTGGATTTTGGTTCACGCATCCTTAAAAGTAGAATTAACCCCACCCAAGCCTATCCCCAAGTCTCAACCCATACCAACTAACGGGATAAAAACATTGAAGAGATGCATGACCAAGAATTTACCTCCCTCTACCTTTCCCTCTATCTTAGGGCCTCACCCTTCCACTTTGATTAAAAGGTAACCCCCTTTTAACATATGTCACCCACTGCCATTGGTTATACCAACCCACTTATTGTCTGATGCATCGGTCCTTCTCAGATTACCAATAGTCAGACCATCAAGCTTGACCACCCCAACTACTAGCATACCTAGACCAAAGCCATTAATAAGAAACACTACCTTACCTAAACCATCTCTCACCAAACCTATCTCCACCAACATGCCTATCTTACCAACCCAAACCATGATCCCTAAACCTTTCTTACCTATAGCTAAATCCTATATGAGCATTCTTCAAAGATTATTATAGACCTTTTGCCTCACATTTCCTCTTATCAGACCTTTCGATCCTCTCAGTTTGAAGCTGGCCTAGTATGATGACCATCAAATCTAATCCTATCATAGGACACCTGAGCATGACGTGGAAAACTACAAATCTCTCCAGGCCATTATCCACCAACTCTATGATGAAGACAATATTTTACTAGATGAGCTTCCATCCATTCCTCTACCAACTCACCTAATAACCATTCACTAACAAATACCTAATCCTCTACTCTTAGCTCAGAGTGATTGAGAGTCTACCCAACCTCATAACCCACCTTTTCACTCTATTCATACTATTAATGTGGTCACATGATTACAACAAATGGATAAAAGGAAATCCAAAGTATCCATTCCATAGACATACCCACCAACTTATCCTAAACCAAACCAGACCCAGACCTCTACATCTATAACTAAGCCCAAAGTTATCATCTTAGGCACTTTGGAGTCTAACCCCTCTGAATTTGTTAGGAGGGTCATTATTAAGTAACTTCACCAAACCCTAGCTAAGATGAGCCTTTATGAGTTCATTTTAACCTCACCCCACCATTTTTAGGCCATGATCGAGGCTATGTAGGCCATTGAAGTCAGGCTAGGGGATTTTTAGCCTATAGAGGCCTTTGTAGGTGCTCTCCAACTCTCCACCCTTGTTACCTTCAAGGACTCATAGATACCTTCAATCCATATTGAGGACCCAAATTCCCCTCTTTTTATTACAACCCACATCAACCAAACCCACATCAAATGGGTCATGATTGATGGGGGAACCAATATCAACACCATCTCTTCCCATGCCGATAAGCAACTCAAGCTACTGGACAATGTCATATCCAAAAGTTTAGCTATCCTTAGATCCTTTAATGACACTATGACCACTACCTTTCGAATCATCATCCTTCACATTCATCTAGGACTTTACATGCTCCTAGAACTCTTTTATGTGGTTGAAGGTGAATTTAGTACAATGTTTTACTAGGGAGACCTTGGATTCAAACCATGGGTTGTGTACCTTCTACCCTCCATTGTTGTGTCAAGTTTGAACATGAAGGTTAAGTTGTTACCATACAAGCTAACCCTAGTCATTTTGTAGTATGCAATATGACCTACCAACCTAATGATATGCTCCTACCTCCATCCAATGCACCACAAACATCCACCACCAAGTCCTCACATATGAAAGTCAAAGCCATTGCTCTCCCTTCTACAGAAGCATCTACCAATTAATCTATTCTTATGAATCAAATACCCATCATTGATCTCTTGGAGCCTACCTTCCAATGCCTTACCCTTAGAGAATACCATCTCCTTACCCTTGATGCCTTTTAAACTCCTCAAGAATATGGAAAGCTTAACCATCAAACAGGTTACGATCCTAACATTGGAGTCATTGTTCCTTTAGGACCTCCTAGTTGTCAAACCCACTTTATCTATGGTGGAATTGATAAACCACTTAATGCTTCCACCACCCACCCTTCACCTCAACCATTCACCTCTAACTTCTCTTACTTGGACAAACCTGACATCCCCAAACTATACCTTCACAAGTGTGCTTGGAAGGGATTTGGTTTAGGATGATATGAGTATGGCCCACACACATTGACCTTAATAGAGACCTATAAGCCTCATGAGAAACATGACCTTGGCTTCATTTTACCCAATAATTAGAAAGCCACACAACCTACCACTACCATTGTTGAAAGAAAGACCCATTCCTCACCAACACCCCCTCATCCTGAGTGTGAGGATGAGGACATCATCCCACCTAACTTTTTTTTCCATCAACATGATTACCCTCGACCCTCTAACTTATCAAAAGGAAGAGGCACCCATTTCTATCCCTTTAATCCATCTTGAATTAGTAGGAGAAGATTCTCTCACCATTTACACTAAAAAGTGTCAGGATGATGATTCTATTCTCACATACCTTGATGCACCTGATTCTTAAATCCATAAATCCTTACCTTTAGAGACCTCAACCATGTTGAATGAACCCACTATGGATATTGACATAGGCACTCTGGACAACCCCTATATGGTCAAACTTGGTCAATCTCTCACCCTTGAGGAACTTTAGGACTTCTATACCTTCCTCCAAGACCACACTATTTCATTTGCTTGGTCATATGCTGACATGCCTGGCATTGACCCAGCCATTGCTACCCATAAAATTGTAACCAATCATGATGCCAAGCATATCAAATAGAAAATTTGATGAATGCATTCTTGCATAGCCCTTATTGTTAAAGAAGAGCTTAAATGCCTCCTTTTTGTCAACTTCATTCAACCTATTGATTATCCTCAGTGGGTTTCGAACATCATGTGTGTCACTAAAGCCATAGGGGGACTACATATCTATGTGAACTTTCATGACCTCAACCTTGCCTACCCAAAGGATGACTTTCCTTTACCTAGCATTGAGTAACTAGTTGATCTTATGATAGGCCACGAGATGTTGTCACTCATGAACAAATTCTTGGGTTATAATCAAATTCTAATTGCTCCTGAAGATCAACACAAGACTGCCTTTATCACCCCATGGGGGACTTTTTATTACATAGTCATGCCCTTTGATATTAAAAATGTTGGTGCAACCTACCAATGTGCCATGACCTACATCTTCCATGACCTTATTCATAAAATCTTTGAAGACTATGTGGATGACATTTTAAGGAAGTCCAAACTTCTCAAATACCACTTAACCATTCTCAAAATCATCTTTGAAAGACTCATCCATTATCATGTCCACCTCAATCCCAAGAAATGTATTTTTAGAGTTTTGTTAGGCAAACTTCTAGGCTTCATCATTTCCCTTTAAGGAATCAAGGTTGACCCATCCAAAATTAAAGTCATCCTCGAGATGCTACCTCTAAGAAATCTTAAGCAACAATGTAGCTTGTAGGGGAAGCTCCAATCCATTCACCATTGTATCTCTCAACTTTTTGATCAGTGTTAGCCCTTCTACCACCTCTTGAAAAAGGACATCTTTTTAAAGTGGAATGTTGATTGTCAAAAGGCCTTCGATGCACTCAAAGAATACTTTCTGTCTCCACCTATCCTTATACCTCCTAAGGATGACCAACCTTTATACCTCTATATCTCTACCAAAAATCATTCCCTAGGGGCAATGCTTGCCTATCAGGATGAATAACATAAAGAGCAAGCCATCTATTACATTAGCTACACACTTGTTGAATATGAAACTTAGTATACACATACTGTGAAACTATGCTTGTATCTAGTCTTTGTGGCTACCAAACTTCACCACTACCTTCTTAACCCCAAAATTTCTGTCATAACCAATACCAACCCACTCAAGTACATGCACTCTATACCATACCAAAACTAGTATTTAGCCAAGGGGCTCATGCTTTTAGTTGATTTTGACCTTGAGTTCCTCCAATAAAATTTGATTAAGGGGCAAGTCATTGCTGACCAATTGGCTGATGCACCCCTAATAGACAACCAACCTCCTCCTCTCGAATTCCTCGATGAGTCTATAACAAGCCTATCTCAATTAGATTTTACCAATCACGTAACCATGTTTTTTAATGGTTCCAAATGTCAACATGGTGGGGGAAGTGGTATCATCCTTATCCCTTTTATTGATGAACCACTTCCTTTGTTATTTAAACTCAACTTTAATATACCAATAATATGGTTGAATATGAATCCCTAGTAATAGGTCTCCAAATTGCCATAGCCTTGGGAGTTAGAACAATCAATATCTTTGGTGACTACCAAGGTGTGGTCAACCAAGTCAATGACATTTACCAGTGTAAGAATGAGATGATGCAACTGTATAGATAATAAGTTACAAAAATTATAACATCATTCAAATACTACCATATTCAAACCACTCCATGATCTACCAATAAGTTTGCTAACACCATGTCTTCTCTTGCCTCGTAGATCCCATCAGCACCCTCAGACTCCAAAATTTTAGTCATTATCCATCACCTCACCAAACCTTCCTACACCAAATTAGACACTCCAAACATATTTAGTGTGGAAGAGATTCTACCTGACCTTTGGTATCAACAGACCTTTGACCACCTTCACCTTGGCATAATTTTCTCTAGCCTCTTTAAGAATGCCCATCGGGCATTTATTCAAAGCACCTCCCATTACACCATTATGGGAGGAATTATATACAAATATGGCTTTGATGGCCTCTTATTTCATTGCCTTCGTGGTCCAGAAGCCTCTGACACTATCAAGGAGATACACACGGATATCTATGGGGTTCACTATGGCCAAGCATATCCTCTGCCTGGGCTATTACTGGCCTACCCTTAACCAAGACTACTATGATTATGTGAAAAAGTGTGTCAAGTGTCAACAACATGTAAATTTACATCACACACCTAGTAATAGCCTTCGTGTTTCCACATAGTTTTGGCCATTTTCATAATGGGGTCTTGACCTTATTGGTGAAATCAACCCCTACTCTTCACAAAGACATCACTCTATCATTACCGTGACTAAATATTTTACCAAATGGGTAGACATTATTCCCCTTGTTTTGATAAAAACCAAAAAGATTATCAAATTTATCACCCACCTTATCATCTACACTTTGGTGTTCCTCATAAGATCATCATCGACAATGTCAAATCCTTAAAAAAAAAAAAGTTCAGGGCCTTTGTGACGTATTCAACATTAAACTTAGTTTTTCATCACCTTATTGCACACAAGCAAATGGACAAGCATAAGCCTCTAACAAAACCCTTAACAACATGCTTACCAAAATGGTTAATGCCTCAGTTTAGGATTGGCACTTGCACATCCCTTTCACCTTATGGGTATATCATACTAGCATATGAACCCCTATAGGTGCTACACCTTTTTCTATCATGTTTGGAGCTGAGGTGGTATTTCCTCTTGAAATCCAAATATCTTCTCTTTGCATATCTTTGCATGACCTTGTTTCAGAAGATAACTATCAACAATAATGTTTATCCCAACTTGAGCTACTCAATGAGCATCGTTTAGCCACTCTTTCCCATCTCCACATCTATCAAGAGTGAATCAAATGCACCTATAATAGACACTTGAAATTTTGAGAATTCAATATTGGAGATCTTGTTCTCAAGGAAAATCAACATGTAACTAATATAGAGAAAACCAAAAGGGTAAATTTGCTTTCAATTGGCTTGGACCCTACATCATAACCCATAAGTATGGATCAAAAGCTTATCACTTGTCCTCTCTCAAAGACAAACCAAAACCTAAGCCTCTCAATGATTTACATAAGTGCCCCTTTTATTGTTAAATAGGGATCACAATTATCATTTGTCTAACTTAAACTCATCCCCTGCAACAACATTCACTTCCCTCTTTTTAGGGGTAACTGACTAAAACTGAATCATGTTATTATCCATCACAACTGTAGCCTAAACTTAAACTATGGGTACCATGGCTCTATCCATGGCATGATTCTCATAATACTTCCCATCTCTTTGAGATCGATTCCTATGTTTGTTATCACCTATACCCCTTTTTCACCTACTGGAATTTTGTGTCAGCTTAGTCTTGCCTTTATAAAGGTAATCCATTGAGCATGTATAAACAAGTCTATGCCAAGCAAAACCAAAAAAAATCAAAATCAATATCAAAAGTCAACAACAAATCATGGGTCATCCTTAGAATTCACATACTTCTCCCTTGAAGGACAACTATTAAACCCTCATCTAAAATCATAAAACATAAGGTGGACTGCTCCCTTGAAGGACAACTATCAAAATCATTTGAACTGAGCAGATAAACTTAAACCACTTCCTTGAAGGATGGCTGAGTCAAGCATTTTTCAAAAGCTAGAAATTTCTTAGAAGTTTCTCGTATCGATCAACTTCCCCTACCCTAAAGCAAAAGAAAAATAGCAAAGACCCCCAAGCAAAAGCAAAATAATCTTGAAATCCACAATCGGCTCTCATAATAAGTAATAATCTTAGAAAAATACAATTGACTCTCTGTAGTAGACTTCTCGCATCGATCAGTCTACACTTTATATATGAACATAAACTTCTTTATACTACCTCTTCGGTAACCTATAGAAAAGGCATGCTAAGTCTCGCTAACGATTCCATTTTCACCTATTCTCCCTTCACATATCATATGCATGGGACTATGAACTTACTTGACAAAATGTGATCAAGATCCTGTTTATCAACCTAAGCACATTATACAAAGCATCTAAAAGGCTTATATTCACTAAGCCAATCTAATTTTAGGTTTCATTTTGATTTGGACCAATGAAAAGGCATTGTATTCCTTTTTCTTATCTTTTATCAGTTCATGTTGATATACCTCTCATAATTCTTATCACTTTCCTACATATCTAGTTTGTTACATACTTACTTTATGTATTTTCATCTTTAACCATATTCACATTCTACCTCTATGATCGTGAAAAACAACCATCACCTCAAAAATGTGAATATTATCAACTGTGTCAACAAGCAACATCATCTATCTCTCTATGCACCACACACAATATAAACATATCATAACAGACCATAAACATCAGCCTGCCCATTTACAAATATCACATCATATGAGCCTATAATCATATCATTAAACTAATATAAGCATCAACCAAATTAATGAGCAAGACATCATAAAATATAACATTTACCATTCTATCTATATGACCATGAACAAAGCCATTACATTATCATATAATATGCACCCATCAATAACACATCCTATCATAACCATGAACAAGATCATAAACATCATAACTAAATTTTTGGAATCACATAGCAAATATACTAACTGGAACCCTAACATCATAAACCACAAGTCAGGAACCATAAGCCATAAATCATAAACATAAACATGAGCACCACATGAACCATAAACATCCATCATATATAAAACCATCCATCATACACATCGAATCATCAAAAAATAATACATGTAATAATGTATCAACCCTCTCTCAAAAACATATACATCTTATTGTATCAAAACATAGGCTAGTATTAAAATAATATACATCTATCAAAACATGTCTGAACATGGTCATAAGGCACCACTACCACTGGCCCCACCTGTACCTGGTCTTACACAACTACCACTAGTCCCACCTGTACTTGTACATATACCTGCATCTATACCTGTACCTAGTGGTGGTTGCCCTAGGACCCTTACCTAACCTACTATAGAGTCCCACTAACTTGGAGTAGCTATCGATGGCTCACCATCCAGACTAGCTCTGTACTCTGCATACCTCATAGCCTGGGGCAGTTGGTCTAAAACCATTGCCTCATAATATCTACGCTCCACTAAAATAGCTAGAAACATACTCAAGGCACTATGTCTAATGGCCCTTCTATTGTTACTATGGATCCTCCTATCCTCTACCTCAGTAGATCCCTTTCACCTATAACAGTGGAAAGCTGACCCTGTAGTGTAGCCACCTATCCCTGTACCACTTGTATCTGAGCCTGGGTCACTACCAATGCCACCCCTACCTATCCATATTGGTTGGTTGGATCTAAAACCATCAACCTTGCACCTCTATCATCTCTACCAACATCTATCATTATATATAAAAGTTGTTACCAATCCATATAACCATTTGTGTACCCTGCATCATCCATAGGAGCCCTAATATGAAGCTTCTCAAAAACACCATCTAAAACTATCTAAATAGGTTGGGGTAACAAAAATTAAACCTCTAAGTCTTGATTCTTGTACCATGGATGTGGACTTAGTACACCCTATATCAAGCCAAATTGGCATTGTACTCAATAGAATATAATCAAATCAACCTCACCTTCTTGACGACCCACTATCCACTTGTAACTCTGTTTAGTGAGGGTCTACCTCTTGTAGCTTGGACAGGGGGGGAACTATAGATATGGTCTCCAAGTGATGTCCCCAACTACCAATGCACCTAGGTCACCTCTGAACCAATCAACATCATGTGCTCCACCTCTTACCCCTGATGTAGCCACATCATCTCTCCATCTCATGAATCTAATAGGAGACTTGATCTATGTATACCCTACCCACAATAATCCCATTGATCTCAGTACTCAGATGTGCTCATAAGCCCAACAATGGAGAACCATTCCCACACTAATACCATATCTCCTATGGTGTCTAAATCCCCTAGCTCCCTATAAATCTAAACCACCAAACCAAGACCCAACCAAACACTATCCTCCCAAGCAACAACTCCACTAAATTAGCCAATAATACACAAGGAAATCTCTTGCTACTAGAATTTGAGATCCCAAAGCAAGTAACCATGATCATCATCATCATCATAAGTCTCCTCTCCTTAGGGGCCCTCTCATATAATGTTGTGTAGCTAAACCCTCTAGAATGCCACTGGACCTGATTACTATCATCTCCATATAGATACTCAACATACTCATCCTATTATATTTGGTATATCACCTCTCCAATGACTGATCTTATATACATCCTCTATGAGAATACTCATCTCCCTGATTGGCAACAAGAAGGTATTAGTAGCAAGATCTCATCTCTTAATTAGTGCCACTATCATAGATGCATCTCTAGGCACATACTGTAGTGCCTCATTGCTCTTAGCACTACCTCCTCTGTATGTGCCTAGTCATATATGGTCATCCACTCAAAAATCACAAAGAAAACACTTGACACATAGTCACACATCTGAATCTACTACTTAACCTACATCAACCCACATGTTGAGTTCAGTTATTATTACTAGGCCTATCTACCCTGCCTTTTTTATACTTAACCTATTCTTCTATCACTTTTACCCACCTATCTCACCCTAGCTATGTTACCCCCAGTAACCTAGATTCACTTCTCAACCCATTACCCTTAATCTGAACCTAACCACTTACCCTAACCCTAACCATTAAGCATTAACCCTATCCTAGCTAACCACTGATGGTCATACTAACCACTGATGGTTGGGGACCCTTAGTTCTTAGGGTGTCAACTGTCGATGGTTAGACCTAGTCATTGATGGTGCCCTATGGACATTCCATGGCCAAAATTACCAAAACCCCCAGAGCCCCAAATAGTTAACAAGTAAGATAAAAACTAGCCTAAGTACTCTAACAAGCTAATGTGCTACCCAAATTGCCCTACCTACCTTGTCAATTTGACACTCTACCCACCAATTTTCCCAAAAACCCTATAAACCTACCTAGGGAATACCAAAAAAATCTCACATTTCTAGACCTACCCCCCAAACAAACCTAACAATGCAAAAAAATCCTAATCTAGAATTTTTAATGCACCCCTACCTCATTCCATGACCTCCTTTGTGGTCTAAGATCATGAGCAAGTGCCTGACTCATCCTTATGCTCCTTACATCTTGGACCCATGCAATCACCCACATGCATCTAGCTAATGTGAAACACCCACCTCAGCAAATACCTTCCTCATAAAGCACCGAAATCATCAGAGCTTGATCAAACACAACGAAATAGTAAGAGTGACAAAATGACTTTTATTTTTTACTTTAACCCCCTAGATTTTTAGCTGACCATTGATGGTCAGGGTGACCATTGACAATCACCTTCTGGGGACCCTAACCATTTATGGTCAAGAAACTTTTTAAACCCCCAATTCCACTTTTTACCTGTAACCTACCAAATCCTAACATAACTACACCAAGCTCTTACCTACTTTGGAGATGCCTTTCTCCCACCAACCCAACCACCTCATCACCTCATTATTGGTCTATTTTGGACCATTTGGTGCATAATTTAGTGATACTTATTACTTGGTCCTTTAAGTGTAATGATAATATTTACATATTGACCCTTTTTGCATTTTGCACTACCTCACACATACCGAACTACTTGTGTCTCACTAAGGGCACTTCCTACCTTGGATACCCATGACACTGAACCCATTTGTATTTTCCTTGAGAACACTTCCTGCCTTAGATACCCATCAAAAACATAAAAATTGCTTAGAAAAATTGTATTTACGGTTATTCCCAGTCACCATATCTATAGGCGATCTTATAGTTCACTCATCATTTATCTTTCTTAGCACCGACCCTTATTTTTAACAACTATGGAAACCTAGTCTATGCACGATCTTGGTTATCACACCTTTTGTTATATTTTGTGCACAAGTTTGCATCTCAAATTCTCAACCTCATATCACCACCTTATGACTCACCATTTTCCACTTATCAAACCCGTACCTATTTTATCTTCACCTCACCAAATCTTAGTTTGAGGGGGAACACCTCCTCCCACTCTCAGGAAAACCAGACCCTTGATCCTTACTCTATTTTCATTTCACAACTCATTCATGCAATATTCACAATAAAAGGGTAAAAAAGAACACCTCCTCCCATTCTTAGGGCAACCATACCCTTGACCCATACTCCATTTTTGTTTCACAACTTGTTCACACAAGTCACACAATAAAAAGGGGAAAAATATAGACATCAAAAATCTGTACACCTACACTTTCGAATGTCAAAATAACCCTAGACCTACCCTAGGATCCCCTTGGGACCAACCTATACTGATCAAGCCTAAATAAATCAATTTGCACTCAATTTCACCTAACTGAATAACCCTGACCTTTAGGACCCTATTACTGTGAACCTTGACTGTCGATGATCAAAGTGACCATCGATGGTCAGCCTTAGGAACCCCTGATCATTGACGGTCAGGATCTACCTTTTAAAAAGTAACATGCAAACCACCTGCATTACTTTTCTAAATATAAATTGTCTAATTTTGTTTGTGAGCCTTTGCATGGACAAATTATATTTAGATGGCCCAATTATACCTTCACTTCCACCTCTTGCTTGTGCCTATAAGAGAAAGAGGTCTGGGAGGTTAAATCCATCTGTAATAATTATCAAGAGCTTAAGTATTCAAGAGTTTTCTTTTACAAGTCAATCAATGTCATCAATGTTTTCAAACATTATGAAACATCTTATTAAGAGCTGACTTGTTATCAATTTTCAACCAAGATCTTAGGTACCGTTACTTTATCAGAATCAAGCCAACTTCCACCAATAGGATAACTGCATCAACCATCTACCCATTCAACTTCTGGTAAGACACATACTTATTTATCAGTAGTCATGTGCTTTAATTCCATTTTGTAATCAACCTAGCCCTTGCCCAAATCTTGAAATCCATTTGTGAGATCTCATCATTCATCTATTTATTAAACCCATAATTCCATAGTTAACTGCTAATGGTCAGACCCCAACCACCAACAATTAGGCATAACAACCGAAGGTCACCCCAACCATCAATGGTTACCTATGGTAGTAAAAGAAACAACCTATTTTCACCCATTTATACCCAATAAAATCCAATTTTCTATGTTTTTGACCACTCACAGACCTCTTTCATATTTTTTGAAGCATACCCCAACCCTCTAGCACTAGTATTAATTAGTTTATCACTAATGTGATCATTTCTAGTCTATTTTTTTAGTAAGCATTATTGTGTTCAGTTTTAGTAATATTCTTTAATTGATGCAAGTACCTTCTTTCCAATTTTATCAACTTGATTATTTAAAATGTGTGGATTGATAGCCCTTAAGGAAACTCTCACTTTCGGGATCTAGCTATCGCTAGGCAATCCACCCAACTATCTATCTAACAAACAAGTTTGCTTTAGTGCTTTATTTGTATGTCTTCCTCTCAAGCCAAAAAGGAGCTCTCACAACTATCTGATTCAATTCACATACAACCAAATAGGTTTTTTAACTATACCCATATGAGGTTTCTATTCTCTCTTTCTCTAGAACTTAAATAAAAAATTTACATGAAACACCTTGCTGTCTGACTTGTGAGACAACACTCATGTTATCACAAGTCTGATCATGGCCTTATAAATTTCCAAAATCTATATGATATATACATCAAATAAACTCACCCTCAATCTCAGGTATATCCTATCTGATCCCATCGCCCATCGAGTTAGTGCTTGCCTATCCTCTAGATCATCTAGTGTCTTAGTGATCATTGGTGTCCCTCCTATCGACAATTCTAACAAAGCATGGGCATCATCTAACATGATACCTACCTATATGGTATCCCCATCCACTACCCATCAAAAGTGTTGGTTAACCCTTCCCATACTCCAAAGAACATGAAAATGAGATCAACACTAAGTGAGATCACCTTATCTCCACAATGCTTCCAAAGCCTAGTGCAACTAGTCATGCTCTATCCACATCGGTCAATCACTCTAGTAGATTTGGTAACCATGACACATCTATCATTCACCAATACCTTCAACGTATCTATTAAATATGAAACAACAAAGGATGTATCAGACATTCATGTCATAAATAATTAAAATACATTCTTGAAAATTTTAAAAATAAGCTACTTAATCAACTGGTTTAATTTAGTTACTTTTTTTGATTTTCCTACATAATTGGCCACTTTGATATTAAATCAACCCTATAACCATCCTTTTCAAACTAAATCAACTTGTTTGATACTAAATAAACCCTCCTCTTCTTCTAGTACACTATATTAGCCCCATGATACATAGTCAACCTTGATTTACAGACCATATCGACCCTCTTCTACCAATTGCATTGGCCTTATGGTACACAGTTGACCATCTATTCCTTCCAAACTGCATCGACCTACTATTACATAGTTGGCCCCCTTTAGTAATACTATGTTGGCCCACTATTGTGTTTTCATCCCCCTAATTTTTTCTCACCTTACAAATTAAGTTGACTAGGAAATCTATTCCTTCATTGCAATGAATTTTTGACTATTTACCATAAATGCCTTGGGCATATATTGGTCTGACTTCTTCCTACCCAATACCATGTCTTACCCCTAGTTTACCTAAAAAATTTTTGGGGTTCATTTTGGTGCCTAGATTTCTCCTACCAATAATTTTTCTATATTTAGCTTAATTTCAAACCAAAATATTCAAAAATTTAAAATTTAAAATTACTTATCTATGTAGCACTCACTGCGGCCGCTATGCATACTCCGTTTCTTAGCTGTCATCTCTTAACCATGAATTAGGTCTTTTAGATCTCTATTTTCTTAGAATAGTAAAAATAACAAATAAACTAATTTTCATCTTATTTATATTTACTATTCAAAATTATTTACCTTTCAAATATTTACCATCAGATTTCATATTTTGATCATATATTTGTTTCTACTAGCTCTTTTTTTGAATCGTAAAATGTTTTAAAATTATGACATCGTAAAGAATCTTTTCACCTATTACATGTCTAGGTTGCAATTTTTTTGATTTTTCATTATTTTTTTGCTAAATTTTACATGTTTGCCTAATGTTACCTACATTGGACACCTTCACAATTTACATCTCTTTCTTTATCTGAAACACTAAGGTATGTATTCTTTAATTCTATCATTTCATTTACCTTATTTTCTCTTTACCATAATTTATTAAGCTTTAGTGTTGTGTGTTGTTATGTTCTTTTTTTGAAGCATCATCTTGTGTTGCACCTATGCGACACGTAATAAGCTTCGATGGGGTATATATATACACATAATATTTTCAAACTTTATCAATTATTGATGTTTTTTCTCTTGCAGGAATATATCAAGTCTTAATATCTATAAGTGCACGCCTTAAGGGGTATACCAGGAAATAGGTGGGTAGACCATTGGTGATTTGTAAAATTGTTGTCCCTATACTACCACTTGCTATCAACATAACCATATCCTAAAAACATTACCGTAAGCTTTGCCTCTTATTTTTTACCTTCCTCTAGTCATTTTTTTCCTTCATTAGCCCTTCCATAGCCTAAAATCCTTTTTGACAGTTTATAATACATTGTGAACCCCATCAACCCTATAATTTAAAATAATAAAACTCATTTAGGGTTTAGGTTGTCCCTTGGTTGACATAGAATAAAACCTAATTTATTTTTATCAATAACGATACAAAGTCGATTGGGTCGACCTTGTCAGCTAAAATTTCAAAAAGGATTAGGGTTAAATCCAACTATTTATACACATCCATTTCATCATTAAGAAGAGGAGAGAAGAAGAAGAGATATATGTATTGTACATCTACTTATCCACCATTTTACTTGAGGAACATAGATTAGGGTTTCATACTTTCTTTGGAGATATAAATCTTGTAATGTGGAGTAGTCTTTTGGATGTATTGATAGGTTGTGTATACTATAGTTGATTTATCCTTGTAATCCTTACATACGATAACAACTTATTGCAAAACACCTTTTCCAAGGGAGAGATTGAGGTTCAATGGGTTCGTCTTCAAAGGTAAGTATTCTTAACTTTGTTCCTCCTTTGTAAGAGTAGATATATTAGTATTTGTACTTCTCTCCCATACATTAGGATTCCATATACATTGACATAATTATATGTCTTATATACATGTTCAGTTTTAATGTTTATTACCCCCACTTTGTGTCACAAGTTTTGGTAATCACTAGATTAGATTTGCTTTACTTTTTATTAGTTTAGTGAATATTAAAACATAGGACTTAGTTATGATTATTGCATAGTTTTGCTTGACTGAAGGCTTTGGAACCCTCCCGAGTAATATTATTATGGTAAGAGATCCCTTGGATAGGTCTAATGGATCCATCTTGGTCATGACCCCAAATAGCTAATATATCAATAATCAAAAGTGTAAGTAGGATTTATCTTCTCTGAGTTGGGATTGATTTATAGATCAATTTCATTTCCCTTTGCATATAATATGTATGTGGAATCATGTCTCTATGACATGCCCCCCTTTTTGAGGTGAGGGGAATGAAAAAGTGATATCCACCTTATTTCAAAAGGAGAATATAACCATGTTGAATCTATGTGAATCATATAGTGTCATGTCAAAGTAGATATATATTAGTGTCATGTCAAAGTAGATATATTAATTAAACCTAAAACATGCATACATAACAAGCCCTAAGATGCATGGTGTGTGTCATGGAAACATCTAAAAGATAACAAGCTCAAAAAATAATCAAGCACACACACAAGAGTAATCAAATGTCATGCAACGAGGGGTTTAAAGAGACCACAAATAAGAGGCATGTTTAAATGTCACACACTTAAGGGGAGGACATATACAAATTTCCACACACCAAAGAAACAAACAAGATTCACAGCACTATGACCAAAAAACAAGGAACATTTCAAATGTTCCACAATCAAGACAAAAAATCAAACAAGAAGTATACTCAAGTGATCCATATGAAGAGATGAAGTAAATAAAATATAAGCAAATAACAAAAGTATGTCATACTAGTCCCTACATACATATGTTAGCAAAATGTCATGTAGAATAACATAATAAGTACACTGTGTAAGATTACAACATGAGTATATGCATATGTAAATGTCGATATATAAGCCTAATGTGATAATAGAAATGATCATTAAATAATATAACTTGTGTCAATCATGATCATATAAAAGCAATATTCCCTTAACGGCTAGAAAAGGAAATGTCTAACATTTGCATATTTATGTATCATGGATCTCATGTATGCCTACAAGTACCTATTAAACATGTGTGTATAGAAATGACATGATAAATACTAACATAAAGTAAACAACACATGCAAATATCCAATAAACATATGAAATGCTAAATGTCTTTTGTATTTTTACTTTATTTGAATATTTTTGTATTTTCTCAAATTTTTTATTTTTTTAAAATTATGATTTTTTAAATTTTTTTAGCAATGTTTGAAAACAGAGTGATAGTTTATGATCCCATCTAAGGGATGCTCATAGGGTGCTCTTTACTCTACATATGATATAGTAAACTGGTCATGCTTCCAAAGATCATGTATATGTGCCAAATTTGGAACTAGAGAATAATTAATACTCTATTTATGCCTCATAGGACTTTGTGGTCATGAGGTAGTATTCGAAGATGTAGTGGTCTGTGGAACCCATTTTTTAATGCTCTATAATTTCTTTGGTGTAATATTAGGTCTTTGTATCTAATCTAAAACATGGTGTTTTGCTTTCAATAATTAGCTAGGTCATGGAGGTGTATGTGAGGATTTCTAAGAGTCCATTATATATGTTTGATTCAATTTCCCCTCTGGTGTTGGCCATCTAGGAAAAGGGATTGCATGTTGCTTACCATTTTAAATATGATTAACCTTAGTAGTTTGTATAATTAGTTGTTGTGGAAATAAAAAATTTCCCATTACAAAGGATATTCATATCGAATCCCTAAAACTATAATTACCTTATTGGCATGAGTATATTTAAGATGCCCATGCACTATAGAAGGTATTGCATAAAGCTTATGAATCTAAGGTCATCTCAATAACATATCAAAGACTCTCGTATGTGGTATAAATAAAAATGTTGTGGTCACATATGTTGGACCAACTTGTAAAGGTAAATCAATCTCATAAAAAACCTATTGTCTCTTTCCATCGAATGATTTTAGCAGTTTAGTCAAAGGAAATAAATCATCCTAACTGTATCCCAAATGTGTGAGTAATGTCATGGTACATACATTATCACTAGAACCATTATCAACCATAACATTATGTTTAGGCTGGTGACTAATATGTGCCCTGATAAATAAAGAGTGAAGATTTTAGTCATCATCCACAATCTCACTGTCATAATAATATGAAATTGTGTCATCCTATTGTTCATAATTTACCACTAAAGGAGGCTCAAATGGTTGATTTTCTTGTGGTGGAAAAAGATGTTCATTCTATAACATTTTCACTTCCCGTATGTCCTTAGAATGATTTTTTAATAGATTATTTAATATATTTTTATTTTCATGATCTTTAGGTTTTGATCCTGAATCCTTTTAAAAATCCTCAAAGATAATATGTTTGTTATCGATAACATCTTGCATTCTGTGATTTAATTTGAAACATCTATTTGTAGAATGCCCCACACAATGTTGGTAGTTATAATAAGCATTGACATCATTTATTTTTTTGAGAGTCAACTCTTATGAACCACCATAGAAAGAGGGAGAAATATGAGATGACACTCCACTAACTTCAGAAGTAGCGAAGCTTGAGACTCAGTTAATCATGTAAGTTATCTATTAGGTGCATTGGATAAGATGAGTTAGGGTGGTAAATCCTTTTTGTACAGGAAATGTTACACTATATCCTTTTGATGGAGTTGATCACATATATAATATATGGTGGCTCTACATTACTTGGGAAGGTTGTCATACGTAATGTGTTCAATCGAGTATTTTTATATTAGGGAAACTTATGTAATAAATACAATAGTGAAATCTTGTCATTACCTTTATTGGAGTGGTTTGTAATATTATATGCCAATGATAATGGTCTCATGTACTCTATTTTGATTCCTTTACTATGGATAATGACTTGTATGAATAAAGGCACTTCTTGATTAATAATACACATGCACACACACACACACACACACACACACACACACACACACACACACACACACACACACACACACACACACACACACACACACACACACACACACACACACACACACACACACACACACACACACACACACACACACACACACACACACACACGTGCACGCACGCACACACGCGCACACACACACACACACAATATTTTCAACTTTTATCAAATATTGATGCTTTACATCTTGAAAGAACCCATCGAGACTCAATTTATCTAAGTGCATGTCTTAAGGGGTGTGCCAAGAAAGGGGTAGGCAGACCTTTGGT
The DNA here is from genome assembly GCA_037957365.1 of Torreya grandis. NCBI lineage: Eukaryota > Viridiplantae > Streptophyta > Pinopsida > Cupressales > Taxaceae > Torreya > Torreya grandis. Next base: position 1,018,664 of record JARHVA010005689.1, on the reverse strand, counting down.
GCTTCACAAGATTGTTGTCACTTTTTGCCACATTATTACCAATCCAACTAGTTACTAAAACCTTTCCCTAAGTTGTTTATTCTCCCTTACACAGTCTTCTACTCCTTTTCCTCTTTTCATCCTTCATTTCCTTGTTTGGCACCCTTTTGACCTGTTCAACATACTAGGTTGACTTGGTCAACCTAGTACAATTTAGGGACCCTTTTCTATCTTTTGATTTCATAGAATTTTGAATCCATTTGAAGCTTAAGGAGAAATAAAGATGAAGGGAAGGGATTAGAGATTAGAGATAACCCAAATTAGTTGTGCACCGTATCCAGATAATGTTGAGCACTTCTCTTTAGCTAGGGAGGATTACTTGCAAATAAGAAAGCACTACCACCAAAATATTTTTTAGTAGATATATGAGTGGGATGAAAAACTACATGATTGTTCCTGGAAGTGTCAAACTTCCTTAAGGATGAAAATCCACTTTTTAAAACAAAATGATAATGAATAATAAAATGAAAGATAGAGTAAGAGAGAGATAGTCATACCATTCTTGCAGTCTGAGTGCAACAAAGAGTGACATAGTGTAGGTAATGTGAGTTATTTTTGTTATTAGAGGTTGTTTGGGTAGGCTTAGGGAGGTTAGTAGAAATACACAGTCATTGATGTCAGTTAGGCTATTGATGTTGGTAAGATATATGACTAACGTCCATTATGTGATTGATGTCGATAGGGGCAATAGGTTCTTAGGAGGTTGTAGGAGATTTTTTTGATCTAGGAGGTGGATGTTGGTTAGGTTTATGAGGTTGGGAAGAGTTGTAAGGGAGTGGATAAGACTCAAGTGGGTCTAGACATAAGGTTGGTATGTTTGAAGCAGAGGGAAATAGGTGAAGGAGTTTTACAAATCCTCCGTAGGGAGAGTCAGGACATTCATAAAATGATAAACATTATATTGTAAAGTAATTTTAAAATGATTATTTAAAGTAATTATAAAACATGGAGATATACTTGGCTGGTGAAATAGATGAATCATGAGTGCCAAATAGATGGCTATGATGAAGCATGCTGAAGCAATAGGTAAATAAAAAAGACAAGCATGTACTTTTGGTTTAGAATAATCCAAGCTCGATGAAGTATATCAATTCCTAATATAGAATAATTTTTGTAGAGTAATAGTAAGCTTGGATGTATAAAGTTGAATGCTAAAGCCTGTATGTGAATGACTAAGATTTTTTGATTTTTGTTGACTTGAATATGAGGTTGGAATTTGGCTTAAGTAACTGATGTCGGTGGTCCCATCGATGTCGGACATGGGTTGATTGATGTTGGTAGCATGAGAATAGGTAAAAGGGATATTTTTAGCCTATTTTCTATTCTTTGTCCTACCAAGTGTGGTATCTATTAAGAAACGGTAGAAATGCAAGGTTAAGAAGGACGTAGTTAGTTAGGAATTTATGTTTGGGGTGAGAACAAGTCATGGGTAGTTAGGATTAGGGACTAAGTATTGAGGTGACTCAGAGGGTAAGAATTAGTCTTAGGATGAGGTGACTAGGTAAGGTGGCATAAGTAGTTTTTAATTAACTTAATTAAATATTTTAAATTAATTAAATGTGTGAGGGGTGAAAACATGGCTTAGGAAGGTTAAGTATTAAAAGGGGCTTAAGGGGGGTTTTCAAAACAAGGAGTTACACACATGTGTAATGTAATTTTGGTGTCTAAAAAACCCTTTATCTCTTTTGGTTTGTTGATCTTCTAGTTGACCTAGCATAAACCTAGTGAGTTAGCCTGAAAACATGCGAAGTCGATTGGGTCCACCTAGCACAACTGATATATCTGAATGATTTTAGGGTAAGTTTTACCTATAAATATAAGTTCATTTTGATAATTATTAATAAATGCAATTAAGAGTTATTATTTTCTCATGCTTCTTCACAATATGCTCTTCCACCATTCTACTTGAGGAGACTTAGCTTAGGTTTTTTATTTTGGAGAATCTAGTCTTTTGGATATGTCTTGGATGCTTTGGCCTAATAAAGTGATCCTTATGAACCAAAACAACCTCTTGTAAAGCCCCATTGGCCAAGGGAGAGATTGAATCTCAATGGGTTCACATTCAGCTAAGTATATTATAACTTTGTTCTCCTCTTTTTAAGTAAATAGAAGTAACAAAAGTGTTGGCTCAAATAATATTACTCTTCATATTCTATGTATTAGGGTGTTACTCATACTTACCTTGTTTGAGGTTCCCTATACATGTTTTGATTGCTTTGATTTATTAACCCCCCACTTTGTGCCACAATCTTTGGTTTGCACTAGATTAGATTTACTTTTCTTGTTATTAGATTAGTGAAATATTAAATTATAGGACTTTTTTAGGGTTGTGTGATTGTGTTAGACTATAGGCTTTGGAACCCTACCTCACATGGTGGGTTGTGACAAGTGATCCCCTAATTAGTTCTAGTGGATCCTCACATTTGTTATGCTCTTGTTTAATAATTGTATGCCCCTAATTGGAAGTGTAGGTGTGCTCTATCCCATCTAATCTAGGATTGATTTATGGACATGATGCATTTCTGATTACATACATTCTGGTGAACCTGACATGAATACAAAACTTGCATGATTTATTTCAATTATTTCATTTCTATTCATCATTATTTTTATCATATCTTTAATATGCTAAATTAACCCCATCAACCTAGTTTATTTATCTCTATGCATAGGTTTGCAGGAATAGGTAACTAGTTCGACCAACTCGACCCAATACATGTTTCTAGAACTTTCAAATTTTTATTCAGACAACTAGATCAACCAAATCAACCCAATATAAGTTTTTAAAGTTTTCAAACTTCCTATTCAGCCTACTAGGTTTACTAGGTTGACCTAGTGTATTTTTAGCACTTTTTTAGCAGAAACTTGTATAACTTGTTTGACCAACTCAACCCACTTTATAGGTTTTTACCAGTTTTCTCCAAGGTCTCAGATCAATAATCTTCTCCTTTTCATCTTTGAACCATTCAAGTTAGTTTATATTCCTCTATATATTTATTTTCTATACTTTCCTTTCATAGTTTGTAGTCTTCAAAACTACCTCCACACAGTCAACTAGGTCAACCTTATGGACCTAGTTATGTATTCTATGTTTTCTAAAATAACTAGGTTGGCCTAATCGACCTACTTCAATTTCAAACTTTACTTTCATAATACATATTCGATCCTATTGACCTTGTCCTGTATGATTGTCCATATAGTTTCTCAACTATACCTTGTTTCAAAGTTGGAATGAACCATATATGTTAATCACATATTTATTTTAAGTTGTTTACATGCTTATAATAGTTCAAATGGTCTAATTAGGGGATTTTAAATTAATCACTTAGTTGCACTATTTTTTTTTTTGTACACATGACCAAACCACATAAACATCAACAAGCATTTAAAAATTTGATCATCAAGGTCTACCTACGTGGAATTCTACACAAAGGGGGAAGCCGACTTGATGCTTTTATCAAGTATAAAACATGGTTAATGGTATATTTTGGTGATGCACCTGTTACTTTTATTAATTCCATGTGTGAAGTGAGGGGGTAGGCCCAAATAAAAATCCTGTATCATTGCCACTATAGTCCTTTTCATCCTAAAATTACCTCAAACTATCCATAAGTTTATATCTAGTATCTTGCTTATAGCCAATCTCATTTTACATTTAAAATCATTCTTAATAATCTGATTAACATTATAGGTTGACCAAGTAGCTAGCTTTACTTTAAAATCATTTGATTTCTCTTTGATCAATTGTGTGTGCAAAATCTTGCATTAACCAATGTTAGTGCAAGATTTTGATTTGTGTGCATCAATTGGATTGGCTAGTGTCAATTCTATTGATTGTGTGTTTCCTTTTTGCACTTAATTTCTTAGATTAGCTATAAATTATCTTGTTTCATTTCAAAGCTTATTATCAATATTTTCTTCTTCCTTATTCACTATACTAGGTCAACCTGGTTGACCCCATACTTTTTTGGCTTTTGTGTACTATACTAGGTCATCTTGATTGACCTAGTATAGTCAATAAGCCCTGTTTCTTACACTAGGTCGATCTGGTCAACTTGGTACTATTTCCTACTTTTCCTATTTTTCAATCTAGTTACCCATTTCTCTAATTTTGAATTTTGTTCATCTCTCTTCCATTAGAATGAGGTCTTCTATCATAATCTTTTTTGACATCCTAAATCCATTTAGATACTATATGTTATGTTCATTCCTTCCTCTCGTTTCCTCCCAAGAGAACCATCACTCTTGGGGAACCTCTTCTCCTCCTTCATCAATGAATTATAAAATGGTGTAAATAACACCTCAAAATGAAGTTGATGGATCCAATCCTTTCCAAACTTATCAAGGCACTTCTCAAAATCTCCAAACCAATGTGGGAGTAATTGATACAAATCTATTTAACAATCCTGCTAATAACCCTTATTCTAATAATCCTCCCCCTAACATTAATTTAGGGAGTACTCTAACCAACACTAACTCACCTCCTGATAAAACCTAACTCTTAGCTCAAGTCATTTAATAAATGAACATCATGCAAAATTCTAATACCAACCAAATAATGCAACTTCAACAACATTTTATCAATGTGACTAATCAACCTCTAACTATTCATCCTCAAGTTAATCCTAACTATATTCCTCCACCTCTTAGGGATGCCTCAGGTAATGTTATTCCTCAACCCATAATGAATAATAAAATGCTTCAAACCATTCAAAATGAGCCTTTAGATCCCTTTAGTATATCCATTGATATTGGTAACATAACTCCAACTATCAAATATGATGGGACTAAAGACCCTGCTTCATTCCTCAAAGCCTTTGATAACCTTTATAAAGAGTGGATTCAAACTAATACATTTGCCACAACTAAACTATTAGTCAAAACTTTCACTAGTGATGTATTAGAATGGTATGATCAACTTCCTCAACATTCTATTTGGAAACTTGAAGATTTGGTTAATCCTTTGGTTAAAGAGTTTCAACATAATGATCTTCCTAAAAATTGTCTTAGTTACTTCATAAATGCTAAACAATCTCCTGATGAATCAGTTCATAACTTAATTAAAAGATGGAAATATTTAGCTCATAAATTTGATCATAATATGACTGATGATAATTTATTCAAACTCTTTATTACCGCTTTGACTCCCACTCTTTAATGCAAGGTTCGAAATTTTGCTCCTCAAACTCTTAATGAAGCTCTCAACCAAGCCAAGTGTTAACACTTTCTTATGAATCATTTTAAACCCAATCATAAATTTCTTAAAGGATATTTTCAAACATCTAATTCTATCACTAGTAATACTCCCTAAACCAAACATGGAGTTGCCAAATGTAATGTTCCTTGACCATCTCATACACCTCTTTTAGTTGAGTAAATGAAACAATTTTTACCGCCCTCAAAACCTTTCATTTATCCCAATGCTCCTCCTAAGTGGTATGATCCCAATATATTTTATTGGTTCCATGCTCACATTGGGCATTCCCATGAATCTTGTAGAGGGATCACTAAGTGTCTTGTTTCTTATATGCTCGGTGACTCATTCAACTATGAGGCTATGATCAAACTTCATCATCAATAGTATGTTGTTACATCTCAAAAATGACAAACCTTTAAAGCCTCTACTTCTAATAATAAAAAATCTTCTTCAAACAATAATCAATCAAATGTCAAGGATGTTTGTGCCATCGATGCGAATTATGACCTATATTATAACAACTCTCAATATGTCAACACTGATAAGGTTAATTATCATCATAAACCAGATCACAAATATCCTATTACCAAACCTAAGAGATGATCTCTAGAAGAACAATTGCTTAAATATACCACTACCACTCATGATGATTTGAAAGAATCTAAGGAACAACTTCCTCCTTCTAATCCTCCCACCATATCTATACCTCCTAAATCATATTTGCCTTCTAAACCTCATGCTGGTTCTTCTAAATCACATTGGATTTTTTTTGAAGAACTCAACTCTATTCTTTGTAAGATTCTTGTTATGGAGTTGGATCACAATTCACCCTATCATTGTAAATTTATTATACAACAACTTCAAGAAATTGAAGATCCATCTTCCATAGATGAAAAACCACCTTCTATCGATTCTCAACCAACTAATGTCAATACCCTTGAGACTATGTGTCCTTATTCCAAACCTTCCATTGAACTTATTCAAAAAAGACATGATCAATGAGGAAATTCTTTTTCATACCAATAATTTGCCTCTCTTTATCAAGGTAGCCATTAATACCACCCTTATCCAAAAATTTCTAGTTGATGAAGGTTCTTGTATTAATGTCACACCCTTATGGCTCATTCAACAACTTGGTTATAACAAAGATCATCTTAAATAAACATATCTTACTTGTCATGGATTTGACAAGACTAATTAAAAGTCACTTGGTTGCATTTGGATTCCATTGACCATTGGACCTAAAACTATTAGAACCAAGCTCATGGTCCTTGATCTTCCTTTATCTTATAACATTCTTTTTGGTCATACATGGACTCATCAGATTAGGTCCATCGCCTCTTCTAGTAGTTAATGTGTTAAATTCTTACATAACAAAAAATGTTACAAATGTGAAGCTGATCCTAGCCCATGGAGCATCTAGTTTCCCAATCCTAAGCCTCAATATTGAATTTCTATAATTTCTAAAATCAATAGTGCTCCTTTACCCGAGTTCATCAACATGAATCTTGATATTTGAGTTACTCTTGTAGATTTTGATGATGATGAGCCTAATGAGTTGTAACACACTTGAAATACTAATAAGCTACCTCCATATATTGTGGATTGGATTCCTTCTTTTCCCTTACCCCAAGATCGTATTGTTCTTCTCGTGGATGAGATTATCAATTTCCCCCCTCCATGCAATGTTTAGGAATTATCTTTACCTGAAGATGCCTTCACTTTAAATTATTTTAGAGTGGTTAAATCATTATAAGATCCTCTCACTATGTTCCTTTGTACATTTAGAAACATTGGGATTTCACCTTCTGAAACTCTTCCTGATTCCTAGACATGCATGATTTCTCCAACATATGATGACGAGTATATCATGGCCTAAGATCATTCTAGAGACTTGGATGTCCAGCATTGTCAAATTATTTTAGCCCAAATTCATGCCTTTAATTGAGATATACATACCATATCTACACATCATGACTTAGATTTTAAGGGTCATGTACCTCCCACTAATTCTCCACTTATCAATACTCCTTGGGTGGTAGAACAAATTACACCTTCTGAACCTATAGACACTTCTGCATCTTCTCTACCTCTTATGGATCATATCATTTCTTAAGATTATTCTCCCATAATTAAATCTATCAATAATCTCATCTCTTCAGATCTATCCTCTTCATCTACTTCTGAAATTACACTAGATGCCAAGGCAACTAATGTTTGTCAGATTCATTCTAAATATGATCGACATGGCAATCAAATTCTAGACCTTGAAGTAGATGTTAAATAATATGGTCCCCTTCCTACCTTGCCTAGTGATGAAGATATTCTTGAGTTACTTCATGCTCGGGAACCTCAACTTCCTCGACAACATCATAAACTTGGAAATTTCAAGAATAAAACTCCTTGCTTTAACAACTTTATCACTAACATTAATCCTAAAATAAATCCAATTTCAGCCTTGCCTAATGCACCTTACCATTTTCAAGATGACAATGCCATGCTTATCAAATAAATAATTCATATTGAATATGGTAACCCATCTTATCCTCAAGCAATCATGGTTTCTCGAAAACTCTCACCATCTGAGCATGACAACTTTAACTTATTCTTTGATAAATATCAAGAGGAATTCACTCAATCCTACCAAGACATGCCTAAAATTAACCCTAGTATTATGGTTCATAACATCATCACTTATCTTGATGCTAAGATAGTGCATCAAAAATAATGAAAATTCACACCTGAAGTCACTAATCTATGTCATAAGGAAATCATTAAACTACTAGATGCTAAATTCATTAAATCGGTCGATTATTCTGAATGGGTTTATAACATTATTCCCATTCAAAAGAAGGTCACTATGGTCATCCAAATTTATATTGATTTTCATAACCTTAATCTTGCTTGTCCTAAGGATGACTTCCCCTTACTTTCAATAGATGCCATCATCTATTTCATGGCTGGTTATGAAATGTTGTCTCTTATGGATGGCTTTTTGAGATACAATCAGATTCATATCACTCCTGAGGATCAACATAAGACTAATTTCACCATAGAATGGGGCACCTATTGTTACGTCAAAATTACCTTAAAACTTAAAAATGTTAGAGCTACCTATCAACGTGCTATGATTCACATCTTTCATAATCTCATCCATAAAACTACTAAAACTTATGTGGATGATCTAATTGCTAAATCCAAACATTGTAAGAACCATCTTTTTGATCTTGATATCATCTTTGACCATCTCCTTAAATATAAAGTTAGACTTAATCCTTTCAAATGTGTTTTTGGATTCACATCCAAAAAATTGTTAGGATTATGTGTCTCTCTATGTAGCATCAATGTTGACCCAACCAAAACTAGTGCTATTTTTAACATACCCATTCCTTGATCTATTCTTGATATTCATACTTATTATGCAAACTTGGGGTAATTAGATGATTTATCCCTAAAATGGCTTATCACATTTATTCCATCAATTCCTTTCTCAAGAAAGGTACAACTTTAAAATGTATGGATCCATGTCAAAAATCCTTCAATAATATGAAAGAGTCATTAATTCATCCACTTACACTTTGTTCACCTTCCAATGATAAATCATTAATTATTTATACTTATTCCACACCTATTTTAATTAGGGCAATGCTTTCCAAACAAGATGATACAGGAAGAGAGTATGCTATTTACTACATTAGCTGAGGCCTCATTAATTATGAGACACATTATACCAAAGTTGAGCATGATTGCCTCGCTATCTATTTTGTGACTGAAAAGCTTCATCATTATATGCTATAATAAACTACTTATATCATCATTCACTTTGACCACCTTCATTATTTATTCTTCAAAGCCTTTCTTCCTGGAGATAGAATTGGCAAATGGATGGTTTTACTTTTAGAATTTCATCTCTGCATCATCATACAAAAAACTATCAAAGGGCAAGTCATAACTAACCAACTTACCGTAGCTCCCATTTTGGCCACTTCTTCACTTCAAGATGATTTTCCTGATGACAATATCCTTTACATTAAAGGTCTTAATCAAGTTATATCCCTTAAAGACTATTTTCATAGCTTTACTGATGATCTTGAAGCCAATAATCTTGAAGAATCTTCTCCTCCCTCTGGTACTACTACACCAAAGGTAGTTATCGAAGAGCTCCCTGAAATGAATGTTGACTTGCATGAAGATACTTGAACCCTCCAATTTGATATTGATAAATGCCTTCAAGGAGATGGGGTAGGTTGCATTCTCACTAGTCCTCTTAGAAAAATCATCCCTTTAGCTTTTCACTTCACCTTTGATGACACCAATAATATGGCCAAATACGAAGCTCTTATCTTAGGCATGAGAGTTGCTCTTGATATAGACATCTAATATCTTCATGTTTTAGGATATTCTTAGCTCATTTGTCATTAATTTAATGATGAATATCAATGTAAAAGTGAGAACCTTATCTCATATCATCAAATTACAACCAATATTGCTAAGGACTTTATCTCTTTCACTATCGAGCCTATTTCTCGAGACCAAAATTCCATTGCTAATTCTCTTACCTCTTCAGTTTCTCTCTTTGATCCCTATCAAGTTCTATTTGATCCTTCCTTTATTATACAAATAAAAAAATATCCATCATCTACCCAACCACCTAATTCACATATATGTTACATCGAGGCTGTGACTATTTTACAAAGCCCTTGGTATCAAGATATCATTCAATTCCTAGAACATCAAACTTATCCTCTTGATCTAGATTATTGTGAAAAAACATGTATTCATAAATAATATTTGAAATATGAATGTACCTTGATCCATTGTATTATGCAAGATGAGGTTCCTCCTCTACTTGAGCAAACACATGGGGGCATTTATGATGGTAACTATAGTAGACATGCTAAAACATGCAAATGCCTATGTATGGGTTATTTTTGGCCTAATCTTGAAAAAGATGGAATTGAATATACTAAAAAGTGTACTCTTTATTAGCTTCACAATGATCTTATCCATTCACCTCCTATCGAGCTTCAAACAATCAAATCTCCTTGGCCATTTTCCACATGGGGATTTGATCTTATTGGTAAAATTCCTCACTCTCAAGATGGGCATATTTTTATCATCACTATTACTGAGTACTTTATTAAGTGGGTAGAATCCATGCCCCTTATTAATGCTACCGATTCTATCATATCCAAGTTCATTCTTAACCTAATTATTTTCCACTTTGGCGTTCCTCATACCATCATTTCAGACAATGTTGGTAATTTCAAAAATAAACATGTTAAATAAATTTGTACTAAATTTAAGATCAATCACAAGATTTCCATGCCTTACCATCCATAATACAATGGTCAAGCTGAGGCCACCAATAAAATTCTCCAAAATATATGAAACCCATACAAATTGGCATATTCATCTTTACCCTACACTTTGGGCCTATTGGACTAGCATACGTACTACCATTGGGGGCCAATCCATTTTCATCAGTATATGGTTCTAAGTCAGCCCTTCCATTAGAAGTTAAGCTTTCCTCTCTTCATATATCTATTCATGGCATTATTCTTGATGAATAATTATGTGAATCTCACCTTCATGCCCTTGATTTTCTTGATGAATGTTGTCTTTTTGCATTACAACATAACTGCCAATACAAGGCTCATATCACTCGACAACATAACACACATGTTAAAATACATACTTTTAATGTTGGTGATCTTGTCCTTAAACTAGATTACAACCATGAAAAATAAGGTAAATACACCTAGAAATGGTGGGGCCCATATTTGGTTAAAGACATCCTTGGTCCAAGCACTTATCACCTTCAAACTAATGAAGCCCATGTTTTCAAAGAACCTACCAGTGCCCATTTCCTTAAAACATACTTTGCCTAAATCATTTCCTTCTTATCATGAATTTTATATCCATCTAACAATTTTTGTAGGTTACTTAAGCACAAATCCCACCCTCTACAATAGTTTCCTTCCTTTCTTAGACTTTTAATCATCCCTTTTAGTCTTTTGCTTTCTTAATGTACCATAGTATTCCTTATCTTCTAGCATTTTCTCTTATTTTTTGCACCCCTTGGGTATTTATTTTGTGATTTGATTTGTAAGACCATGGATAGGACCCAATATCCCTCACAAAACCACCATCTTTTAATAATTTCTTTCTCTTTTTGCTGCTTGCTAATGCTATTTTGGCATCCTTTGGGTTTTTCTTTGTGAGTTGTTTTGTAAGAAGGCTCTCTCACTTTGATTTTATCTTGCTTATCATCACCCTCATGGGTTTAACTTTGTAAAATTTTGGATGAGACCCAATCCTCCTCATAAAATTACCATTCTTTTCATATTATTGATCTTTGTTCTCAACTTTTGCTTTTGCTTCTTTTGTTCAATGGAATTTGTAAACAATCTATGTTAGCATGTTTTCCTCCATTTCCTTGTTTTTTATGATAAGGAATCACATTTTACTATCATTGTATCCATTTTTTATCCTTTTTCACATTTTTTTATGATTTGAAGCAATTCAAATTATTCCATGTGTCATTCCTCTTGATTTCCCCTTCTTTTCATCTCCTTATTGGATAAAACAAGGTCAAAATTAAGATAACACTTTTATTTCACCTAGATTTATGATACTCTTAGACCCCATGCTCTTTGAAGTTTCTCTCTCTTAGAAACCTTGTCCCAAAATTTTAAATTAAAGTCATCTTTAACACCCATGTTTGGTTTTCTAAATCCATATGGAGGAGGAATAGAAAAAGACATAAATAAAGTTAAAATCCAAATCATTTGAAACAAAAGGAAACAATATTTAAAAGGAAACATATAAATCTCAACATACAAATCTCAAAAGTCAAATTCACACTAAAAGACATGATTACAAGCACATCTCCTATCTCCAATCGAAGCTCAAACTCCATAGTCAGCTTCACATAGAGTTGAAGTCTTTTGGGGTGTGGTAGGCCAGTAGATTGGAATACGGGATTTTAAAAAACTTTATGGTGTTACCTACTTTATCAAGTAATTACCCAATCTTTGTAGTAGATTAATGAATCTATAAGGGGTCTTGATGAGTAGGGAACAAATCATGGGGAGGTAGGTCCATTTTACTTTTCATGCATATAGCCTTCATGGGATGATCTATATACTCTATTTATTTACCCAATACTTGTGTCACTAAGAGAAATTCTTCATATTTTTTAAGGTTGAGATTCCTCTTGTTTTGACAAACCTAATTTAAGTGTCTTGACTTCAATAAATAGTTATCTCTACCTTGGTTTTTCCTTAATTCTCCCCTCCACCCATTTCATTTTCCCCCTTGATAGACAAATTGTGATTCCAAATTTGTTTTCCCTTTTTCTTTAATTTCTTCTTCTTCACCTCTTAAAAACATGCTAGCACTACTTTATTTTATTTTTATCTATCCTTAGAGAAAAACAACATATTTGAGCAACTTTAGATCATTTTATTTACAACAACATTTTACATTTACTATACTTACTTTACTTTATTTTTACCATTTATCATGATTTTGTTGTCTTGCTATTACAGACACCTAAGTTCATACCCTTTTTTCATTGTTGAGTGAGATGTGGATTGTTATTTCTCACTAATCAATGTTGTTTTTATTTTTATGCATCCTTTTTCCATTGATGATTGAGATGTGGATTATTACTGCTCAGTCATCAATGTTGTTTTACCATTTTTTCTTTGTAGTTAATCTTTTTACCATTTATTTTGTTTTTATTTTACCATCCTATTTGATATGTATCCTTGGTTTGATTTAGTGACTTTGCCTTTCTTACTTTAGGATAACTTGTTTGAGTTTTTCAGTCTTTAGTAACCTTAGATTTTTGGTTACCTGATTTAATCTTATTATTTGACTTGGTCATTTGGTCTAACATAGCACCTGTCACCCCAGCTTGCCAAATTTCCCAAGTACGTCCCATCTTCATAACACCAACTATCTTAGATTTTATTGCATTTATTTATTTTTACTCTTTAGGTTTGTATTCTTGGGTTTGTCAAAATCAGTCTATGTGCCCTACACAATCAAGATAAACAACAAAATAGACAACCATCCTATGATAAAGGTAAGTCAAGGTATGCATTGCATTTACTTTTTAGTTATTATAATATTTAGTCATTTTTAGATTAGTTTTCCCTTTCAATAATTTAATCTTAGTTATTTTATGCTTTTAAAATACTGTAAAATTTTTAGCATCAACATTGTGTGCATCCTTATATTCTTTCTTGAAGCACTATCCCCTATTAGACCTTAGTGACATGTGATGAGCTTCAAGTGGGGTATATATATACACATAATAGTTTTAACTTTTATCAAATACTAATGCTTTACATCTTGTATGAATCCATCAAGACTCAATCTCTCTAATTGCACACCCTAAGGGGTGCACTGGGAAAGGGGTGGGTAGACCTTTGGTTCTTCATAGGATTGTTGTCCCTTTTTACCACATTATTACCAATCTAACTAGTTTCTAAATCCTTTCCCTAAGATATTTCTCCTCTCTTACATAGTCTTCTAGTCTTTTTCCTCTATTAATCCTTTATTTCCTTATTTGGTACCCTTTTAACCTGTTTAACATACTAGGTTGACCTAGTCATTAGGGACCTTTTTATCTCTTTTGGTTTGTTGACCTTCTGACCAACCTAATAAAGACCTAGTGAGTTATCCCAAAAATGTGCTAGGTCAACTGGGTTAACCTAGCACGATCGATATATCTGAATGATTTTAGGGTAAGTTCTTATAAATACAAGATCATTTCTATCATTATTAATAAATGCAATCAAGAGTTATTATTCTCTCACACTTCTTCACAATATGCTCTTCTACCATTCTAATTGAGGAGACTTAGCTTAGGTTTTCACATTCAGGGAAGTATATTATAACTTTGTTCTCATTTCTTTTAGTAGGTCATGCTCTTGCTTAATAATTATATGCCCTCAATCAGAAGTGTAGGTGTGTTCTATCCCATCTGATCTAAGATTGATATATGGACATGATGCATTTCATATTGCATACCATATACTTTGAGGGTAACCCTATGTGGTTAAAAGTGAGGAGATTTGCATTATTTTTGAGATCTTATGGAATAGTTAAAAAATAATTCGGTGTCATATCACTTGGTATTTAGGTTTCACATAAGGTAGAATACAAAATATAATTATAGATAGTTGACCATTTTCTAAGTTCAAGGATTAAAATTGTATTACGTGTATTTATAAACTTATGGACACAAGGTTTAGAACATGCACATTGGTGCCTAGTGAAGCTAGATAACGACTTAATGATATTGGGATAATAATTATAAAATATATTTTTATCTTGTGTTAAATATTTCCCCTTATTTGAGCATAATTTTGATTAATGTAATAATGTATATAATACAAGAAGCAATGATTATCATGATGCTTTTTTATAAAGGAAAAATTAATACATGTATTCATTTTATTGAACATAAGTTATTCCTTTGAACTTTGGAAAAAAATTGAATATTGAATTTTAAATATATTTTAACAATTCATAAATCAAAAAATTAGAAAACCCCAGGGCACACTAATATTGAAATTATAAATACATAGAGATTGGGTTCACCAAATGTTTAACCATTTTTGGAAACAAGGATTAATAGGAAAGAGAGTAGCCTAATCGAACAAAGAGTGAGCTACTCTAAAAAATAGGTCAATTAATGAATTTAGATTCTATTGATATTCTAATAATAAGTATTAAATATAATCATATGTTAAATATAGAAAATACAACATTCAATATTCTAATAATAACAATACAAAAGAGAAATTATACTTAGCTTATACATTAATGCATAAGAAAATATGAGTGATGTAGTTATAAAAATAGTCTGTATGATTATTTTGATCTAGTCATCAGATTCTAAAAATTAGTTTTCCACTTGCATAGACACTTGCATATACACTTGAATCACCCTCTGGATAATTATGCCCACATTACTATCTATTTTTTAATGCATCTATCCTGTATGAAATATTGGCTTTTGACTAAAACTTCCACTAGATCTTTTCAGGCTTTTTATCACCTTTCAGATTATGTGTTCAGATCATACATATAGGCTTTTGATATCAAAATATAACTCAAACCATATATTCTCCTCCTGGTTCTTTTCACCTTGTCAAAAATAGGTTAGTGGGCTCACAAAGTCAAGCTAACCTCAAGGACCTCTCTATTAATGAGCATTGCCTACATAATGAATATTTTGAATAGGGCCTCAAACATATTTAGCTCTCCCCAATGTGTTGGCTTGTGTGTGAATAATGGTGTAGAATGATATATGTATGTGCATGTAGTGATCTAACTTGTAACTTGACAAATATGACTTATGGGTTATTCTTTGAATGCTTCAGACTTGTAATGTGACTGCTCTTATGACTGATATAGAAATAGGGTTGAATAGGGTAGTAAAACTCAGTTATGAAATTGATTCAATGAGCTTGAATAGATGCTTGTTTGGTATTTGCTAGATGAAAAATGAGTTGTATTTAACTTGTATTTATACCACCTATTTTGAAAAGTTCCTCATGGAAGGGTTAATGAAACATAATAGGTTGACTCATATATTTTGAAAGATTTGAAAATTTGAGTGTTTATAAGTCAAAAACACTTGCGTTGGAGAATGGATAGTAGCATTAATGATATTATCTAAGTTTGAACACAAATATCAAAGAATAAATAAGGTTTTTAGAGCCCTATAACTGATAGTGAAGGATATATATCATGATTTAAGTTTATTGTGGGCTATAGCTGATTTGGATAATTAGAATAACATGGTTGGACTATAAGATAAGCATTTTGGCCTAGTGAGGTGGTCAATGTGAGCCCATCGGTAACAAGGAAGGTCAATAATTGAAGGGTAGATTTTGGAGTGATATTTTCCAAGTGTACAAGAGTAGTTTAAGATATATATCCAAATTTAAACATTTACACAAAGTAATAAAAAATCACAATCTATAACAAAGTACAAGTTTTCAAAGATTTAAAGTTGAACACATGACAAATATTTCCATATTGATATAAATTATGAGGGATATGACATGCATATGCACTCATTTTTCAATGACTCAAAGAATAAAATCATACACACTTAAATGCATATGCATGGGCATATACAAAAAAATTACAATATAAAAAATTACAAGTTACAAACACATTTAAAATTGATCATATAGGTGCATAGCATTATATATCATTTGAAATAGATTCAGGGGGCATGATGATTTTTCATGCTCATATACACATTTTCAAAATTAAAATTTCAAAAAAATTACAATACTTGTCCATGTACGTGTTTCAAATTTTAAAGCTAGAGTTTCAAAGGCAAAAAAGTTTATTTCAATTCACATATATGAGGAATGTGGTCATGATGGGAACATGAATATTATTCATTATTTTTCTCTCATGAAAATATAATCTCGATCTTTCTAAAATGGTGTGATTTGATATGTTGTGGGAAATATCCATTCAAGTTTAGCAGCACTCAATGGATTTGACATTACTTCTAGTGAACCCAGTATAGTACATGCATAAATATTTTAATATTTTTATTTACCAAATGAAAATTGTGTGTAATTTAAATATATTTATGTTTTTTGTTTGAAACATGCTGTGGCAGGAATTAAGAGAGATTCTAAAAATGTTGTAGCAAAGAAAAAAATATGAACCATGAAAATACCTCCTAAAATCTATCTAAACATACTAAAAAAATATTGCATGCACCTTACATGGAAACACTAAGTTATTTGTATTTTTTAAAGTTAATTTAAAATTTTATTAATTTAATCTCCAAACAAGATTTGAACTTGTATCATCTTTATGGTGGGTGATCATTCCAACCACATGGTCATAATGCCATAAACAAGTTGATATATATCTTAGATTTATGGACTAAGGATCATTTATATAACAACACCTTTTCTCAACCACTAAACAAGAATAGAGTTTGATAGAGTGTGAATTAAGAAAATGATAGAGGTAAATATGAAGTTTTTAGGGTTTTTATGCATGCGAGCTTGGCTATGTAGTTTTTCAATTGCTAAGCATTATGGGTTAAATTTGTAATTTTGTACTATTTTATGGGGGCATAGAGTAGTATGATGAAAGATAGGGTCAGTATGGACCCTAATCCATTCTTATCAACAAGTAGTATCACAAGAGGGAAATAGACCAAGATAAATAAGATTTGGGAAGTGTTTCTCAAATTAACAAAGAAAATTATTTTATCAAATTTTGACAAACTAGGGAATTAGTTACCTAAATAAGACAAACTATTATATGAAATTAGAATGTTATAGATATGTAATAAATGACACAAACTTATTTAGAACTTACTAAATCTAGAGATATACTAAATATGAAAAGTATAAAAGAGAATATAAACTTAGCTAGAAGATTAAGATGCATACTATTTCTAGAGCTAGAACTGATAGGGAGACTATGTTGGTTGAGTGTCAATTTGGAATAAGAGTTTATAGGGTTTCTGGATAGGGACATTGTAATTAGACAGTAGAGTAATGCATTGTTATCCCTAAGGAGTGCCAATGTCTAATAGGTAGCATAGATCTAAAATTTCAAGGGTAAGTTCACCTTCACCTATTTGTTTTGTGGACTATGAGAGACCTTTTGATCTGATGTAAAAACATCTATGTAACTTATATTTAATTATATCCCTAACTTAATAGATCAAGAATAAAAATGTAATCACAATGTAAAAATGGGTTAATTGTTGAAGTTGTGCTTGATCTCAACACCCCCTATGTTGAGCATTACTTAATAATAATACTCTAAAGAGGGATCACACTCCATGTAGTTATCCCATGTCATGGTGGTGTGTGTGAAATATTGGTGAAAAATAATAGATGTTCGAGTAATCATGGTGTGATTAATTTATTCAATCATGAATTGTGACCTTGAAAATGTATTCAAATTATGAGAAACAAGGAATTTTCTCTCAATGTGCAATTATAATTATGGTGTTTTTTAGTGCAGAATCCCCTTTGTGTGAAAAAAGGTTTAAAATGTGAATTTACAATATTATTTTTGGAATTACTTATAATGAGGCTTGCTCAACTTGCAGGTTAATCCTTACATGAATTTGAATTTTGAAAATTAGTCATTATTTGGTAACAAGATAAAAACAGTGGATTCAAACAAAAGAGTAACACACTATTATCTAAGGAACACAAACGACTGATTTGAGTACTAGGAATAGCCTGTGGGTGAGCCTAAACTAATTTGGATGAGGAATAGGGATATCCTAGAGTCATTAGTTTTCTTAGAATAATTGGCCATCCATGCAAAAAGTGTAGGAAAGTGGTCAAAAGTCCCTAGAATAAAGCATGATCTGAGTGTGTAAAAAAGGTGGTCATAAGTGAATTATTTTAGCTTACATGTTAATTTACGTGTCTACATTTGTCCCCCTTTTACTATAGTAATGCAAAAAAGTAAAAGTACTAGAGTAAAAGGGAAAAAGTGTGTATCTAAATTTACCTATGAAGTAAAATATTAAATTTAGGCCACAACATTGAATTGTACTTCATGTGAACCTACAATGAACCATGTATAAAATTAGTCCAAGAAGAATATCAAGGATTAAATATAATAAAACTTATAGATCTAATAATAAGGAAAAAATACACCTGATTGGGTATGTAAACCATTATGTTTTTTAGTGTCAAATTGGTGACCGTATGTAATAAAATTACCTAAATATACACAAAATAATTATATATCATACAAAATAAGCAAAGATAAGAGATCCCACAACAATAATTGATAGTAGAGAAGAATACTGGATAATATAGCAAAGCCACTTCTAGGGGGCAACCTCCATAACAATGATATATGAGCAAAATACTTAATATGATGATTAAAGACTAACCACAACCTCCTATATATAGTCTACTTAGCCATGTTTATTCCATAGGCCGACCTATTAAAGAACATAGAGAAATGTAACAAGAATATAAAAGAGGTATGTAAGCCACAAGTTGGCCACAGATATCCCTAAACATGCCAAAGGATAAGGGCATAGCATGCCCTTCCCCTTAAAAACAATGTTGTTCTCAACATTGAACCAAATTTGGATGTTGCTACACAAAGGCTTTATCCTTCCAGGTGGCATCTTCACATGGAAAATTCTTCCATTTGATTAGGTACTCATTAATATCTCTAAACCATAGCTGCTTAGTATACATTTGAAGGATCACCTTAGGATCAATAATAACTCTTCCTTCTTCATCCAATTTTGGTTACTCAATTTGAGTAATAAATCTATGTCCAGTGACTTTCTTCAGGCATGTACATGAAATACTGGATGTATGTGAGTGGATGAAGGAAACTCTAACTTGTAGGCCACACTACCAATTTTATACCAAATTTGATAAGGCCCATAATACTTAGGGGGCAAATTTTTATCATTTTTCTATTACTTCAAAGACATCTGCTTATATGGTTGCAAGCAAATAAAGACCCAATCACCAATGTCAAAATGCCTCTCACTCTTATGTTGATTTGCTACTGCTTCATGCAATTCTGGGCCATGGATAAATTATCACATAAACTTTTAAGGACCTCTTATTGATGGTGAATATTCCTCAACTGCATGAACCTTAGGATGGACCTTCAAGGTTAAAGTGATGGATGGAGGGTGGTATCCATATAAGGACATAAAGGGAGACATTTTGGAATAAATATGAACATATGTATTCCACCACCATTTAGCAAGTGGCAACCAATGAACCCATTTATCCTATTTATTAGAAACAAAACAATAGAGATATACTTCTAGACATTTGTTGTCTGCCTCAATTTTTCCATCTAATTGAGGATGACAGGATGATCTATGAGCCAACTTTGTGCCCAAACATGCAAATAATTTAGTCTAAAAATTACTAGTGAAAATGGGATCTCTATCACTGATAATAATCTTAGGAGTACCATGTATTTTTTGAATTATATTGAGAAAAATTGAAGCTATTGTACTAGCAACAAAAGTTATGATAAATAACAAAAATGAGCATACTTACTGAGATAATACACAACAACCATGATAACATTTTGACCATCAGATCTTAGTAACCCTGTAATGAAATCCATAGACACCTCTTCCCAACATTGGTTTTTTTTAAGTAAATATATATTTCAACCCTAAGTTATGAGTTTTGAGATTGAATGTTTTTCCTAATAGAAAATGTCACCACATAAGTAGTGAATGGATAATGGTTGATAGCTCTAAGTCATGGGACTTATAGTTCAACTCATATGGCTTGATTTTTCTAGACTCTTATGCTACCACATGACCATCTTGCATCAAAATACCCCTGATTACATCCTTAGATGAATCTTGTAAATTTATCATTTAGGTTAGGAACATTCAACACTAGTGAAAATGTTAAATTTTCCTTTAGTCATTAAAAAACTTGATCATATTTCTTAGACCAAACAAACTTGTGGTTCTTCATCTGCAAGGAAGTGTTCAGGTTCCCTATCTTGTAAAATCCTTCCACAAATTTAGTATAGTATTTAGATAAGCCCATGAAACAATGGAATTAGTGGACATTCTCTAGGGATGGCCAATTCATAATGGATTGAATCTTTGTGGGGTCAACAAAAATATTGTCAGCCAAGATGATATGCCCCAAATAATGCACCCTCTTTTGGAATAAAGCACACTTGGATAACTTGTCATAAAGCTTATGTTCTCTAAGTCATTACATCACTAATACCATATGCTGGACATGTTCCTCTATGACTTTAATTATATCAAAATATCATCTAAAAATACTAACACAAAGTTATCCAAATAATATTTGAATACGTTGTTTATCATATTCATGAATGTTGTTGGAGCATTCATGAGTCCAAAGGATAGAAATGTAAACTCGTAATGTCCATAATGATTTATAAAATTAGGTTTTGGAATGTTTGATTCCTAAATCCTCAATTGATGATAACCTAATTGTAAGTCAATTTTACAAAACATGGTTTCCCCTTGCATTTGATCGAAGAGATCATAAATGTGAGGCAAGTTATATTTTTTATTTATTTTTACTTTATTAAGAATCCTATAATTTATGGGTATGTGCATGGAGTTGGGGGAAAATTCCATGGATATTTACACTAATGTTTATGCATTATGACCATAATGTGTACATGTTATGGTCATAATGCATATGCATTATTTGAATTTAGGCTTGAAACCACTAATCCTGAATGTGTATGTTTTATAATATGTACCCGTTATATATAGTTAAAGGAATACATACATGTTATAATACATATGCATTTCTATCACATTGTATAAAAAAGGTGAAAAAGATATATTACTAGTTTAGATGGTCTACTAGTAGATGATTTACTAAAATAAATGTTAATAAATATAAAAATATAAATGTAAACTTATACTTTAAATTTATTTTAGTAAATATCATAAATTAGGGTCATTATACATCTGATAAAGTTGGTCTCATAGCTACATGCCTTAAGATGTGGGAGATAGTTTTTCAAAATCCAATATGGTTAGTAATTAGGCATTTTTAGGGTCTTAGTATTGAACCTAGGGATTTTAGGGCATAACTTTTGCAATTGATGTCCATTTTTGGTAAACATATAGTCATTTTAAAGGTTTTAATGCCTTCTAGATTACATTTCTAGGAGTGTTAGGTTTGTAAAAATTAAAGTTTTTAAACCATTCACTTTGAACTTGATCTAAAGTGGTGTGATTGGTGAAACATAGGTCATATTGATGATTTACACACATCAAATGACCACTTTGTGTTAATTTTACTTGCTCATCATACTACCCTCATCCATAACTATTTCCTACTCATCCCTCATCACCCCTATTCACTCTCTCCTCATTCCTCATTGTAACTAATCACTCCCTCATTAACCCTTACTATCCCTCATAATCTCTAATCACTCCCTCATCATCCTTAATTATTCCCTCATTGACCCTTACTATCCTTCATCATCCCTAATCACTCCCTCCTCATCCTTCCTCATCCCTAATCACTCCCTTATAGACCCTCACCATACCTCATCACCTGTAATCACTCCCTCATCATCCATAATCACTCCCTCATTAAAACTCACCATCCCTAATCACTACCTCATTGTTAATAATCATCACTTCATCATCCCTCATCATATTTAATCACTCTCTCCTTATCCATAATCACTCCCTTATTGACCCTCACCATTCCTCATCATTTATAATCACTACCTCATCATCCCTAATCACTCCCTCTTTGAACCTCACAATCCTTCATCATCCCTAATCATTACTTCATCATACCTAATCACTCCTTCCTCATCCCTCATCACCCCTAATCAGACCCTAATTAACCCTCATCATCCCTCATCATCCCTAATCACTACCTCATCCTACCTAATAACTCCCTCATTGACCCTCACCATACCTCATCATCCCTAATCACTCCCTAATCATCTCTACTCAATCCCCCCTAATTCCTCCTCATCCTTAATCATTTCATCCTATACCTTGATGATGGTTATATTAGTTTATTATTGGTGCTAGATTGGATTTTTTTCTAATTCTAAAATTTACTTACTCAAATAAGGCCCCAAAAAATTCTTCTTTCACTCATACTCTTTCACTCAAATAAGGAACTTAGAGATATCATCTAATTATTTGGTGGTATATATATATATATATATATATATATATATATATATATATATATATATATATATAGTGATCTATGCCTAATTTTTTTAGATAATGTGTATTCAAATCCCTGGACTATAATAAATGGAAAGAAATTGAGAGAATTGTGGGATGAAATTATATTACTTATATATATAGATTAGGATTTAGGCATCTAAGAATCCCAATTTAGAGTTGAGAATCCAATGTTATATCTATATAGATAGGGGATAATAGAGACTAGTTGAGAATTCCAATCCCAACCCCATAGTTGACATATATCCATAGTATATCCACAGTATCTTGGATTGCTAGATAGATAGGTAGGCAGTCACCAATCTAGAATAGTGTGTTCCAGTCTAGTAGTTGATAGAGTGTATTTTCCAACCCAATTCTATATGTACCTAATATAATATATATATAATTGATATATAAATGTAATTAAGGGCATATGACTTAATCTAGTGTATCTAGGAGGGGCCACTTAGATCTCGGGCATGGCCTAGTGGGCCCTAAAGGCCAAATTGGGGATTTGCCATACTTTGAGTATTCCTCGATCCCCCATATAGTATATTAAATAATAGTTTAAGAGTGGGGGACCCACCATAGATATATAAGGGGCACCATTTTGAAGGTCCTACTGTGATCTCACATTTTCCCTTCTTGTTAAGGCAATGAAATATTTCCCTACCTACTTCATCAATGCCAAGGTATAAGTCAAGGGAAGCTTAGATTTTTTGATATCTAACCTTTCTTTACCTAATAATATATACCTATATCCTAATTTATATATGTAATTAATATAATTTCATCCCACCTATAGCTCCAAAAATATAAATGAAGATACTAGGGTTTGGTATGGGTATGTAGGATACTTAAGTAAACACCTAGAAGGCTGACTGGTTTAGGGACACTATGGGATACTCATGACCTATAAAAGCTATTTGGTTTATTGATTTTCACCAAAATATAGGTAGACTCATAAATTTGGTTAGGGTTAGTGTGATCAAGTGCACAAAGGATGTAGGTATCTTTAACAGAAAAACCATAATAAAGCAAGCAACAAGGGAGTGGCATTCAACACATAAAGAATGAGAAAGCAAACTATTTGAACAAGATAACACTATCAAGCTTGAAATACATTTCATAAACATACAATCCTACCAATGGAAATGTAATTTTAGAAGGTAAATGATGTTTTCAATAGAGAGAGATAGGGAGAGCATATGATTTTAAAAACCTAAGCTAATGCCTTTGTCCAAATGAAACTATCTCTAGTATGTGAATGAATGAGGGAATGACATTTTAACCAAAATAATTAAGCTAAGTGAACATAAGAGCATATACCAAGTAAGGTAATGATTCAAAATAATTCAATCCTACATAATGAAAGATATTTTCAAAGAGGAAAGATGTTTTCAAGGTTGAGAGAATGCATATAATTCAGAATCTACTCTCAGCATATCCACAACAAGATAAACTAGAATACAAATAACAAACCCTACCATATATACTACACTAAAATAATGGAGTTTCACTTTGCATAATAAATTGCCTTCAAATCAAGCTCAAAAATATTATGCAGGTGTTTTACCAACCGTGAATCCAATCTATGAAGCAATGAAGGAGGAAGACCAAGTTGTATGTGAGCTAAGTCCAAACCAGGAGCCAATATAAATGGAAGAAGTGAATTGAGAACCTGAAAGGATTTAAGATCTCCAATCAAGTGCACAAATCATGTACAATTCCAAATTTAGAAGCTAAGAGCAAACCAACAATAAGTAGGAATAACTGAGAGCAGCAATGGAGTCTCTAAGCCACTGTGTAGCAATGCATGAAATCCCCTTCATCCATCTAGATCAAGAGTACCAAGAATAAATAAATAGGTATTCAAGAAGGCATGAGAGTCAAGAGAGTGAAGAAGAGTGAATCATCTAGAGGAGAAAGGACCAAATGGAGTGATATAGGGCCTCCCCAATTTGCCAAAGATAAAAAACTAGCTATTTTTGGCTGTTAGAGGCCATAAAAACATGTTTTGGTTGGGATACGACCAAAGCCATAGATTTTGTGAAGGGAACATGCATCCTAAGCCATGGGTTTACTTCATAAAAGCTACAACCTGGGTCAATAATTTTTTTTAGGTGGTCAACAAGACCCCAGAAGGGCTCCAAAAGGCATCTGAAGGGTCTGTGGGCATGTAGAGAGGTCAGTGAGGTGAAGGGGATCTATGTATGAAGTAAGATAGTGTCCATGTAAGTGGGAAAAATCTTAGATAGGATCACCTAGGTCAATAGTTTGTATGTGAGTTGAAGCATAATCATAAGGAGGAATAGGGTCATGAAAAGTATGATTACATATGCCCCTGATGTACAAGTAGTTGGTATTCAAATGAACAAGGAGTGATATGTAGTACCTAAAAACCACACAAAAACAAAGAAAAATAATAACTAAAATGATAAAAGAGAACATTACCTGCACTTACTATATAAGGATGGTGGTAGAAGAAGTTAATGACATGATACATAGGTGAGATTGTAAAATACTACGTAATCCAAAACCAAATCCAACTCCATCTCTAGATATTATATAGAAGGGACATAAATGATATCAAATGATATCATAAAATCTATAATGAAATTCACTAGAACATCAAATCTAGTGTTCTCCTTGTGAGGGATATGGGTGACCTAGACATACTTGAAGGAGGAGAGTAAATCATGTGCCACTTCAAAGAGGGGGAGAAACTTAGAGTTAAATACAGACCAAGCACCAGTGAGTTGAGACATGGATAAGAGTGACTCAGAGAAAAACTACATATGATGTGCACCTAACCTACAGGCATTAGTTAAGGCACTAGTAATTACATGATACTCAATGATGTTATTTATTTTTTTGGTAAGGAAGAAACTAGATATAATAAGCTTATGGCCCTATGGATCATTGATGACCCAAGCCAAGTGGTAGGTCTTGGGTTACCCCAACTGCCACCATCTGTGTGAATCACCACTAAGAGGTGTACTATGATGAGGGTCAAGGATATAGGACTAACGACTTTAGAAGGACTATCTAAAGGCGAGGTTGGGTAAGTGAGCTACACAAAGGAGTTATAAAATGAATCCAAGTTATAATTAAGGTGGTGATTGATGTTGAATGTGGGATGAGGTGACAAAGGGTGATAGGATGTCCATGAAGAGATGAAGACTAGTTGATAAAGACCAGAACAAGTCCTAGAGTAACTGTAACCATGAACCCACACCTACAAGAACCATAGTGAAAGAGTATGAGGGAGTTAGTAGGGATAGATTATGAACAAGCCAATCAACTATTAACTAAAAGAAGTAGAGAGATCAACTTCTATCCCAAGGTGTATCTAGCAAGGAGTACATAGGCCTGATAGGCTAGAGGACCTGGGGGTCTAAGAGACTAGAACTATCCCAAAATAGACCCAAAGAGGCCTCAAAAAGAGAAATAAACTCTGCCATTGTGTCCAAAATTAGCTAAAACCCCTAAGATGAAGGTTTTCTGGTTTTAAAAACAATAACAAAATGAAACAAAGGTTAAGAGAAGGCAAAAAGAAGGTCTCTGGCCTAGGCCATGGCCTACCTAGGCAAACCCATGGCTTGAACCACTACTAGGATACTGGACCCATGTCCTGGCCCATTTTTAGGCCACAAGTTAGCCCAAAAACCCATGTCCTGGGCTAGAATGGGCCTAAAATAGGCTCAGAGAGCCCTGAAGTGCCCAAAAAGGTTGGGAGATAAGAAGAATAGTTGTTGAGCTTGTCTAAACTTGATTTTATTATTCCAATACTTGCATGATTTATCTATGGTCATGTTGTTCTATTGTATAGATGTAAGGAGGAGTCAGGGTGCTAGAGGCAAGAAAGGCATCTCAGTTGATAGAGCCAATTTTGATGTGCGATGGCTAACCATGAGAGAGAGTCTTAATTCCAACTATAATGAGAGGTAAAGAGGGGTGGTAGGAGGCCCATAAAATACAAATACTATCTAGGGAATGCCAAAGTAAGTCTTAAGCAATCAAAACCACTAACCCATACCACCTATAAGAATTGTGAAGGAGAGAGGGACTTGGTAGAGGAGTAACTACAAACAAGTAGTAGCCTGACCAACTAAAAGAAGCAAAATAATCTACTTCTATCTTGAGGTACATCCAAGGAGGAGTACACAATCCAAATGGCCATAAAGACCTAAAAGGCCTGAGGATGGATGCTATAAGAGGGGAAATCCATTAAACAAGGGCCTAGGGAAGGTGTTTTGGTAATATTTGAGGCTCACCAAAGCACCACAAGTCTAGGCCTAGGTATATCCCCAAGGGAAGGACACAACTTCACCCTAACTAGAGGTCTTCCCCTGAGGAAAGGCCACCACTTCACCCTAACTAAAGGCTTACCCTTGAAATAGGTCACTGCTTAACCTAAAAAGAGGCTAAACAAAATGGAAAAGGTGGGAAGAAAGATATGGATCATCCATATCTTTAAGTTCACCAATCATGACCTAAAACATGAGTTTTGAAGGTGGGGTCATTGTTTGTGAATGAGACTTCTAAAACCAAACAAGTGAGAGAAGGGTAGTGCATATGAAGTGTGGGCATGAGCTTATTGTAAGCTCTCTTCTCATTTATGAAGTTGTGTTCTATACCATAGATGAAATAACACTCAAGATCAAACTCAATGACTCTAAAAATCTTTGTGGAAGATGCATTGAGAGAGATGATACTCTAATATAAGAAGCATGAAGAGAGGGAAAGCTTAACATTTAGGGACACATCTCGAAAGATGTCTCTAAGAAGGGAAGAGCTAACTTGACATCAAGGGTTAGGAGAGGGAATTAGTGAATGCATACCAAACTCTGAAGGAGTGAATGCTCATCAATACTCAGTTAGATCAAAATGCTCATCCTTAAGAAAATAAGATCTAGAGGTAGGAACCTTTGGTGAACCCATAGGGCCCCACAAGGAGACAATCGAAGCCTCATCAGAGGGATTTGTCTTAGCATAGATAAATTCCCAGGGATTTGGGTCTACCTCCATGGTATGAACCTCACCTTCATGTATGGATTAGACCATGCAAAATGTTTTAGACATGATAGATTTCATGACAACAGTCTAGGGATGATCAAAGATCATGTTGTATGAGAGATCCAAGTCTAATACATAAACATGGATCCTAACTATCTTGGGGCCAAACTTGACCTAAAGCTTCACATTTCCAATTGGTACAACTATGTCATTGTTGAAACCAACATAGTTGTGGTGAGAACTGGAGAGATTCTTCTGACTAATCCCAAGCTCATTGAACATATGCAAGGGCATGATGTTCAATGTGACTCTTTAGTTAATGATGTATCTCTTGACATGAAAATAATCGATGAAGCTCTCAATGTAGAGTGAAAACCTATCTCTACATTGAGAAACTATCTCTCTTTGCAAGAACTGAAGCATTTGATAATAAGGTAGGGTTGAAAGATAATGTGGGAAGATGAGGGCAATCAAGAATGTCAGAGTTGAACAAAAACTCAACATCATCCCATAATGGACTCTCATGAAGGAGACCAAGCTCATCAAAGACAATACCTCTTTACTTAGGGAAAAGGTAAAGAAGGTCCCGAATGGAGATCATGACTGAGAGGCCCTATAACTCCTCTATGATGGAGTACAGACACTATCTAATATGGGAAGGGATGTTACCTTGAAAGTTAAATATGACTTTGGGGATCCTTGCCCCTGTGGGCTGGGTAGAAGGCCCCACACCACTAGCATCTCTGACAGGGTCTATGGCCCAACCCGAGAACATGTTAACAAATCACTCATACCCAATATATGTTATGTCAATGGTAGTAATCACCTTGCTGCCCTCACATTTGGCCTTCCCTTTTGGGTCAACCTGAGAAGAGGAGTCAGAAGATGTAGAAGAGAAAGAGGAGGAACGATGTGCCTTGGCTAGGGATTTATTATTCTTTTTCTCCTTATTATGGTCAGGTAGAGGCTCCTTGAACACATTTAATTTATGGTTGGGTTCCAAAAGTAGATAAATATAAGGAGGAGATAAGGCCTTCATACCAGACTTTTGGGTGGCATAATTCTCATCATCATTGCTTTTCATCTGATAGAAGTTGAAAAACTTAGTGGCATCATAAAGGAACACCATTCATGGTTTTGTAGTGCTCATTTTGGGGGCCTTATTTTTAGTTTACCTCTTACTTAGAGCATTAACCTCATGCCTATCCTTCTTTTCCTTCTTAGGAGGAGAATCAATGACACCATTACCAATCACAATGTGGTTATTATCATGTGAAGAAGATGACTTTTGGGTTAGCATAGGGTGAATTCTCGTATGCACCTCAAAGACTTCAATCTTTAGACACTCATTAATAGCTTCATTATAATAGGTGGGTTCACACTTGAAGACCTCAAGGTGAACCTCCTACCTCAATGCTCACATGAACATGTTATAAAGCTGACCATCTGAGAACCTTATCTTACATATATGGATGACTGAATACCACCTGTATAAAAAGTCAAAGTTCAACTCACCCTTGGCCTAATCCATGGAGATAAGTGATTAGATGCTGAGGTTAAATGGTCTAGAGATATCGAAGTATTGGTGTAAATCATCTAGAAGAAGTTGTAAGCTAGAAAGAGAATTTGATGGTAGATTCTAAAACCAAATGAGGGCTTCACATCATAGGAAATGAGCAAAGATATTCAACATCATGCCTTTGTCTTGTTCCTAATCCATATATTCCATCTTGAATGTCATGATATGCTCCACAGGACTAACATCCTGAGTCCCATTAAACTTAGGCAATTCAGGGATAAAAGTAGGAAGGGGAATAACATGCACCCAAGGGGATAGAGGATTCCTATGAAGATCTTCATAGACATGGTTGATAGTAGGATGGTGATGAGTTACTTAAAGAGGCCTATGAGGGTCATGCTATTGCTTATGCTAGTAGGGCTCATCACAACCTTGATCATGAATGAGATGATGCCAAGGTAGCTCTTAACAAGGGAGATGCTCATGATGGAAGTCATTCTAATCATAGTGTAGGGAGCGACCATGGGAAAGGTCTTATTCCTTATGGGGATGGTGAGATGATGTGGCATGCCCAAAAAATATTCATGGTGACTTTGGTCTCCATGATGCTATCCATGTGTCATAAGATGAGGGTTTACACAAGGGCACTAAAGTTTAGGATATGAATCTCATAGGTCTCTATCTTGAAAGTGGTGATCAAAATTAGTATGCTCATCTAAGACTCTAAAGGAAGTGTCAGGAGGATGAGAGGGATCCATGTGGTGTGGATGCCTCATCGAGTCAGGATGTTTGTGTCTCTAACCATATACATGAATGGGTTCTTATTTAAAATTCTCTTACCAAGAAAGAGGTGGGGGAATTGGATGAAAACTAGTTGAAGCATCTAAATTAAAGCAAGTTATGATCTCTGTCTCTAGAGGAATCATGCTACCTACTCTAAAGGGGAGTGGGGTGTCCTTCATTCACATGAAGCCATCTATGATAGTCATCAATGATTATGCATAGCTCATCGAGCCTCAATCATGAAAGGGGATCATCTTCACCCCTAATAGGTGAATAAAACTTGAGCTCAAGCCTCAAAGAGGTATCTTCAAACAAGTAATGCTTAAACTAGTAGAAATGTGAGCAAACCTATTGGTTGTATATTTGCCAATCTTATTCCCTATAGAACATAAGAGGGTCAAGGTCACTATGCTAGGTTAATAAAACCTCTTGGGTCCTATGGTATTCCATTACAACCTTAACCTACTCATGAGTGAGCATAAGGATGAGACCCTAAATTTGATGGGATTGGCATCCTAAGGGTGGGAGGCTGACCATGGATGTAATAAAACAAAAGAAACATAAGAGACAAAAAAAAAGGGCAAATTATTGAATAAATATTAAGGAAAATGACACAAAACCAAATCAAGATGAAACAATTAAGGTGAGAGCCGAAACATAAGTGAAAGTAAAGCCTAGCAGCTAATAGAGGGGATTTGGCTAAGAGAGTTCTAAATAGGCTAGAACTGGTTTGAGACCATATGTGAGGTCCCACTAGGCATGCCAAAATGTATATCTAAAAATCTAAATAGAGCCACTAGGGTTTGGTAGGGGGTACATAAGGTACTTAAGCAAACACCTAGAAGGTTGAGTAGGTCAGGGACACTATGAGATACTTGTGACCTATATAGGCTATCCAGTTTACTGGCTTACACCAAACTATATGCAAACTCATAAACTAGGTTAGGGATTGCTTGATCAAGTACATAAAGGATGTATGTATCTCTAATAGATATAACCACATCAAAGAAAACAATAAGGGAGTGATATTCAATGCATAAAAAATGAAAAAGCAAGCTATTTAAATAAGATAACAATACCAAGCATGAAATACATTTCAAAAACATGTAATCCTACCAATTGAAATGCAATATTGAAAGGAAAATTACATTTTCAATATATATAGAGAGATAGGGAGAGCATACGATTTCAAAAACCTAAGCTAATGCCTTTTTCCAAATAAAACTATCTCTAGCATGTGAATGAATGTGGGAATTCCATTTTAAGCAAAACAATTAAGCTTATTAAACACAATATGATATACTAAGCAAGATAATGATTCAAAATCAATCAATTATACATAATGAAAGACATTTTGTAAAGGGGAAAGATGTTTTCATGGTTGAGAGAATACATACAACTCAGAATCTACTCTAAGCATATCCAAAACAAGCTGAATTAGAATACAAATAACAAACCCTAGCATATATACTACACTAAAATAATGGATTTTCCCTTTGCATAAAAATTTTCCCTTAGATCAAGGTCAAAAATATTGTGCATATGTTCTACCAACTAGGAATCCAAGCTAGGAAACAATGAAGGAGGAATACCAAGTTGTATGTGAACTGAGTCCAAATCAAGAGCCAATAACAATGTAGGAGGTGAAGTGATAAATTTCAAAGATGTAAGAGATCCAACCAAGTGCACAAATTAAGTGCAATTCCAAATTTATAAGCTAGGAGCAAGCCACAAGGAATCAAGAACAACTAAGCGCAGTAATGGAGTCTCTGAGCCAATGTGTAGCAATGCATGAAATCTTCTCTCACCGATCTAGCTAAAGACTACCAAGAATGAATAAATAGAGATTAAATAAGGCATAAGAGTTAATAGAGTGAATAAGAGTGAATCATTTGGAGGAAAAAAAATAAAATGGAGTGATATAGGGCCTTCCCAATTCACCAAAGACCAAAAAATAGTTTTTTTTTGCCGTTAGAGGCCCTAAAAATGTATTTTAACCAGGATGCAGCCTAAGCCATAGATTTTGTGAAGGAAAAATATGACCTAGGCCACATTTTTCTTCATGAAATTCGTGACCTAGGTCAATAGGCCTTCTTGGGTGGTCAATAGGATCTTAAAAGGGCTCCAAGAGGTGTCTGAAGGGTCTGTGGGTGTGTAGAAAGGACATGGAGGTACAAAGGATCCATGTATGGAGAAAAAGAGTGTCCATTAAATTGGGAAATGTATCAGATAGGATCACCTAAGTTGTTAGTCTATATGTAAGATAATGTGTAATCATAAGGAGTAGGGTCATGAGAAGTATGATTACACCACCCTTTTCTCTCTTTCCTACCTATATCTTTTGGGTTTGGGCTTTGGATACACACTCTCTCCATGGTAAGTGTTATTAAGGTCTATCCATATGTGGTAAATGTCTCTTAACCTTCAAATTAACATAAATCTATCATAAAACCTATCTAGAAGCATCTAACATAGGTGGAAGGCTAAAACAAACATGTTTTGGATAAGTCATAGGCTATTGAGAGACTTAAGGTGCATGAAATAGAAAAGAGACCAAGTTTAGACATCAATTAAAATATGATAAGGCTCAAATACATCAAGAAAGAAACTAATAAGAAATAAAATAATGAAGGAGAAATGGGACAGAGGTCTCTAGGTCTAATGTTTAGTTTAGGTCCAGGTTTGTGGAAAACTGTGTAAACCCTTAACTAGGGTTTAGTAAACAAAAGCTCATATATCTTTCTATCGAAGCATCAAAAACCTCTAAAATTTTTTAGATTCATGTATAAGGATGTTTTTCAACTGATATATGTGGTTTTATAACTTGAAATTCCCTAGAAGATAATATATTCATGACTATGTTTTTTAATAGACCTCAAATAGGGCTAAAGGTGTAGTCTTTCCAAGTCTCTTAAACATTACATTTGTAGCAGATTGTAGATTGTGTTCCTTGTCATGTGTAAGTGTAAAATAATTCATGAATCCATTTTCATGACCTTTAATATGAGTTTGGATCCATAACCCCTTAAACAATAGATCATACCTAAGTGAGAGGGGTAAAAAACCTATTTTGTTGCATTTTGGTGAGAATTAGTTACAAAGAATGGAAGAAACTTATGTGCTAGCTTAGATAGTGTCAAATCAAATACAATAATCATATTTAGGAAATAAATAGTTGCTATTGAGTGAAATATTTTCTATAAAGGGTGACATACCTAATGAATAAGGTTTGATATGATCAATGTTTTGATAGAGATTATTACTAGGAAGGTAAATAAGTGAAAGTAGGTTCAAATAGGTGTTCAAGATTACAATAATAATCATAGGGTATTGAATTATAATAAAGAAGATACAAATAAAAGTTAATACCTAGAAGAAAGCAAAAAGTCTTGATAGAAGATCATGTTTGTTGTGTCATGCAAATGTGGTGTACTTCAAAATAATAAACCATGTGTTTATTGAGTGATTAAAAAAATTTAGAGTACAATAATCTTGAGTTAATATAAGGATTTAAATATGTGTCATGAAATAAGAAAGTAAGGATACAAATCCTAAAGGAGACTTAAAATACCTATATGATTAAACCTATAATAGGCCTATGTACATCAGATGATGAGGGAGTGATTAAGGATGATGAGGGATGGTGAGGGTCAATTATGGAGTGATTAAGTATAAGGAAATATTAATTAAGAATTATGAGGTATGAGGAGGGAGTGATTAAGGACGATGAGGGATGGTGATGGTCAATGAATGAGTGATTAGGGATGATAAGGGAGTGATTAGAGATGATAAGGGGTAATTAAGGTTAATGAGGGAGTCATCAGGGATGAGGGGGGATGAAGAGGGAATAATTAAGTATGATAAGGGATTAGGAGGAATCAATTATGGATGATGAGGTATGAGGAAAGAGTGATTAGGGATTATGAGAGATGAGGAGGGAGTGATTAGGGATGATGAGGGATAATGAAGGCCAATGGAGGAGTGATTAGGGATGATAAAGGAATGATTATATATGATTAGGTATATTTAAGGTCAATGAGGGAGTTATTAGAGACAATTAGGAATGATGAGAGAGTGATTAGGGGTGATGAGGGATGAGTAGGAAGTGATTAGGGATGAGGGAAGGATGATGTGCAGGAGAAATTAACACAAAGTGGTCATTTGATGTGTGTAGGTCATAAATGTGACCTATGCTACCCCAATCACATTAATTTGGATCAAGTTCAAATTGAGTGGTTTTAAAACTTCAATTTTGACAAACCTAAGACTATTAGAAATGCCAAGAAGCAATCTAAAAGGCTCAAAAACCTTAAAAATGACTATATGTTTACCAAAAATGGACATCAATTGTAAAAGTTATCTTAGTAAATATGAAATTTAAGTAAATAATGCATTCCTATATATATTTTTATGTTTTTGGGTGAAAATCAATATGAACACACACTCTATAATGAGTACGTGTTATAATGTGTATGTGTAATTAAATTTTGAATAAAAAAACCAAGCCTTTTGACTCAAAAATGGCTTGGAAAACTGAGCCAAAGGATTGGACTTGTATATTTATAGTCAAGTCCAAGAGTTTTAATATAAAAAAATTAATTTAAACTTCCATCACCAAATACACTATGGATTTCAACAATAAAATTCAAAAAATTATTACGACGACAATGAGCATGCTTTCTTCTTTCTAAATATATGATTTTTATATATTTTGGATTATTTTAAGGGTTCAAACTATGTATTTTATAACTATACCTTTTTTAGGTCACTACATGCCATAAATATACATGCGTATTCATGTTTATGTATTTTTTTTTCATTGATCCAAGTGCAAAACAAATTATATGGTCACAAACTAGGCTTAATTTTACACATTAAAAAAAACAATTTTCATTTTTTTGAGGTAGTTAGGGGGACCACACAACTGAATATCCATTTTTTGTTCAATTTTTAGGATCTATTTACTTATTATTTTTTTTGAAAATTCATTGAAATAAAAAAAAATAAATATAGATCACAATCTAAAAGACTTATCTAAATATTCACCAAAGGGTTTCAAACAATATTAATCGATGCTCAAAAAATGGTGGGTTGCATGATCATATATCTACTCTATTTTATTTAAAAAAATAGGAGTTACTCTTCAAATTTTATATGTTTGACCTATTTATACTTAACCATTTTTCAAAAAAATGGTATTTTGGAAACTAGACTCGAAATGCTACAATTCATGTTGTTATATCATCATCACATTTTGACTGTAGCCATCTCAAATTATCTACCAAAGTTCATATTTATAAATTTATTAAAAAATCATGTCTACGGGTAGGCCCCTTTTTATCCCCCTACTTTGTGTACTTAACCCGATGCATAATTGAAGAGTGTCATCCTTATTTTAATAAATAGTACTGTTGCACCCCAAGTTGATACACTTGGTCGGATAAGACCCTTGGCTAAGAGTTCTTG
This sequence comes from Torreya grandis, assembly GCA_037957365.1. Taxonomy (NCBI): domain Eukaryota; kingdom Viridiplantae; phylum Streptophyta; class Pinopsida; order Cupressales; family Taxaceae; genus Torreya; species Torreya grandis. The sequence continues at coordinate 982,901 of JARHVA010005689.1, read as the reverse complement.
AAACTAGGCCTTTGACTCAAGCAACTCAGTTTTTGTCATCTGATAGGGTGATTTTGACTTAGGTTATGATCATGACATGATATCAATAGAGAAATCAAATTCTCTCTTAAGTGGGAGCCCTAATAGTTCATCAGGAAAAACATCAATGAAATCACATAGAATAGGGTAATCTTCTATCATGGGTTCTTTTTATTTTTCCACTTCATCAAGTTGTACTACAAATATAAAACACCCTTTCCTCTTGGCCTTTTTCAACTACATTGTAGAGATTTAGCTTAGAGTAACATCATGTTTAAATCCTTTCATAATTCTAGAGTAACCTTCATCATCTAGGCATGATATTGTTTTGGCAAAGTAATCTACTTTAGCTCGATGCTTCCATAGCCAATTAACTCCCAATATGACATTATAGTATCCTAAATGGGCTATGTACATGTCTATAATTATATTGAACCCTAAAATCTCTAACTCAGATTCAAATAGACATTGCTATACCTTTTTTAATGTTTGATTACCATATTATACTGACCAATAATTTGACATGAAACTAGCATTTCTATGAATTTTCTTAAGAATTTTAGTGGCTATGAAACATGCAGAGGATCATGTATCAATGAGTATAGTAATTGGGAAAGCAAAGAGTTTACTTTCTACCTCTACTGGTGTAACTTGAAAATCAACCTGGTGGTTATCTACCACTGCATGGATTCTCTATCGAAAGACTTACTGTTTTCTTGGTAAGGGTACTCAATACTTCCCATTACTTGATTTTCATAGATAGTTAATGGCATAATTATCACCATCACAAATAAACCATCCTCCTGCTAGGACTTTATTCTTTTGGGACTTGCCCTCATTGTTAAACTTTCCATTATTATTGTTATTATGGTTCCCATTTTGACCTTTCAATCCATTGTTGAATTTTTTGAAACTTCTAGACTTGAAATTATTCCATGATCCAAATCTCTTGTCTCGACCATTCTTATTCCCATTCTAAAACTTTTTCTTGAAGGATGGAAATTATCTTCATTGAGGTCCTTTCCCATGGTTGTTGAATTATTTTTTACTAATGTTAGGGTCTTCAACTTTTGTTATTATTTCATTACCTTTTCAAATACTTCATCCATGGTTAAGGGTCTATGGAGATATACATCCATGCCAATCTAAATGTTCAAGCCCAAAATAAATTTATTAATTTTCATCTTCTTGGTATTGTGGCACGTATTTTAGGAGTCAAGTGACCTTTTCCCAATAGGTAGTCACAAACATATCTCCCTGATATAGATTTTTGAAATCTATCATCTTAATATTAAAGTATAGTTTTGGAAACCATTGATTCCTAAAACAAGATGCAAATTAATCCTAGGAGGTGTTCTTTGCTAGTAGTTTTTTTTCAACTTTCAAGTTTTCCCACCAAGCTAATGCTTCACTAGATAATTGGTAGGCTCCCCAAACTTAGCTATGATAACACAATGTAAGAACCCCTTCATTTCCTTAGAAAATTTTCAAGGTTTGAAATACTTATCCATTTATATCAATCAATGTTTTGCACCATCACCAAGTACTGTTCCATTATACTTCAGTGGGACTATCTATTTTAGATCTCTAGATAACCCAGTTTCAAAATGAGCCCATTTTTTTAGAAGCTCATTAATGAGGTTTTGATCAAGGTCATCATCTGGATTCTCGAAGTCATCCTCTTGATCATCTCCCTAAGAAAGGTCATGTACTTGTTCTAGGATACCTAATCTTTCTTGGGTGAAAATTACCATGGATAATATTTGATCAAGCTTAGCCTATAATTCATCCTCATTTTTCTCATATTCCGCATATTATGTTTACAATCCATCATAAACTAGAGATACCAAAAAAGTTACAACTTAGAAACAGTAACAAACCCATTAGGTCTGAGCATTAAAGCTAGGATCTGATACCACAATGTAATAACCCCTTTAGAGTTAACTAAAACACTATTTTTTTAATTTTATAGTACACTACCAAAGGTTATCTCATTTTTCCCAATCCTATATAGTCATTTTATGTTTTCATAATGTTACATAAATCTTATCTATGAACTTCTAATGACATTTCTTACATTCAATCAAATGTATAAGCAACTGAGATAAAAGAGATTTCTATATGCATTACTTTAAAAACTTAATAAGAAAATATTATTTCTATTATGTGATTTCCATATTCATTATTTCAATCTTAATAATCAAAGTAATAATCTCAATATGAATATATAATCATATTACAATTGAGTAAACAATGTAACTCACATTTTCATATAATGTTACATAAACAAATTCAATATAGAGAATATACTTAAAATATAACAACATACATTTATCGACATTCACAATCATTCCAAGCTATAATTGTTAAACAAAATAATAATAGGATTACATCCTTAACAATATATTCTTTTCATTTATAATTGAACTAATCTTTCATTGATTAAAACTACAATAATACCAACAATAAACTAAAATAACTGAAAATGATCATCTTTACAGTAATAAGAGATTTAGAATGGGTTTCAGTTACAAAACTTTTACAAATAAAAATAATTGGTTTACATCAATGTTTACATTCCTGAATATGAAATACATCCTATTCTACAACCATTTCCTTTGCTTGCACTGGGTTGAGTAGATGAACATCTCAACTCAACTTTATATTAAACTATTTTTCAAATAGAGGTACTTGGTTCTGATTTTAAACTAGGAAGCAATCCATCTTCCCTTTAAATCCTCCTCCTTCTATTTTCCTTTGTCAGTTCTTCTTTTAACATGAATGTCCTTATTCCCAAGGAATATTTATAAATCTCCTCCACCAAATAAGATATTATCATGGAGTGAGCACTTAGTTGTCATTAACTCTAAATTATTCTCATTGTGGCCATTACAAGGAACTAAGTTTTGTTTTCATTAAAATATTTGTCCCTTTTGGCCATTCTAAGGCACTCATAATTATTAACTAATAAGTAATGTTAGTAGTGGAGGTTGCATTCATAATAATGGAGAAAACATGTTTTTAACTAGTTTAGCTTTCCCACATGGCCCATTCTTACATGCTTTAATTAATGAAAATTTAATAATTTTAACCCATTATTATGCTGGTTGATAAATCTCAAATGAATCTAGCTTATTATACTCATTGGGTTAATTAGTTATTGCACATACTTAGCTTAACCACTAACTAAATGGTCTACCTAATGTTATGGGCTAATCAATTCATCGTTCACATGATCTCTTTCTTGCCTCTTGACCACCTATCTAATCCATCTCTCCTTGATGGTACCTATTGGGTGAATATTTTGTCACCAGCTGATTGACGAAAAAATGGTTACATCAACTACATCATAAGGAGATTTATGAGGCAAAATGGGTGTGGTGACCATAGCCAGAATGAGATAAATCTCTCCTCTCAGCAAGGGGAGGTTCCCTATAATATATATATATATATATATATATATATATATATATATATATATATATATATATATATATATATATATATATATATATATATATATATATATATATATATATATATATGCTGAAAATACACATAGGGGTGAAATCATACCATCCATCTCTCTTTTTTTAGAGATGATGTTCACAAAATAGAGGAGAATTCTTGGGTAATTGTTGAAGGCATTTCTCTTCTTTCAGAAATGATGTTCAAAAAACCAGAGGAAGACTTCCTAGGTAGTAACTGTAACCAAAAGAAACTGATGAAAGCACAAAGGCTTTCATTGCTTCTCTCACATTGATTAAGACAAAGAACACCATAGAATGAAGTGTAGCCCAAAGTCTCCACTGCAAACTACAACAGAGTGAAAGATTATGAAGGATAAGGAGAGCTCAAAGTCTCTCCAGTATCCTTTACATAAAACATAGACTGAAGACAATTATGGTAGCACAAAGTCTCCCATAGTTGGCTTCAAGACATCTTCTAGCTTATTTCTACTTGTTCTGCTTGTTTGATTAAATGGACAAGACTATATTTAGGAAATAGACATAAGAACAATTTCCTAGATGACATAAGCTTATTCCAACACAAAGTCTGAAAGGTCGCTTGATTTCTCATTCATTAACAAAATATGATTAACAGTCTGAGCTCAAAGTCTCAAGAATGCCTTTTAATTTGGTCAGAGCTTCGCTTCTAATAACAGAGAGATCTCCCTTATACAAAATGAGATATTCCAATATATATCATCACAAGAAAGACTTGGGTGCTTGTTTTCATGAAAACGACCCATGCTGAATTGAATGCATGGAATATCTATGAAAGGGCCATGCTAGAATAGGTCATCAGCCTTGACTTTGGCATTTTGGATCATCTCAAATGTCTCCTCCTAAGAATGGGTTGTTTGGTCTTCTTTATGATGCTTACACGGCTGTCTATTTGCCTTTACTTAATGTATAAAAATAGGCCGCACCATTGAATGTACGTGTTTTATGATGTCCACTTGGTGGACTGTTTCACCTACTAGAATAACTCTTCTACAAATATTTCTAAATTTTTAGTAGTCATTCCCTCTTTTCTTGCTACGTTTTGTCTCTTCTTGGCGATCTAAGCTCTCAAGGCTATCTTCTCACTTTCTACTAGCTCCTTTGGCTCCTTTCTGGGTTAGTCACTGAGTTTATTCTCAGGTCTTTTGAAAATCAATGGCTATTCCATCACCCTAAAATTGACATCCATGGGGATGTCACTAGTCGCTTTGAACCTTGAACCTTAAACTCTTTTGGTTCAAAGGTTCAACAGTTCGACGATTGAATGTTTTATAAAGGGCCACATTTGCTCTCTTTTTCTTCTTTGGTTGAACCATTTCTTTGAACCCTTTGGTTGAACCATTTTTTTGAACTTCTTTCTAGAATCTTCCACTTCCTCTATTCGCTCGAAGCTTCTACTCGAAATTTAAACTCTTTGAACCCTTTGAACCATTTCGATTCAAGGTTCAACTATTCATTATATTTCTTTAAATCCTTTTATTTCTCTAAGTTCATCAAAATTATTGAACTCATTAAACCTTTGAACCTTTGAACTCTTTCGATTCAAGGTTCAACGGTTTAACAGTTTAATCTTTTCTCTTCGAATCCTTCTTTTCTTTAAGTCCACCGAAGTCATTAAACCTTTAAACTCATTGAACATTTGAACCTTGTGAAGGTAGGGTTCAATGTTTCAATGGTTCAAAGTGGTTCATTCTAATTATTTGAAGCCCGTCATTAAGTCTTTTGATTGAATCTTTGCATTGAACCATCCTAAAAAAACTAAGGAAATGCCTTAAGTGTTTTGAACTTCCCTTTGAGAAAGCCTGCTTGTTGAACCTGTGACTTTTTTAGCTGAAAAGGCTTGAATATTTAAAAATTTTAACTGCTCAAAACATTTTGAAAGAAAGAAAGAGACCATTTTGGCCTGCAGGATCAAAATGGTCGACATGTTGTCCACAAAAACAAGTGACAAATTTTGGGAACAACATCTGGCTCCAGTTGGGGAACTTCCATCGATTTGAAACTGAAGTAATTGAAGGGAGTAAAAACTAGAATCTCAGTGCCTTCGTTTATGCCATTGGGCTATGGAGTCATGCCACCTAAAAATAAAGGCACCAAAAATAAACAAACAACACAAAACAAAAGAAAGACTATACAAAAATTATACATATTTACAACTGGACTTATCTGATACTTCAAGGATTGAAGTGCTTCAGATGCTACCCACTGTGAGACAGAGAAAATGGCATCTCATCTTGATAAATCAGCAAGAGACTATTTTCACCCCAAAATTAGTGATTGGCAAATGGACTTCTCCACCAGGAATCCAATTTTATGTGCCTTTATTTTGGTTTCCTCTTCTTGCCCCTTAACAAGACTCGATCTCTACCATGAATCTTTGTGCTCTTGCCGAAGAGTTTCTTTGCCTAACATTGATGCGCAATAGTATGGTCCACTACCATAGTTCATTGCTCTTCAGGTCTAATGAAGCACATGATTTGATTTCCAGCATCAAACACCTGCCAATGGTTGGCATTATCAGGTACACTTGGTTGAAAGACCAATTTGATAGTATAATTATGTCTTCAAAGTCTTTGTGAGGAAACATGAGGGTTACAGAGACAGCCAATGAATCTGCATGATTATGAAGCTCTCTGGGTACTATAAAAATATTAAATGCATCAAAAATTTCAAGACAGTCCCACACTATATTGTGATAATGTCACAATCTCTCATTCTTGGTTTGATACAGGTTCTTCACCTGACAAACTACCAGCTCAACGTCTCCCTGGGCGTGAAGCTGCTTGATGCCTTTAGCTTGAGCAGCCTTTAATCTGAGTAACAAAGACTCATACTTGACAGTGTTGTTAGTGTTTTTGAACTACAACTTGTATGAATATAAAAAAATATCTCCTTGAGGAGATATTAAAACAACTCTAGCTCTAGAACCAGTAGAAGAATTGCTACCATCAAATTCCAGAATCCAAACATCATTAAAATCTAATCTTCTTTCAGATTTTTCATGTGTACCAAACCCTACCAATTATTCTAATGTCTTATCTAAATTTTATGGATTGTCACCTATGTAACTTTCATCTGCTGAAATAGGAATGTCTTCAGTAGACAAAAAATAATTACCCATTCCTAAAGACTCAAACAGAATTTGAGCTTCAAGGGATGACGTTTGGGTGATAATGTACTTTGATTTCTTCTCAGGAAGTAGCCTTTGCATGATGCCCTTGACAGGGATCCTTGCCTCAGATAGGTCTATGCTCAATTCTCCACCAACGTCCTTGCAAAAAAATTTCCCAAGCAAAATGTCATAGGAGGCTGGGACGTTGGCCACCAGGACTGTCATTTTGATTCTCTTATCTGGGAAGGCCACAAATGCAAATTGAGCATCTTTGATTTGTCCCAACAGAGACACTTATTTTTTTTCCATGGAGAAACATCTCCCAAAGGTCTTAGTTAGCATGAGACTAAGAGATTCTGCCACCTTGGTGGGCATGACATTGTTAGAAGCTCCAGAGTTTATAATGCAATTGTTCAGCTGATGACCGTTTATCAATAGGGAAACATAAAATGGTTCTGTCTTCTTAGAGGCAGATGGAGGAGTGATGACAAGATTATTTCAGGTGGATGTATTATTTGGGGGACCAAGAGTTACTTTCAAAATTTCTTGTCCTGCAGGGATGGTTTTATTTTTAACACATTCAACTAGCCTGTCCAACTGCTTAGGGTTGGATTGCAAGAATTTAAACTTAGACATTTGAATTTTGGTCTTCTTAGCATGGTCAATTATATCAAATGACTGAAATGAATTCAAAATAGAGGAAGGTAGTCCATCAATCTGGGTTTTACTGGGTCTGGGACTGGTATGAGAATTTGAAATAGAAAGTGAAGGAATATTTGAGATACTTTTTTAGTGATCACTGGGTCCTTTGATTGGAAAGGCAAAGAAGCCCCTCATTTAGAAATTGAAATTACTGGTTGAGATTCTTCCCCTATTTTTTCTTTATCTGCTTGTTGAGTTGACTAGTTCTGGGACTTGGTAAATATAGCGTATGATCCATCAAATGCTTCTCCTTTACTTCTGGGTTCATCCTGGTAATTCAAGAAACTGATGTTGGAGTCACCAACTAATTCTTCTAGGCCTTCTGTAAAGAGATCAACATCATATTCTTAGTTTAACTCAAGTTGGAAAGAAAAATTAGATTTAGTTTCAAGATAACCAACTGCTGAGTTAGCTAGTGCTGTTTCAATGGCAAGCTTCCCTGGTGGGGGAGGAAGGCGATTTGGTTGCCCTTGATTTCTGGCAGCATTGCCCTGATATGATTGGTTGAGAAACATCCTCCTTGGTATATCCCAATAAGAAGGAGGAATAGACATCCCTTGTGCCATTTGCTTTTTTAGAGCTGGAAATTCATTTGCTAGCTTTTGTACCATAAGATCAGTGGTGCATGTAAAAGAATATTCAAAAGATGAAAAAGATTTACTTCTGTTAGGATCTCTTCTTATCTTTCCTACCAAGATAAGATCATCTTCAACCTTAGTGGCCAAAATATGGGCTACAACAAGGTCTATGTGGCTAGCCCACCTCAATAGGAAACTCACTTCAGGAAGTTGAGAATTGATGAAGAAGCATTTAAGATTCTCAAGTGTCGACTGAGAAATTATGGGAATCCTATTCCTTAGCTTGTCAAATTTAGCAATGAAGTCTCTCATGGGTTCATGAGGCTCCTTCTTCATTTGTGTAAGATGGGCTAACAGGGCATGTGCATCTTTTGAAAGTTTGAATCTAGCCTCAAATTTGGCCTTGAGAGTGTTCCAGTTAGTCACTATTTATGCTTGCAAATGATAAAACCAATTTGCAGCAGTGCCTTGCAATGTTTCCACAAACAATCTGACTACAATGTCTTCATATTTAACACTTATCACACCACAGGCTATGCAAAAGGCTGCAATATGTTCATCAAGATGAACCTTCCCATCACCATAGAACTTGGGAAAATTATTTCTTGAACTACGAGGTAAATCATGTAGAGGTGGGGTTTAGTTTAGAGGACCAAAAGTATTACCCCAAGGGCCTTGAGCTGCCATGATGTGGCTGTTGAAGGGAGGGATAATAAATCTCTATGGGATATGTATAAACAAAGCTCTACTAGCAGAGGAAAGATAATTTTTGCCTGGTATTGGGGACTTGATGTTTGTAGGAGGAAAACTCCTGGTTCACTAAAGGTGAGATGGTTGAGAAAAAAGATCAAAATTACTTAGCTGAACCAACTCAAATACAGGGTCAACAATACCTTGAGCCCTCTGACTTTGCATGTATGGTGGATTTGCCAGAGTGTAAAATAAAAATGGAAAAGAACTAGAACTACTTCAATTTGAAGCTTGAGGCTTCAAGCTGCTTGTTCTTTCCCAACGGAGTCACCAAAAATTGTTGGCTTGGAGCTGATGGAAAAAGATCAAAATTACTCATTCATCCCCAGCAGAGTCACCAAAAACTGTTGGGTGAATATTTTGAAAAGCTTAACTACTCAGAACATTTTGAAAGAAAGAAAGAGACCATTTTGGCCTGTAGGACCAAAATGGTCGACATGTTGTCCACAAAAACAAGTGACAGATATTAAGAACAACAGTACCCTCTCTCATAGCAAGGATATAAATAAACTTGTGATACAATCATTGTGATACAATCACACACTTAGATAAGACCCATTAATTTGATAAACAAATTCACATATATTTACATATCGATAAACATATCAATAATATATTAAATCAATTCCATAATAATCATACTAAATAAATATCATAAAGTCTCACATAGTTTTCTTAGGCTAGTCTATGTGGGACACCATGTCAGTAACAATAATAGTTATTACACACATAGAAAAATGTATGTGACACCATCAATAAAAGTTTCATCCATGAAATAAAAATAAAATCTTCACTTAACCTTTAAAAATGAGAAATTTCAAGGTATTCCAAGCTCTAATTTCATGAGAAAATTTTAAAAGATTCACTTTCTTTCCATCAACCAAGTTTCAAGTTCTAAGTGAAACTTGTTATGAAATAGATGAATCAAAAGACACCAATATCATAAGACATAATTGTCAATTTAACTAAGAAATGAAGATTTAGACAATAGATTATTAAAAATCGAATCAAAATCGAAGTGACCAATGGATATTGAAGCAACCATAGGAATGATTTTTGGTGATCAACTACAGTCATTAGTTATAACAATGATAAAATCACTTCAAAAGTGGTGTCAAACATTATAAAAAATAAAATATTAAAAAATATTATCCCCATTGGTGTCACTAGCTAAGGGGACTAAGAACTAGGTAAGTAGCTTAAGCAAACAAGTAGTTTAACCATTAAATAAAATAAATATGTTCATATAAAACATAGATAAAATTAACATATCTAGGTATTTTAAATCATTAACTGTGTTGTAATCAACTCAATAAAAAAGTACAACTATGAAATAAGTTTCCTCTTGAAGAGTTAAAAAGGATAATTACTATACTAAAATGTAATTGATATATAAATGATCTACATTATTAAGAAATATTATCAAGTATATAAATCAAAGCTACTACTCATAATTAATTTAAAATGTACTCATAGTCAATAGATGTATTATTCAAGGGTGAAAGAAAGAGAATAATCAATAATTGCCAAGTAATAGAAAATTAACAAGAAACCTAATTTAAACAAGAACTAAAAGATAAGACAACTAAACAGTGCATCTAAAAATCAGATTAATAAACATGTTAGCTAAAACAAAAAGTATATAAATCACACATATAAGAATAAAATACAATCATAAAGACCAATGAGTGAATATATATTTTTATCTTGGATTGACAAAGAAAGGATATGTTTACAATAAAAATTATTGATTTGAATAACTTCGAAAGGTCGATTACAATTTCTAAATAATAAAATACTATCATGCAAAATCAAGCATGAAATATTCATTAGTTGGTGGTAAGTGTGACATTGTTCTCAAAACATGTAACTATGAACATTATGCAATCCCAAAATAGTTAATCTTAAAATTTCAATTAGGTAATCAAATAAATGGGAAATCATCTTAGATATACATAATTAATTTTATTCTTACACTCATCCACTAGAGAAAATCATTTGATCTTCTTGAAACTAAAGTTAACTCAATATTGTTCTCAAAGAGTTTTAGCCAAATAAATAAAGTTGGAAAATTTTAGAGCTTCTTAATACCTATGTGACCTCCTTTGCTAATGAAATCTTTGAGTCCTTTATAAGTTTTCAAATTAGTTTGAAATAGGTTATAATTGAAACACAACTTAAAGGATTTATACATATAACAAGTGGGATATAAAATAAAATCACTTGTGACTTAAACTAAGTGATTAGTAAGACATATGGAAATATGATTAATAAGATCAAATCCACTTCACATCATGCATGGAGTCCCATCAAATTTTGTTGTGCTCAAAATGCATACGATATAGCAAAATTCTTTCTTTCATCATGAAAGTATAGAAAAACAATCATACAAATAAAACCTTAACATGAAAATTTCAAGAGCCAAATGTGTCCAAAAATACTTAAATTTGGAAACCTAACATCAAAATTTTATAAGCATGTCAACACTTAAAATATACTATATTGGCTCTGCATATCACTAACTATGATGCATCCTTCACGAAAAATAGTATTAAACTTGATGCTAAATGGAAAGAAATATAAGAAATACATTCAACCCTGTTATACCCTAAAATCTCAAAAACACTTTGTTCAAGTAACTCAAGTGATTCAAACAAAAATTGATTCACAACTATATATAAGGACCTTGAAAACAAATGAGGCAAGATAACCCATTTATGATGTGGGAAAATAAACTACAGAAATGAATATGCCTCAAAATTCAACTCAAATAAAAAGAATAGATCCACCTGAGGCATACAAGGGATGTGATATGCTTAGTCTAGACCCAAATACGAGTGTAAGACAAGACTTGACGAGCTGACCTCACAAGGAGAACTACAACCAAGCTTAACCAACATGCATAAACCTGGGTGCATGTTGGTGTGGCTCCTGGCCCCACCAAAGTCAATGGTGAAAGTCAACAATCGACCACCCTTAATCATACTTAACAAACTCATGGTCATTATCACTTATCTACCACCACCATCATACGTCCATCTAAATGCCACCTGGTCTTTGTCTAACCATAACTTAACTTGATCGATGTCTAACCAAGTGGATGTCAGTTGACCATAAATTAACCATTGTTCAACCCTCGACCATGAAACTCCTCAAACTTTATTTCCAAAAAATCCCACACAAATTTCTTGCCCAAATGGACCCCCCCAAATGGGTCCCCCAAATTCCCTCTTTAGCCTTATTTTGTGTACCTAAGACATTGCATTGTGCATTCGATATTTTATCCTATTTCCCTATTTTTCATGTTTAGAGATGCATTATGGTGGTGGATATTTTAGAGGTATTAGCAGTAATAAGGTAAGATTATTCTCTTAGATGGATCTTTTTTCATCTCATGAAATTCATCTAAAAACTCAATAGTAGAGACCTTGAATCTCTCACAACTCTCACAAACCTCTTTTTTATTTTGACTTTCCTATTTTTTAAAATTTGATTGCTTAAATTTAATAGTTCCAGACAATAGCAATATGATCTCCTATCATTATTGAATTTTCTATAACCGTGGTTGCAAAGGCCTTTTGACATCTTTCTTGCATTTTTGGTCTTTGTGACTTTTGAAGTTGGGTTCTATTAAGCTGATATTTTATATAGAGCTAGTGAGACTCGAACATGTATCTAAAAATATTAGATCACATACATGATTGAAACAATGTATTCTCCCTTCATATTACCTTAATTTATACAAAATGATCTTATCCTTCTCCAAATAACGTCAAAATACACTAATACCATAAACTTTATATCAAATAATCCTATGTTACCTTATTATTGATAATTTTCATGCTTAAATTATGAGAAGAAATTTTATTTAAAACCATTAAATGTATGATTAAAATGCATTAAAAATGTAGTTTTGAAATATGTTTTTATATTTCCATTTTTATTACCATTGTTGGTCACACTGAGTTTGTCTTCAAAATCTGAAAAATGCACAAGGAATTTTTTTTATGAATCATTTTTTGATATCTGACAATAATTCTGTTCCATTTTTATGATTCATTTTCTATTATGTGGTCGCTATTGTGTTCCCTTTTTCATTCTTTTGGCAAAAAATTTATATTATTAAGCAAAATTTGGAATTCTTTGCTTGGTTTTAAGGCTTTTATTTGTTATAATGGGGATTTCAAATGTGTATTTTATAACTATAAAAAAGTTGATCAATTAAAAAGAGAGCGGTGGATCATATGTAATGATTTCATTGGGATTTTAAAGCTACAACTTTGATTTAAGTACAAATCACTTCAAAAATAAAAATTCCACTCCTATTGATTTAATATTTGTGCATTTCTATGATATTATTCTGTGCATTTTATCATTTCCTAATGAGTACTTAGAATGTATGAGATATACTTGAATATAATAATGTATGAGATATATTTGAACATATACTATAATATTTTATAAACCTAAAACAACAATATAATCAATAATACAAACATGCTAATACATGCTAGGATCTTGCACTATATTATACATTAGGAGAGGATCCTAAATCATGATTGGCCAAATAGATTTTTTCTATGCATTATAGATGGACTTTTATATAATTGAAGCATGGATGCAAAAATCAACAACTATTCCTATAACCAATGCCTAGTATTTGAGAAATTATAATTCTAAAAATCATAGATTTGTATTTTAGATTTAAAAGTGTGGAATGTAACTAAACTTATAAATATGAAATAAATATAGAACTATTATAACATGGGAAATATGATATGTCTATATAAACTTATACCTTTGCTACACCATCTTGAGTGTTATTAATTTTACTATCCCATTATCTACTCGGTAACTTGGATTAACTGATCCATTTGGTTGTCTTATTTAAACCCAATCATAAATACATGATTTATATTATTCAACAACCCATTAGTATGTCCAAAAATATCAAAGTCATTTGAAAGTATAATGGTGGAAGTACAAGCAATGTAAATGCAGGGGCATCACATGAGACAAACTAGAATGTATAAGTATCAACTTGCGTTTCAAACAGTCCTAAATACATATACCCAAATACATATGATAAACATGTGAAGCACTACATAGTTCCTGCTTCAATAAATTGTCTCCAAAATTTTACTTAAGGAGGTATGGATTAGATTATTTAACCATTAGTAGCATGTGTAAGACCCCCTTTTGATACACACTACAAAATTCATTCTAAGTACATTAATACTTAATCTCAATTCAAGAAACTCCATATATGTAAATAATTTATTTTAGGGTTACATGAATAGTGACAAACATGAGGGGAACATACATTCTTACCATATGATTCAATTTTGTTACCTGTTCTGACAAAAAGAAGAGAACCAAAATTCAGTCACACTATATTTATTTCAAACCATATAAATTGATAATAAATACCAAATTTTAAGAACAAATACTTTCTATAAGAATTTTATAATTTAATGATTAAAATGAATTAATATCAACAAAGACAACAGCTACATTCCTAATGTCAAGGAACCCATAGTCCACATAATCTGCTAACCCACTAGTCTCATGAAAAACCCACTTGGAAAGCAAGATGCTCTTCCTATAATTGCAATAATTTTTTTTGTAAGCACTAAACAATGGACATCTAAGGAATTAAACACACAATAGATGTACCTTTCTCTTCAATGCAACCATGAAATTAATCTAGGCACCATGCACCATGAAAATTTTGGGTCAGAGTATGTTATCCCAATTGACAATATGATATTACAGATAAATAAAGGCCTTAACCTAATATAAGATTATGAAAACTACACTTTTTTCATGTGGGTGACATGAATTACTTAGATATCAACTTGAAATTATAAAACAATGCAATCAACAACCTCCTTTATATATCCCATGTTTTGTAGTATAAATTTAGTGTCTATATTGATAAATTAGGCACCCTTCAGTTAGGTCTATTATGATACAAATTGTAAAATAATGTTTTCAATTTTTTGTATAGGATTATGGACAACATATCTGTCTTATATAGTTTTCTGCTATGATACAACCATAAAGTGTTTCAAATATGTGTATATTGTTTATGGTCTAAGGAAGCAAGTGATAACCTTTAATTTTGCTACAATTACTGACATTAGTAAATTAAATTGTTCATAATATGTAGCTCTAATTAATGGTCTTAAAGCTCTTCATGATAAGAATATAGAAAATGTGGGTTTTGAAAGTTGTTCTAAAATATTCTATGACCAAATGTCTGGAAGGATTTATGTAAGAGATGAGAAGTTGACCTCACTTCATATCCAGACAATGGTACTTCTGCAATAATTTATTAATGTGAAGTCAAAATATGTGTAGGATGTTGGGGATGTGAGAGCGATGGCAAGGTAGGGTACACCAAGTAGTGGTGGTGCTTCATCTAGTGTTAATATTTGGGTATCACTTGTTATGCATTTACATGACACTACGAATGAGACTTGTTTGCCATGTGTGGATTCAAAATTGAATACAAATGGTCAACAACATGCATCATCATTTGCACTACAACCACAACATATTACCAGTGATGGAAGATCAGATATTTGAGATGCCAAATATGCAACTCTATTTTAGAGTATAGGGGGACTTGAAAGGGAATACATGTTGGTTTATGGCAACTATTTTTCTTTATTTTTGGTATTTACCTTATATGCGTTATGTGTATTGTATTTGGGTATTCCATGGGGAGTAAGAAGGAACAAAAGAATGTATGTAGAAACAATGAAATGAGGGCTCTCTCTTAGTAGAGTTATAGCAATGTCAAATTGTACTTAATATTATCAATGCATGAAAGTCTTGTTATATGTTTAAAAGTATATAATTAACCAATTAAGCACACATGGTGTTAGGATTTTTTTCTAATTTCACATCACTAAAAAACATTTATATCTATATTTTGAACATCTCACAACCTTAAATACCTACAAAGTTGACAATTATAGTGAAATGAGCCATATGCATGTAAAAGTCATTAACAACAATGAAATAAACTATAGTAAAGGAACACACTAATTATGTCCATTGTTACTGGCATTAGAGTTAATAAGTGATGTAAAGTCAAGCCTAAAACCTTATATTTCATCCTTGACTTTGATTCCCAATTGAATTCCTTCAATTACCACTAAATTAGATTATCTCTATATGTACGTTCATTATTTCTTGATCTTCCTCCTTGGCTCAATCTCTTTTAGCAAGGCTTACGAGCCTTATTTAGATGCAATTATTTACTAACACTTCAACATCCCATGCATTCTCTATCATCACCATCAACATATTCTCATACACCCTTTTTAATATTCCATTCACCATTGTACTTGTTTGATCCAAACTCACTCATGCTCAAATAGCCTAATAGGCCTAAACACCTTCAAACTTGCTCAAACGGCCTATTTCTTTACTAAGTCCTTTTACCAACATTAGAATGCATCTTATTAAATCTCTCAATGATATCCAACCTACATAAACTCATCTTGATACTCTATTCATTCATTAACTCTTCTTATGCACCCTTTCTTCTTTCTGGTATAGTCTTTCTTGTAGCCCTAAAAACATATAAACCTCCTTAGTTACAACAATGTACTGGGTTTCTCAACAAACCAAAACTTACTTCAAGTATCCATTAAGTCCATTCAGATTCATGCAAAGTTTCTTTACATATTAACCTTTTTTTTTCTTCCTTCTTTTATAATTGATCTTATCTTGCTCCTTTGAGCTTATATTACTATTATTCCACTTGTCTTTCTTCTTTCTTCTTAGTTGATTCTTATTTCCTTGTTTTTTTGCTTTGGCCTATTTCCTTAACAACACATATTATAGTTCTATAGAGCATACAACCTATTGTAATTCTTTGTCATTTTCATATTATAACTACTTAATCTCAATATTTTCTTCCTCATACTCATGCTGTGCTTCTTCTTCATTGGGCATGTTTTGTTTAAACATTCCTGATTGGTCTTGTTCTTCAACCTTGCCTTTTCCTTCATTCTCAGGCTCAAATGGCTTTTCATATCCCAGTTTTTCTTTTGTCTTTACCAAAATCTTCTTGACAACTTCCATAGATGCCTCTTCATGACATTTCACCTTCCCATGGCAAGTCTTCTTATTAACTTGCTCATTATATTATACTTTTGCTACCTCATGCAACGTCAAATTTGTTTCTTCAACATCACAACTTTCATTTTGTTCAACATCAATGATCCTTAAATTTTGATCTACACTTGTGACTACTATCAACCACTCTTTTGAGGATTTAAATATCTCTTCTAGCATCCTTATTTCTTCCCTCAATGCAAAATCATCCATATCTTCATTTGCTTCATCATACCTAGGGACTGTTTGTCCCCTATCTCCTTCATTTGTCACTTTAATTTGTATTTGCAATTTACGATTTGTGGAAACTAATTTCCAATCTCTCTCATCAGCAAGATCATATTCTAAACTTTTCCATTCCACTTGGTTCTCTTGGATTTCATGATACATCACCAACTCATGACCATCATCTTGATCACTATTCTTTGTTAAAGACATATAATCTATCATCTTACTTCCCTCATGATATTTCAAGACTTGCTCTTGTAGTTTTCCCTCTTTGAGTGTCAAATTTGACCCTTTTCCTTGTTGCCTATTAATCCTCATGTCATTACATGACTCTTCTTCACTTTCATTAATGTTATGCAAAGATTCAAATGCATCATAATTCAAAACATCCAAAATATCTCGTTTACTTTTAATTTCTCATATGCTCTTCTTTTGGAAAGTTCTTCTTAGGCTTAACTTTGTCCTTTTATGCTCTTCCTCATCATTTTTGTCTTGATGATTTGACTCAAAAAACTATGAAGTCATCTTCTTTCCCTTTTCTTGTTTAATTATCTCTTTCTGATCCTCTCTTATGCATTTTTGAGATGCTTCCTCCTCATCACATCTAGTGACACTCTTATTACGCTATTATTTCATGTTTTTGGCTACCCAAAATTTATTCTTCATGGCTTTGGAATGATTCATTCTCATTATTTCATTCCTTCTTCTTGACTCATAAGCTGGTCCATATTTTAGGATGCTTTCTTCATACCTCCATCTTTGATCCTATTTCCTATGGGTTTATTTCACCATGAAGTCTGCTCTTTCCTTCTTTCTTGGCATTTTTTCTCCACTTGAGTATTCAACTTCAATAATCTTTTTCTTTAATTTTGTGTTCTTCATATCATCAACTAGTTTCTTGAGCCACTTTGGCACTATATATCCATGATTTATAGTATGTTCTAAGAGCTGAACATTGATTTTATTTATATCAACTTTTATATCATCAATCTCATCCTCATATACATTATCAAGACCAATATTCAAACTTATATGTACTTGTTTAATGGTCTGATGCATGGTCCTCTTTTCTTTCATGTCTTCATGGCTTACATTGACCTCTTCCTTATGTGTTTCCTTCCTTTCTTATGTTACAATTCTTTTTAAACCATCATGAAACTCTAACTTATATGCAATCTCTTCATTGGTATGTTGAAGGTCTTCAATCTCTTTCTTGTGGGCTTATACAACTCATTCTCTTTTTTGGTCATATTTATTTATCTTTATGGGCATTTTGATTTCCCCATCTCTTGCAAATTTGAAGGCTTTATTTTTGACCCTCTTCATGAGATTCTGCATACCTACATACATACATATAAACACAATGTTAGGACATAAAAAAAGAGACCAAAATGTCTCCATGAGTGCCTCCTTCATGGACATTCTCTTCTTCCTTATAATCCCTTTCTCAAGTGCTTCTCTTGGCACTTCTTTCTCTCTCATGTTCTCCACAATGAGAAATCTCTTCACCATTTTTAATTCATGTTGCTCACTTGAAAACTCTTGGCTATTCAATCCACTATGGGCATTTAATTCTTTCTTATTTTTATTCATGATTAACCTTATAGTCCATTTTACCTTCTTTCTTACCATACAACTAATCCATTCTATTTCTTCTTCCTGCATGAACTTCACCATGAGCTCTAACCTTTCAAAGCTTTGCCCCAACTCATTTATTATCTTCTCTCTACTCTTTAGGCCTCACTTAGACCTATATTTCTCTTGAAAAGTTAGCCTAATTTCCTTTCTTTACCACACTTGGGTCTCTCTTACTCTTTAGTCTTTTGCCTAAGACTCTTCTTTCTCTCTCTACTCTCTCTTTGAGATTTTACTTGAGCTTACCATAATTTACTTCACATTCTTCAAGAATTAACAACTTCAAGGATGCTATCTTTATCTTTGAGCTTATATGTTCTTTCCTTTATATCTTCTCTAGGCTCTTCTTTCCTAGTATCGAGTCCTTCACCTTGGATTTAGGGCTCTAGCTTCTCTTCTCTTATTAACTTCTTTTCTCTTTTACTTGAAGATTGGTTCATATTCTTTCTCATTAGAATCATACTGCTCTAATACCAATGATAAGTCATATTTGAGATGAAGATCAAACATTTACCCCTTGGGGAGTAATTCAAGAAGGTTATTATTCACACAAATTAAAGATCAGTATGAATTCAAAATACTAACTCCAAAAATTCTTTTACTATATTGGTTAAAATGTATACAAAAATGCTCATGTATACAATTTCAACCATGAGAGGTAGAGTTATTTCATATTCTCTCTTTCTTGATCTAATACCTATCTCCTCGAGACTATTATCCTCTCCTCATTTTTATTTCTATTACTAACAATACCTCTCACTAGACTCTACATGTATTACAAACCTCTTATACCAAAATGCAAACAAAACTTCTCTTTTCTTTCCATTTCCCACATATGAAGGGTAGTTACATAATACCTTTTATTGGATTTACATTATATTTCCAATATTTACACATTTAAGTACTCTTCAAACCATTCTTATGACCTTCTAGGTTTATATCAAACATTCCGCAACCTTTAAATTACTTACAAAACTCAATACAACTCTAAAAGCCTAATTCTAAAATTTAAAATTTAAAATTCTTATTTTTGGAGGGAAAACTTCTAGAGGGTTTAAAACACACCAACATAGACTATTAATTATTATAAATCCAACTAGGGAACCCTATAAGACTCATCTCACCTAATCAAGACAAAAAATGGTCACACAAAACTCTTAAAGATATTAAACCTTTTTTTCCTTGAGATGCTCTACATCAGGAAGTGTGGATGTGGTGGGAGTTGATGTTGGACAACTCATAAGATGGATTACAACCTTTATCCATACTTATATATCTTCTTCATATAGTTTATTATGTCTTATGTCCTTATAATGCTCTACTTCCAAAGCAATAGCTGTAGCACTTATAACAACTTCATACACACTCAATGATGTAGTTCAGTCCTCAAGCCACATCTGAGCCTTAGATTTTTATTTATTTACATGCTTAAGATAAATATTTATCTCTTTGTTCTCATTTATCATAGATGATATTGTGTTAGTCATTCATTCAATGCTTTCTTTTAGGTTTTTCTCTCTTTCATGCATTTATCTAACCATAGTCTAACAAAAAATATTTTAATCGTAACATGAAGTCTAACCATAACATGTTAATTAGAACATGAAATTCCACATGCACACCCCAAGTGGTTAGACTAAAAAATATCACACAAATTCCCTCCTACATGGACCTTTTTGGGTCCCCCAAATGCCTAATTTTTTACCATTTGTTATAGTTAAACTTACCTAGGTGTTACCATTTGTATTCATGATTTCCAACATGTTTCTTATTTGTAGTTGCAAGGTAATGAATTTTTCATTTTGATTTGAATCTAAAATTTTATTAATATTATCATTGTTGAACTTAGAAATATTTATTTTTTTAAATGCCTCCTCTATTTTATGGGCAATTTATCTATGAAGCCACTTAACCCCAATGCAAGAAGTAATACCTATATTTTCTTGCATTTACTGTGTAAATATTTGTCCATGATAAAAAATCTCAAGATTTTAGATTTTGTTGAGAAGGAATTGATATTAAATAATGTTAAAATATTATTTAGATTTAATAGGCATTGTCCATACTTCAAACTTTGATGTTTATGGTAGTATATGCTTGTGAAGGAAGATGGGGATATCTCATACAGTGTGATGTTATGAATGACATGAATACCAATCATTTTGTTATTGCTCATCTTTTGGCAGTTTTAAGGTATTAAGAGTGTTGTCCCTGAAAAATGATTCCTCATTTTTCAAACAACATATGACTATTTTGGTCCTTCATGGCCAAAACTATCCCACCCTCTTTCAAAAATTTGTTCTGAAACATTCAATTTCATCATTTTCTCAACTTTTTGGTAACAGGATTAGCAGGTTCATTTTGGTTCATCAGTTCAATGGGTTCAATGTTCAATCAGTTCAACACACAGGTTCAAGAGTTCAAAGGTTGCCTCAGTTAAGGAAGGATGCACACAAAAGAAAGAGTCAGGCGGATGCTGCTAAGTGTCGTCGGCTGAGCCCCTTTATGCTTTGTTTCGAAGAAGTGATAAAAGGTGCCATGTGTCCCTTATGAAAACTTGTTGGAAGCTGCCACATGTCTGCATCTACGTGATTGCTAAAAATATTTGGACTGCACCACATTTCGGTGTTGTAACATAGTGGAACATGACACATGTCGGTGTTTGCTTCTCAAAGTTCCTTATAAGATGTAGGGTTCATTTCAACAAAACATCTTCCAGAGTTCCACGAAGGGTGACAAATGGCAATCACAGAAGGCTTCCCTTTGTGTTCCTAAGAGTAGCAAACCATGCCATGTATCCCATGCAGAGAGTGGCAGAGGTTGACAAGTGTCATCGTTCGCAAGAACCTGACTGAGCCCCAAGCATTTCTATGGTTTTGCAAAGGCCTGAGGAGGTAGATGCTGCCAAGTGTAAATAGTGAAAGATGCCACGTGTCTCTATTTCAAAAGTGGCAGAAGCCATCACATGTCATAAAAGAGGGTAGACACCTTTGTGGAGGGACACTCGACATTCAGAAGTGGACCTTTTTCAAGACCCTAAAGGGCAAGTTCCCTTCAAGAAAGTTTTGAGCCTCAAAGTGTAGCGGATACTGCTAGGTGTCACATGTTGAGACGTAATTTCAAATGAAGCTTCATGGAGTAGAACCTGTCACGTGTCCCAACCTAGTACAGTGAAAGCTGCCACGTGTCTACATCTATGCCCCCCTCAGCCTCTAATAGTTTCAAATCTTATTCCAATAATCTTATTTTAAAATAGCAGATGCTACCACGTGTCCTCACTCACATCATAGCATGATGACAGGCCCACAGACATCAAATTTAAAGTGATTGGCTAGCCTTAACCTTCAATAGGGAAAAGACATGTGAACACCAAATCGGCTACATTCAAGTGTCTGTTGATTTTTGTGGACTCAAAAGATGAACCCAGATGCATTCAAAAAAGCCTAAGGCTAGGGTCAAGAGAAGGAAGAGACAGAGAGAGAAACTCAGCAGGAGTTACTGCCATTAGGTGAAGCAGTTCATCGAGTAGATATTTGGGGTTTGCTAACATTGAAAGCACCATCTGTTTGTCCCCTTAGAGGTAAAGGTAGAGCAGACAGTTGTGCGGCTAAGCAAGTGAATGAATGAGTGATTCAGGCTAAGGAGGAGGCACTAGAGATGAATCGACACACCACATTTAAAGTAGCCACCCTGCTCCAGAATGGCCCTTCCTAACAAAACCAAGAATGCATCCAAGGCATTGAATGCACTGAATGGGTCACTTCATTGGGAGAGAGTGCCAAGCCTCCCTTAGGCCTCTATATATTGTAATCTCTTGTGTCATTTCAAGGGAGACCTTTTTGATTATCAGAAGCAAAACTTTGCCCAAATTGAAAGGCATTACTGAGACTTTGAGCTCAGATTGTAATTCATATTATTTTATCTGAATGAGAAAACAAGTTACTTACAGACTTTGTGCTGTTATAGCTTGTGCTATCTTAAGAGATTGTTCGTATGTCTATTTCTTAGGAGCTTTCTTGTCCATTTGATTTAACAAGCAAAACTAATGGAGGTGATCAAGAAGGTGTCCTGAAGGCCAACTGTGGGATGACGTTGTGCCCCCATTAGTACCTTTAGTGTGTTTGCATTTTCCTTTCCTGTGTAAAGAGCCTTGGGATGATGGGGTGCCCCCATTGTTCTTCATTTTTCTCTCTCGAGTTGCTGGTCACTCAGCACCCCCGTTACCAGTTACTTGCTACCAAAAAGATTCCTGCTGCCTACTGAAGAACACTTATAAAAGAAGAGAAGTGCCTTCTGTCATTGCACCATGATTTCTACTATTTAGAAAGCAATATAGCTCTTGGATGAAAGTTGATTATGAAAGAAGAGAAGTACCTTCCCCATCACTAAAGATTTCTTCCTTTTTTATTAGCATCATCTCTGAAAAAAGAGAGATGGATGGTTTATCTTACCCCTGTGTCTTACTTTTTGCTTATTTATATAGTATATAGCCTTTGCATA
The DNA here is from genome assembly GCA_037957365.1 of Torreya grandis. NCBI lineage: Eukaryota > Viridiplantae > Streptophyta > Pinopsida > Cupressales > Taxaceae > Torreya > Torreya grandis. Next base: position 959,739 of record JARHVA010005689.1, on the reverse strand, counting down.
TTTAATAGGGAACCTCCCCTTGATGAGAGGAGAGATTTGTCCCCTTGTGATGTAGTAAACCAGCACATCTGAATGACTAATCTCCCTATGCTGTGGTGATAAGAACTATTTTGAATGCCAGTTAGCTGGTCAACAAAATATTCACCCAATAATTTTTGGCAACTCTACTGGGGAAGGACAAGTAGTTTAAAGCCTTAAGCTTCAAACTAAAGTATGACCAGTCCTTTTCCATTTTTGATTCACAATCTGGCAACCACACACTATACCAGAAGCCAAAGAGCTCAAGGTGTTGTTGATCCTATCTTTGAGTTGGCACAACAAAGAGATTTTGACTTGCTTTTTCTCCAACCTCAAGTTTAACAATCTAAGAGTGTCCTTCCTACCTGTACTAGGACACCAACATAAGGTAGAGCTACTTTTCCTATGGTTAGCAGAGCTTTGCCAATCCAAATTCTACCCAAATTTATTATCCCTACTTTCAATAATCCTATCATGGCAGCTCGAGGCCCTTGGGGTAACTCTTTTGGCCCACTTAATTTAACTCCAGCCCTGCATGAACTTCCATGAAGCTCGAGAAAAAATTTCCCCAAATTCTTTGGGGATGGAAAAGTCCATCTTGATGAACACATTGTTTCTTTTAGCATAGCCTATGGCGTGATAGGCGTAGAATTTGAGGACATGATAGTTAGGATTTTTGTGGAAACACTACAAGGTGCTACTGTAGATTGGTTTTACCATCTACAAGCTTGATCAGTAACTAATTGGGACACACTCAAAGCCAAATTCAAGGCCAGATTCAAGCCTACAGAGGATGCACATGCCTTGTTGGCCCAACTCATGCAAATGAAGAAGGAGCCCCAAGAGCCTATGAGGGATTTCATAGCAAAGTTTGATAATCTGAGGAACTGAATTCCTGCTATTGCTCAGTTGACCCCTGAAAACCTCAAATGCTTCTTCATTAACTCACAACTGCCTGAAGTGAGTTTTCTACTAAGAAGAGTCAGTCACATAGATCTCGAAGCTACTCAGGATTTAGCTATTGAAGTCGAAGATGACCTTATTTTAGTAGGAAAGATAAGGAGGGACCCAAATAGAGGTAAATCTTCTTCTTCTTTAGAATATTCCCCTTCTACCACCACTGATCCTATGATGCAAAAGCTAGCAAATGAATTACTAGCTCTCAGAAGGCAAGTGGTGCAAGGAATGTCATCTACTTCTACATACAGAGATATACCCAGGAAGACATTTCAAAATCAGGTGTACTAAGGCAATGCTGCCAAGAATCAGGGACAACAAAATTGCCTTCCTCCTCCATAAAGGAATCTCGCCCTCGAAGCACCTCAAACTGACTCAACAATTGGGTATCTTGAAGCTAAATCGGACTTCTCATCCCAACCTGAGTTGAATCTTGAAGATGAAGCTAATCTCTTCACTGAGAAAGAAGAAGAATTAGTTGGTGACTCCCATATTAGTTTATTAAACTATCAAGATGAACCCAGAAGTAAAGGCAATGCAGCTGAGGGGTCATATGCTATATTCACCCGGTCTAAGAATCAATCAGCTCAATAAGCTAATAAAGAGAAAGTATAGGAGAAACCTCAACCAACAGTTTCAATTGCTAAGCAGGGATCCACTCTCCTTTTCCAACCAAAAGGCTCAGTGATTACAAGAAAGGTAAGTATCCAAAATGCCCCTACACTTTTTACTTCAAACTCGTAGTCCAATTCTTCCCCCCCTAAAACTCAAAAAGATGAGCTCTCATCCTCTGTACCTAGTTCATTTCTAGCATTTGACATAATTGATCATATTAAGAAAACCAAGATTCAAATGTCTGAATTTGAATTCCTGTAGTCCCATCCTGAACAATTAGATAAATTGGTTTAGTGTGTTAAAAACCAGAATGTCCCTATCGAACAAGCAGTTCCCAAAGTGACTCATGATCCCCCCAAAGGATGCATCCACCAGGAAAAATCTTTTCATTTCCCCTCCTACCGCTCCTAGTAGGACTGAACCTTTTTATGTCTCATTGCTAATAAATGGACTGCAGCTGAATAATTGCATTATCAACTCTGGAGCTTCGGACAATGTCATGCCTACTAAAGTAGCTAAATCCCTTGATCTCACACTGACCAAAATGTTTGGTAGGTGCTTCTCCATGGAGAACAAACAAGTGTCACTACTGGGGCAAATAAAAGACACCCAATTTGCCTTTGCTGCCTTTCCAGACAAAAGAATCAAAATGACTCTCTTGGTAGCAGACGTCCTAGCATCATATGGTATCCTTCTTGGGTAGAATTTCTGCAGGGATGTTGGTGGTGAATTGAGCATGGATTTATCAGAGGCAAGGATTCCAGTCAAAGGTGTCATGAAGAGGCTACTTCTTGACAAGAAAGCAAAATACGTAGTTACTTAGACCTTAGCACCTGAAGCTCAAATCCTGTTCGATTCTTCAAGCCTGGGTAACTACTTTCTATCCACAGATGAAGTTTATGAGGCATCTGATGAAGCTCCTATAGGTGACAACTTGGAAATACAGTCAGGTGGAATAGCATAAGAATTGGTTGAGCCCAATGTAAGTGTGGAAGAATCCCCTCCTCAGAATAAAGAAGAACCCCGAGAAAAATCAGTATCAAATGAGGTATGGATTCTTGAATTTGATGGCAGATGCTCCTCCACTAGTTTAGGAGTCGGGGTTGTGTTAATATCTCCTCAAAGGAGATATTTTTAATTCATCTTATAAGTTACAATTCAGTAACACCAATAACATAGCCGAGTATGAATCTTTGTTGCTGGGATTAAAAGCTACTAAGGACAAAGGCATCAAGCTCCTTCATGCTAAAGGAGATGCTGAACTAGTGGTTTGTCAGGTGAAAAACCTGTATCAAACCAAGAATGAAAGATTGCACCACTACCGTAATCTAGTATGGGATCAACTCAAAAACTTTGATGCTTTCAACAAAAGGACAGCTTCGAATGACTGTATTTTGAAGGCAGTGAACCTCAAGAGCCTGAACCGACTCCTGAATTGATTTCAAGCATAGGTGAGGAGTTATTACAACTGAAAGGGAATAAAATTCCCAAAGGCTTTGTTTCCCTTGATAAGTTGTTTGATAAGCATGATAGATTCGTCAAACAATAACAAATGGATTCAAGCTCCTCCCATCAGTTTGATCAAGTAAATCTGGTAACCAAGGCAGACCCCAAGATGGTGAACATTGGGAAGTGATGTACTCTTGAAGAATGCTTCAATTTCACCAATTTGCTTAACGAATACATGGATATACTAGCATACTCCTATGATGACCTGAAATCACTCCCACCTGATGAAATCTGACACAACATTCCTCTCAAAGCTGATTCAACACCTTACAGGCAAAAGTCTCGAAATTATAATCCAAAAATATCAGGTACTATTTTATCAGAGATTCAAAAAATTCTAAATTCCAAGATAATCTTTCCAATCCATCATTCCACCTAGATTGCCAATATAATGCCTTTAAGGAAGAAGAATGGTGAAATTCGCCTTTGTGTGGATTTTAGAAATTTGAATCAGGCATCCTTGAAGGATAATTATCCTTTGCCAATCATGGATCAAGTGTTGCAAACAATGATGGGCTTAGAGATGTTATCAATGCTAGATGGCTTCTCAAGATATAATCAAGTTGAAGTTGGTGAAGCAGACCAGCATAAGACCACTTTCACCACACCTTGGGGCACGTTTGCATATAAAAAGATGCCTTTTGGCTTGATAAATGCTGGTGCCACCTTTCAAAGAGCAATGAACCTTGCCTTTAAGGAAGAGATGGGTAAGTTCATCATAGTTTATCCTATTGACTTGACTGTATTCTCTAAGCATCACCCTGATCATGTGAGCCATTTGCATCAAGTGCTAGAACATGAATAGCATTTCCTTGAACCCCAAGAAGTCAATTTTTAGAGTAGCAGAGGGGAAAATTCTCAGACACATTGTGTCCAAAGGAGGCATAAAGATTGACTCAGACAGAGTCAAGTCTATCCAAGAACTTTCCTTACCCACAAGCAAGACTGATGTTCACTCTTTCTTTGGGAAGGTGAATTTCTTATAGAGGTTCATCCCCAAGTTTGCTGAGAAGACTAGGCACATTGTAAACATGATGAAAAGAAAATCCACCTTCAACTGGACTAAAGAAGGCAAGTCAGCCTTTGAGGATGTCAAGACTGCCATTGCCCATGCTCCAATTCTAGCCTGCCCAGACTATAGCAAAGAGTTCACTATTTATAGCTATGCTTCAGAACATACGCTTTTAACAATTCTGGTTTAATAGAATAAATAAGATATGAAATCTCCCATTTCTTTTATGAGATGTCCTCTCAAAGCTCATGAGCTAAAGTACTCAAATATGGAGAAGCACGCTTACACAATGGTGAAGGCTGTGAAACATTTTCATTTCTACATCCTCAATTCTTGAGTTACTACCTTGGTTCTTGACACTACAGTGAAATCTATACTAACTCATCAAGAGTTTGGGATGAAAAAAGGTAATTGGGTTGCAAAAATATAGGAGTTTGATCTAATCATCAAGCCAACGAAGCTGGTGCATGAGAAGGGGCTATGCCAACTAATTGCTGATAACAAGCCAAGAGGAATGGAGCATGAAGAGCCAGAAGTGGATGACTCACCTACCGTCCTTTTTGTCTCTACCACAAATGAGTGGTATTCAGGTATTGCTTGTTTCTTTACTTATGGTGAATGTCTTGCAAACCTATCTTATAAAGAAAGGAGGACCATCAAGCTAAAAGCCGCTAATTTTATCCTCTAGGACAACGACCTGTACAAGAGGCACCTTGATGGAACTTTCTTTCGCTGTGTAGACAAGGAGCAACAAAGCTGACTTCTGAAGTCCTTCCACAATTTGGCCTATGGAGGACATTTTTCTGCCCTAGTGACTGTCCATAATATCCTGCGAGCTAGGTACTATTGGCCAACTCTCTTTCGAGATGCATATAAGTGGGTTAGGAGATGTGAACTATGCCAACAATTTGTTGGAAGGCCCAAGCTAGCTGCCCTACCTCTCAAACTAGTGGTCATAAAGGAGCCTTTCCAACAATGGAGAATTGACTTTATTGATGCTGTGAATCCATTGTCAAGTGTTGGACATGATTATGTCCTTACGACAACAGACTACTTCACCAAATGGGTGGAAGTAGTTCTAAATAAACATGCTACTTCAGAAGTAGTATGCAATTTCTTCAAAGAAAATATCATGTCTAGATTTGAGGTCCCAATCAAAATTGTCACTGACAATGCAACCTACTTCACTTCCTAGGAGATTACTCAATTCTGCTTCTACTATGGAATTACACTCTCCCATTCCTCTGATTACTTCCCACAAGGGAATGGACAGGCTGAGTCAAGCAATAAAAACCTGGTGACTATCATCAAGAAGCTGGTGGATGACAACCAAAGGACTTGGCATAAAGCATTGGTTGATGCTCTATGGGTAGACATAATTACACCAAAGAAAGCAATTGGTATGTCTCCCTTCCAACTTTTTTATGGTGTAAATGCTGAGATACTAATCACTTTAGAATTGTTAGCATTGAAATTGGCTAAGGCGATTGAAGATCAAATGTATGAGAGCTCACTTGAGAAGAAGATCATGTGTCTTGTTAAGCTGAATGAGTAGAGAACACTAGTGGTGGACTGAATTTCCACCCATCAAAGTCTGGTGAAGAATCTCTTCGATCAGAAAGCAAAGAATTGTGATTTCTAGATTGGAGATCAAGTCCTACTATAGGACAAGAGAAGAGAACCAAAGGGGATGCACAGAAAGTTTGATTCCCTATGGAGGGGCCCTTTTACTATTCATTAGATCAATGGTAAAAATAGTTTTCTATTGAAGTATAAAGATGGCACTCTCTTTTCTCTACCTCACAATGGGCAATATCTGAAGCACTTCAACTCTTGAAGTATCGAATGAGTTCCCCTATACATATTTACATTTGTATAGTCTTTTGTTTCTATTTTGTTCTTTTGTTTTCATTTTTTTGGAGCCTTTCTTTTGGGTAGCATGACTCTGTAGCCCAATGGCACACTTCAAGGCACTAGAGATTCTAGTTTCTACTCCCCTCAGCTATTCTAATTTGTCATCTGAAGGAAGTTCCCTAATAGGAGCCAGTTGTTGTCCCTGAAAAATGATTCCTCATTTTTTAGACAACATATGACTATTTTGGTCCTGCATGGCCAAAATTATCCCACCCCTTTTCAAAAATTTGTTCTAAAACATTCAATTTCATCATTTTCTCAACTTTTTGGTAACAGGATTAGCAGGTTCATTTTGGTTCATCAGTTCAACAGGTTCAACGTTCAATCGGTTCAATGCACGAGTTCAAGAGTTCAAAGGTTGCCTCAGTTAAGGAAGGATGCATGCAAAAGAAAGAGTTAGGTGGATGCTAACATGTGTTGTCAACTGAGCCCCTATATGTTTTTGTTTCAGAGAAGTGGTAGAAGGTGCCATGTGTCCCTTATGAAAACTCATCAGAAGCTACCACGTGTTTGCATCTGCGTGACTACTAAAAATATTTGGACCACACCACATTTTGGTGTTGTAACCCAATAGAATGTGACACATGTCAGCGTTCACTTCTCAAATTTCCTTATAAGCTACAGGGTTCCTTTCGGCAAAGCATCTTCTAGAGTTCCGTAGAGGGCAACAAGTGGCAATCGCAGAAGGCTTCCCTTTATGTTCCTAAGAGAAGTAGACCGTGCCATGTATCCCATGTAGAGAGTGGTAGAGGTTGACAAGTGTCATCATTTTCAAGAGCCTGACTGAGCCCCAAGTGTTTCTATGGTTTTGCAAAGGCTCGAGGAGGTAGATGCTTCCAAGTGTCAACAGTGGAAGATGCTGTTAGGGTGTGGAGCTAAAATCTTCAACTATTGCAGACATGAAGAAACAAGAGGTTGTTGAAGATCCAAAAGTATCGGCATCGGCAGCATGACTGACATCGGTCATTACCAGTGCAGAAGGCAACTGGTGTCAGCAGGAAGTCAGCCAACGTCGGCAGCACCAGGCAAGCAGGGACCTGCATCGGTCGCCTGTGCGTTTCAGAACTACTGTCGACGAACAGTCAGTTAAGTGAAGTGAGTGTTTGCATGATTAGGGGCTAATTATAGTCACGAGCTGCATGTCTAATTATTGTAATTAGAGTTCTATTTTTGTATGCATTGGATTCTATTTAAAGACCCATGAGGCATGTATTGTAATAATTAAGAAGGCAAGTAAAGCATTGAAGCATTGAAGCAAGGTCAAGGAGATCTACAGGTGTAAGGTCAAGGAGATCAGCTGAAGCATTCAAGGAGGGGATAACAACTCAGGTTGTTGAGTTGGGTTTGGTTGAGCAAGAGAGAGAGGGAAGAAGGTCTTGAGGTGTGGCAAGCCTTTGAGGTGGAGAAAGAAGTGGCATCTTCCTTATTGTATTTTCTTCTAGTAGTATTTAATACAAGAGTGTGTATTGTCTCTCAAATTCTTTGCTGTCTCAAGTTTCTAGTTACTTAATCATTCTGATATAATTCCATGTTTAATTGCTTATAAGAAAGTAATCAATTGTGCTTTCGTTGGATAAGGGGTTCCTAACAGTTGGTATCAGAGCTACGGTTTGCAAGGAGCAGGTTATTATTTTTTGATTACAGGTCATTCACAGGGTTTTCTGATTGAGTGGGAGTTTAGAAATGGTAGAAGTAAGTAAGCTATGAATGGAGAAGTTTAACGGTAAGAATTATCAACATTGGAGGATGCAGATAGAGGATTATCTGTATCAGAAAGATTTGTACTTACCATTGGGTGGGGTTGCATGCAAGCCTACAGATATGAAGGATGAAGACTGGAATGTTCTTGATCGGAAGGCTCTAGGTTCCATAAGGTTGAGCCTTGCATCGCCTGTGATTTTCAACTTATCACAGTGTAAGACAATGGAAGAGTTGATAAAATCTTTGGCAAATTTATATGAAAAACCCTCAGCGTCAAATAAGGTATTTCTTATGAAACAGTTATTTACTTTGTAAATGCAGGAAGGTGGATCGGTATATACTCATCTTAGTGATTTCCATGGTTCGGTAAACTAGTTAGCTTTAGTCAATATTGGTTTTGATGATGAAATAAAGGATCTCTTGATATTATGCTCTTTACCTGAAAGTTGGGATAGTTTGGTTATGGCAGTAAGTAATTTTGCATCTGCTTCTAAAATCTTAAAAGTTGATGATGTTGTGAGTGTGATCTTGAATGAAGAAATACACAGGAAAAGCACAGGTGAATCATCAGGGAATGCTCTAAGTGCAAAAAGCAGGGGAAGGCAAAGAGAGAAAGTGGAGCAAGGGAAATCAAGGTCGGGAAGGAGATCCGAATCCAAAGGTATTACCTGCTGGTTTTGTGGAAAGAAAGGACACACAAAGAAGGAGTGTTGGTTGAGAGATAAAGAAAATCAACATGAAGGTAAAGAAGAAGCAAAGGATGCAAATATTGTGGTACAGGATGCTCTCATACTTTCTTTGGATAGTCAAGTAGGATAATGGGTTTTAGATTCTGGTTCTTCTTTTCATGCATCCCCAAACAGAGATTTGCTCCATGAGTATGAACAGGGAGATTTTGGAGTGCTTTATTTAGGGGATGGTACACCTTGTCAAATAGTTGGCAAAGGGAAAGTGCAGCTGAGATTGCAGATGGACAACACATGGGTGTTGAAGGAGGTCATGCATGTCCCAGTTCTGAAGCAGAGTTTAGTTTCTGTAGGAAGGTTGGGTGATGAGGGATGCACAATAACCCTCACAACGGATTCTTGGAAGGTTACCAAGGGAGCACTTGTTTTAGCAAGAGGTAAGAAAGTAGGTACTCTTTATCTATCTACTTGTATTACTAATTCTACTTCTGGTTTATCTACTTCAACTGTAGATTCAAAGATGTGGCTTAATAGGCTGGGTCACATGAATAAGAAGGGAATGGACGTTCTTGAATCAAAAGGTAGGTGTTCAGATTTGGAAAGCATAGATAGAGTTCATTGCAGGAAAAGGAAATTTGATGCTTTTGACAGGAACAAAGAAGCCTTGGTGTTTATGGAGGAGATGAAGGACAGAGATCAGTCACAGGGGCTGAATAAATCTGAGCAGGGTAGTATGGATAGGGTTATGATCCAAGATGAGCTCACGGATATAGAAATCATCACTTACAGGAAAACACAGGTATCGACGTCGGTCACATGGCATCGACGTCAGCTAGATAGGAACTGACATCGGTCATGTGTAGACCAGCAGGGTTGGTAGAGTCGGTAGGAGAAGATCGACGTCGGTTAGGCAGGAATCGATGTCGATAGGGGGGACACCGACGTCAGGCAGGGGTAATGACATCGATAGTTAGGGTCAGTGCAAAGAACTGACATCGGTCGGGAGTAGACTAGGAGATGGCTGAGATCGGTCACTGGAACAGATGTTGGGTGGACAGCGAGTTGTCAAGGAGTCTCAAACACCCATATGGAGGTCAGAAAGGGTAAGTGAACCTCATATTCATTGTTCACCTTCTTTATATTGCTTACTGATGGTCAAGAACTAGGAAGATGGAAGAAGCAATGCATGTAGAGTCTAGAAACAGTGGGAGCTTGGCATGGATGAGGAGTGTGAGTCCTTGGAGAAGAACCAAACAGGTATTTGTTGGTAGAGTTGTCAGCTGGAAGAAAGCACTGGATGAGGGATGGATTCCCATGTTAGAGAAGAGAGTGGATGGACACGTGAGATAGAAGGCTATGGTATATGGTCTTGATTAGGCTACAGGGCAATGGAGGTTTGACCATTGTATTTATCTTCACCAGGTTGGATAATATTAGCTACATTATCCTGTTACTGTATTGTGTTGCTTGTTGCAAGGTTTCATATACAGGGAGTTTTCTGAGCTAAGGGTAAAGTTGGTTCAGAAGTATTCATGAAGAATTTGGGAGCAGCAAAATTCTTTTGGCATAAGTGACAGGTATAACATCATAGGTTTTATGGTGGTTGGTCTTCAAGAGTGACTTTGAAGAGTGATACAGAGCCAAGGGAACAAACTAGACAGAGTACAGGTATAGGTACAGTTGCAGCTATTTATCTCCAAGTGGGAGATTGTTAGGGTGTGGAGCTAAAAGCTTTAACTGTTGCAGACACGAAGAAATAGGAGGTTGTTGAAGATCCAAAAGTATCGGCGTTGGCAGCATGACTGACGTCGGTCATTACTAGTGCAAAAGGCAACTGGCGTCGACAGGAAGTCGGCTGACGTCGGCAGCACCAGGCAAGCAGGGACCGGCGTCAGTCGCTTGTGCGTTCTAAAACTACTGTTGACGAACAGTCAGTTAAGTGAAGCGAGTGTTTGCATGATTAGGGGCTAATTATAGTCATGAGCTGCGTGTCTAATTATTGTAATTAGATTTCTATTTTTGTATGCATGGGATTCTATTTAAAGACCCATGAGGCATGTATTGTAATAATTAAGAAGGCAAGTAAAGCATTGAAGCATTGAAGCAAGGTCAAGGAGATCTATAGGTGTAAGGTCAAGGAGATTTACTAAAGCATTCAAGGAGGGGATAACAACTCAGGTTGTTGAGTTGGGTTTGGTTGAGCAAGAGAGAGAGGGAAAAAGGTCTTGAGGTGTGGCAAGCCTTTGAGGTGGAGGAAGAAGTGGCATCTTCCTTATTGTATTTTCTTCTAGTAGTATTTAATACAAGAGTGTGTATTGTCTCTCAAATTCTTTGCTATCTCAAGTTTCTAGTTACTTAATCATTCTGGTATAATTCCGTGTTTAATTGCTTATAATAAAGTAATCAATTGTGCTTCCGTTGGATAAGGGGTTCCTAACAGATGCCATGTGTCTCTATTTCAAAAGTGATGAAAGCCACCATGTGTCATAAAAGAGGGAAAACAACTTTGTGGAAGGACACTCGACATTTAGATGCAGACCTTTTTCAAGACCCTGAAGGGAAAGTTTCCTTTGGGAAACGTTTGAGCCTTAAAGTGTAGTGGATGCGACTAGGTGTCACATGCTGAGACGTAGTTTTAAATGAAGCTTCATGGAGTAGAACCCACCACGTGTCCCAACCTAGTACAACAGAAGCTACCACGTGTCTGCATCCACACCCCCCTCAGCCTCTAACAGTTTCAAAGATTATTCCAATAAGCTTATTTCAAAATAGCGGATGCCGCCATGTGTCCTCACCTGCATCACAACATGATGACAGGCCTGCGGACGTCAAATTTAAAGTGACTGGCTAGCCATTAACCTTCAATAGGGGAAAGACCTGTGAATGCCAAATAGGCTACATTCAAGTGTCTTTTGATTTTTGTGGACTCAAAAGATGAACCTAGATGCATTCAAAAAAGCCTAAGACTAGGGTCAAGAGAAGGAAGAGACAGAGAGGGAAACTTAGCAGGAGTTACTGCCATTAGGTGAAGCAGTTCACTAGGTAGATATTTGGGGTCTACTAACATTGAAAGCACTATCTATTTGTCCCCTTGGAGGTAAAGGTAGAGTAGATAGTTGCGTGGCTAAGCAGGTGAATGAATGAGTGATTCAGGCTAAGGAGGAGGCACTAGAAATGAATCAACATGCCACAGTTAAGGCAGTCGCCCTGCTCCAGAATGGCCCTTCCTAATAAAACCAAGAATGCATCTAAGGCATTGAATGCGCTGAATGGGTCACTTCATTGGGAGAGAGTGCTAAGCCTCCCTCAGGCCTCTATATATTGTAATCTCTTGTGTCATTTCAAGGGAGACCTTTTTGATTATCATAAGCAAAACTCTGCCCAAATTGAAAGGCATTACTGAGACTTTGAGCTCAGATTGTAATTCATATTATTTTATCTGAATGAGAAAACAAGTTACTTGCAGACTTTGTGCTGTTATAGCTTGTGCTATCTTAGGAGATTGTTCGTATGTCTATTTCCTAGGAGCTTTCTTGTCCATTTGATTTAACAAGTAGAACTAATGGAGGTGATCAGGAAAGTGTCCTGAAGGCCAACTATGGGACGACGTTGTGCCTGCAAAAGTACCTTTAGTGTGTTTGCATTTTCCTTTCTTGTGTAAAGAGCTTTGGGATGATGTGGTTCCTCCATTGTTCTGCATTTTTCTCTCTCAGGTTGCTTGTCACTCAACACCCCCATTACCAGTTACTTGCTACCTAAAAGATTCTTGCTTCTTGCTGAAAAACACTTCTGAAAGAAGAGAAGTTCCTTCTGTCATTGCACTAAGATTTCTACTATTTAGGAAGGAATCTGGCTCTTGGTTGAAAGTTGTTTTTGAAAGAAGAGAAGTACCTTCCCCATCACCCAAGATTTCTTCCTTGTTTATCAGCATCATCTCTGAAAAAAGAGAGATGGATGGTTTATCCTACCCCTGTGTCTTACTTTTTGCTTATTTATATAGTATATAGCCTTTACATATTTAATAGGGAACCTCCCCTTGATGAGAGGAGAGATTTGTCCCCTTGTGATGCAGTAAACCAGCACATCTGGATGACCAATATCCCTATGCTATGGTGATAGGAACTATTTTGAACGCCAGTTAGCTGGTCGACAAAATATTCACCCAACAAAGAGTACACATAACTTTAAGTGTAGTGTCTTCTATATTTCCACCTACTTATACATTAAAATTTGTTGTGGTATTATGTACCATGTTGTAGTAAGTATGTTGTATTTTACACCTACCATAGCATGTTGTATGTCATATTTTATTTTATTCATCATAAGGGGTCAAATGTAATATTTCATGTGATAAATAAGTATTTGAATGTGACATACGACATATGAAGTGAAGGGGTTATTGTCAAATTTATTGTTTTTTATGTGTATGAGTATCTGTAGTCATATAAAATGCAAAAATTGGTAACTTGAGTATGGATAATGACACCCAACCCATAGGTCCATCTTTCTTGCTCTCATAACCCTTCTAGACACCATTTTGCTTATTCCTAGTCATTTATAAACATCTAGCATCTAAAATTTTACAAGCAGGTTCACACAGGAACAATAAACAAAACCCAAAAAACTTAGGTCTCTGTGACCAGTTTGGACAACAAAAACAAGACCTAGAATATAATGCTAGATCCCAAAGTTTCCTATTTTTGGTGCTCCTATCCAAGTGCATTTCTGGCTCTAATGGTTAGATTATTTCAATCCTTATCCTTTTTCTTATTGAACTAATGTGAATACACTCGACCCATGACCAATAGATCTATATAAAAGACCATTCAAAGTCCATTTAGAAGGGTTAGAAAATATCATTCAAGTAATCAAGAACACAAGCAAGACCACTCAAGAAATTTTCTATATTTTCTGCATACAACCAACCTATACACTTACAAGCTGAATTAAGTCTTCAGACTAGTCCGTAGCCATCTCAAATATACCTAGTTTTAGCATTTCTAGCATTTCATTCACTATTGCACCAAACACTTTAATGGGAGAACTAAATATAGCCTAATCCCTCCTTATAGTATTGGTATCACACAGGGTGTGAAGTGCATCCAATGTATCCTTTACACACTAACCCCTTTTCCCTATTTGCCAAAGTTCTATTCAATTGCATAAAATACACAAAAACATAAATAATAAAATATATATGGAGTTATATTGACAATAAGGATTTGAAATTTGGTACATAGGCTCACATAGATACTACAAACAAAACCCAGAAAAATCATCTCTATGAATAGTTTGGACAATAGTGGCAAGACTAAGACTATAGCGCTAGATAGTAGGGTGTCCTATTTTATGTGATCTTGTCCAATCAAAAAATGAAGTCCAGAATCTAGTTTGTGATAGTGTCCTAGTCTTATTACTCTATTATCAAACTCTGTCTCAGCTACAAGAACCCAAAATAAGCTAAGTCATATTTTCTCTCACTCATTACTATTTTTAGAAAAGGCAAAAATATAACTTGTTTAAATAAATCAGTGGCTTAATTATTGCATATTGTTTACTATTTTATCTAATTAGACTTGTATATTATTTAAGAATTAAACATCTAATTTCTCAAAAATAATAAATCATTTGGTGAATCCGACTTCAAATTTTGCATAAAAACCCTAGAAACCCTAGGGTAAATTCTTAGCTAATTTTTCAGATTAATTTCTGATTTTTTTTTTAATATTAAAATAAAAAATTCTTCTCAAATTTTAAAATTTTGTAGTAAATTTTAAAATAAATTTATTTCAAACTTTGCTTGCATCAACTAGCTCCTAGTAATTTTTCAGTAATTTTCCAATCATTTTCTAAATTTTTAGTTGCATATTAAAATCAGAAAATCACTTTAAATTTTAAAAATTCATAGTAATTTTCAAAAAAAAAAAATTTCCTCCAAACTCTAGTTGCATCTACTAGGTCTTATTAAATCATACAGTTTCCCATAAATTTTTGAATTTTATATTGCATACTTAGCTCAGAAATTCAATTTCAATTCCAAAAATTCATAGTAATTTCAAAAAAAAAAAAAAAAAATCTTCAAAACCCTAGTTACATCTACTAGGTCCCATTAAATCAAACACTTTGTCATAAATCTCTGAATTTTAACTTGCATATTTAAATCATATATTCAATTTTAATTTAAAAAATTCATAGTATTTTGCAAAACTATCATTGTTAAATCCCTAGTTGCATGTACTATCACCTATTTGCTTCTTGAGGTATCACCTTACACCCATAATAAAATTGAAAAAATGATTCTCACCTATGTACAAAAGTTTCTTACATTTCTCGCAAATAATAAGGAAACCATAATGGGCCCTATCATGTACATAAATGATGAAGTCTATAATATGTTAGTACAAAGCTTCATCCTTTGCATTTCATGCTTATGTTTCATTATATGGGATGATATTACAAAATTCATTACAAAAAATGCACAAAATTTCAATTTTTTTTTACATATTCTCTTTTGCTCATACAAAATAATTACCAACTCCATTTTGTTAAATGCATTCAAAATGTTATGTTACATGTCAAAAGCTTATATGCCTTTATGCAAAAATTCATGATCATTACATTTTACTCTCTATCACTCATATGAAAAAAATTTCATGTTTATCATGCTAAATATGTTAGAAAGGTTAAGATTCATGTCAAAATTTTGTATACATTCATGCACACTTTCATATTCTCTATCCCTTGCTTTCTATCTCTCATATGGAAAGATTTTCAATTTTATCATGCTAAACATGTTAGAAAGGTTATGATTCATGTCACAATTTTCTATACATTTGTGCACAAATACATGTTTTCTATCCCAAACTTGCTATCTCTCATGTGGAATGCTCTTTCTAAACATATTGTTATCCAATTTATAACTCCACTTACATGCATTTTAGCCCATCTACATAGATTTTACCTAGATGTATGTGCCTCCTTGGCTACTCTTGTCTCCATATCATATTTCATGCAGAGAAAAAAAATCCCCTCTCCTCCTCTCCCTCAAGAGGGTGATAACTACTTTTACTCTAACCAAGTCCATGATATCACCCCTCCCAAAGGTGAAATAGCCTATACTATTATTCATAATGCACACATTCAACCTATAGCTTCTTTAAACCATCTTCAACATATGTGCTTACATGTCCAATTGAAAGCAAATAGGGTTTGCACTTGTGAGACTCTAAGAGATAAAATCACTAGTACGAGAAAGTTAATTTCAGATTTACACACATAGAATTAGCTATTACATGAGAAGATCACAACATTGGAAAATTAGATCATAATGCAAAATCCTCAAAGGCAACCTAATGTCAAACCTTCACCTAGTCACTTGGTTGCAAGCAATGTTACATATCAAAATAATAAATCACAATTGAGTAACTTTACAACTAGTGATTCAAAAATCATTTCAAAGATCAAATAAGAGTTTAAGTGAGGTACTATGGGAAATGATTAAATCTACATTGATCAAACTACCTCCTCTACATCTAGTAAGAAGATCTAGATATTATTGTGCATATCATAGAATGTTGGGCATTGCAAAAACACATACAATAGATAAATTCTAATAAGGACACTATACAAGGTAAATTGGTCAAGCAATCCACAATGACACAGGAACACATTCACAAAAGATCAAATTCAAAACTAATATAAAAGTGGTTACCAAAGCATAACTCAGAACAATAAAAAGATCAAAAAGTAAAATCAAAACAATAAACAATACCAAAAGCATAGGTAAAACATGAAAAATATTCAAATCTACCTTTCCAAAATAATTCTCAACTTTCAAAATAGTACCAGTTTGGTTAGAAATATCTACAATAGTTTAATTATTAAGGTCAAGGGTCGGACAATCATGCTCAAGACATCACTATTCCAATTATAGCAATTGATAATGTATATCACCAAGGTTTGGGTTTTATTAAACATCCTAAAATAAATAATTCATAAACATAGTTCATTAAAGGAAAAGATATAGATATAATAAAAATCAACAACATTCCATTGGTTCAAAATCAAGATGATAACGATGAGTGGAACAATGCAAGTTATTATGATTTCTAAGATATCGATAATTCAGACTCATATTTACAACCATTCCCTCATGATTCATAATAACACATGATTCCTTTATTCGATATAGGATAATATGATAGGTATTCTCCCATGAGACTCATCGGTTAATATCATTTCTTCTCAGAATTACATATACATAGCCTCTTGTGCTTGATTGTACATAGAACTTTTCAATTTCTTATACATAGTCTTTTTAAATTAATTGTACATAGCTCAGATATGTCAAAAACACAAAAAATATTTCAATTATATGCATCATCCATGTTTTAAATTAATAGTACTATGCTAGAATTACATTTGTTGTTCTATGCTATTGTTTGTTGATTTATCTATATCACCATGATTTACTTGATCTTCTTTAAGTATGTGCAGTGACATCTAGATCCTTTATTGCTTCACTCTACCCATTTATGGGGCATCCTACTTCTACATTTGAGACACACATTGATATACATACCCACTGGGGGCATCTTCTACATGACTACATCATCCAAGTTATGTCATTCCTACACTACACAATCTAAGTTATCATGTTATTGTGCATTACTCACTAGATTACACATATTACTATATCGACATTTTAATAGTATCTATCATTTATGTATCTCTTTAGCATATACCTAGTCTTTTACTAAACATGTCTTGCATACTTTCACTCTTGCTTTGATTAGTTAGATGTGATTCTATCCTTCCAATTTTTACATGCTTTCATTTATTACTTTACGTAGCTAGATATGATTGTATTTCCAATTCTAGTTTTGTTTCTTATGTGTGCCTTAGGATATTTGCCAATGTACTTTGATTCTTTTTGTATGTGTTGTCAGGATCCTACTCTCCCCAATGAGAGTATATATGATTACCTCTTGTATTAGCAACTAAACACAGAATTTAACTAGAATGATAAGTAACTAGAAATATGAAACAACACAAGATATGAGAGACAATACACAACTGTATTAATAATCACTCAGAAGAAAATACAATAAAGAAGATGCCACTTCTTCTTCCACCTCAAAGGCTTGCCACACCTCAAGGACTTCTTCCCTCTCTCTCACACGGTCCCAACACACAACTCCAATACAGAATTGGTGTTCACCTCTCCAACCAGTCAGTAACAACGCTGCCAGTACACCAAGTACACAACTGTACTCCAAGTAGATCTCCCTGCTTTTGCAATCAACTTGCAATCACTAACAGACCATACTCACCATGTAGATATCTCTACACCCAGAAGAACCCTTGTCCTTGCCTCACCAAGTCCTTATGATTCTTCAACCAGTACCCTGGTGGATCTTCTACCCGAACTTGCAAACCTGCAACTCTCCAAGATCATACACACTCAGCACCCCTTTGGAACTAGGAGGAACACACCATGCTCTCTTCTCTCTGAAGGAGCTAATTTCTGCTCTCTTACTCTCTAGCACACTTTACAATACAGCCTATGAGTCTCTTAAATAGATCTCATGCAAACAATAATTAGACACGTAATTACAATAATTAGATCCACAGCTTTGAGTCTAAAATTAGCTCTCATCATGCAAACAACTGGTTCCTTAACTAATTGTCTGTAATACTCGTAGTTCTGAACCACACAAGTGACCGACGTCAGTCCCTATCTGCCTGGAGGTGACCGATGCCGGCCGATCCCTGATCGACATCGGTTGCCCTTCCTGTCTAATCCTATCGACGTCAGTTGGCCTGATCGACGCCGATGTCTTTGACACTCAACAACCTCCTCCTACCTCCTCCGTGTCTGCATCAGTGAAGCTTTTAGCTCCACAACCTAACAATCTCCCACTTAGAGATAAACAACTGCACTGTACCTGTACCTGTACCCTATCTAATCTGTTTCCTGGCTTGTATCCCTCTTCAAGGTCAACCCTGAAGACCACCCACCACACAACTTGTGGTGCACCTCCTGTCATCTGAGTAACCTGCCACATTCGAACCTACAAACCCATGTAGTGAATTTCTGACCCTGCATAGCATGAATCCCTGTTGCTGGTCCCTCTCAAATACCTGAGAACCCACTTCCCCGAATTGGCTCCTAACTCTCTGACAACACCCACTGCTTGGGCAAACTCAGGTCTATACCAGACCTCATGTTATTTCAGACACTACACTGTCCAGCCCTTAGTGTGCTCTAGTTCTGCATCTTGCGTAATGAACCTCACCAACACCTGATTCACATCAGCTCCCACTGGAGACAAAATCAACCTGTGATCTTCCATGTCTCCCATGCCAAAGAATTTTGCTGCTCCAAATCCTTCCTGGCAAACCACTGAACCTAGCTTACCCTTAGCTTAGAAAAACCCTGTATGTATAAACCTGCTAGCTAGCATACCTATCCACATATAGTAACAGGATAATGTAGCTATCATCATTCACCTAGTAAGACAAACACAGTAGTTACCCTGACATTGACTAAAGCCATGATTTGTCCTCCACCTGTTAACCTGTACCACTGTCTTGCAGCTTCCTCAAGACCATATGACCTAGCCTTCCATCTCACATGTCCGTTCTCTCTATTCTTTAACTAAAGTATCCATTCATCTCTGTGCTTTCATATCAGCTGGCAACCCTACCAAATCTCCTGTTTGGTTCTGCATCATATTCCTGCCAAGCTCTCACTGTTTCCTGGATCCTTCCTGCTCTGCAGTAAGCAATGAGTATAAAGAAGAGGAACAACAAATTTGAGGCTTACTTACCACCTTCATTCCTCCATATAGGCATTTGAGACTCCTTGACAGCTTGCTGTCCACCCAAAATTTGTTACAGTGACCGACCTTGGTCACTACACAGTCTGCATCCGACTGACGTCAGTTTTCATGCGCCTGTTCTGACTACCAACTCTATCGACGTCGATGTCCCTATTGCCGATGTCGATCCTCCTAACCAACATCGGTCTTACCTATTGCCGACTTTGGTCCTCCTAACTGACGTCAGTCTTACCCTGCCTGACATCATCGGCTTTGGTCTGCACATGACCGACATTGGCACCTATCTGTTCGATGTCGATTCCTCCTAACCGATGCCGGTACCTGTGTTTTCCTGTGAGTGATGAATTTTTACCCACGAGCTCCTTTGAATCAAAACCCATGTCCAAACTACCCTGCTCAGATGTATCCAGCCCCATCCACTGGTCTCTATTCGTCATCTCCTCCAAGAACACCAAGGCTTTCTAGTTCTTAAGTCTATCAAACACATCTGTCTTCCACTTAAGAACATGCATCTCCTTCTTGCTCATGTGACCAAGCCTACAAAGCCACATCTTCACAATAGAAGAAGAATCAGTAATATAAGTAGATAGATAAAGGATACCTACTTTCTTACCACTTGTTAATTCAAGTGCATCTGCTGTGAGAGTTCTTGTGCATCTCTTATCACCCAACTTTCTTGAAGCAATTAGCTGCATCTCCAAGACTGGGACCTGCATGACCTTCTTCAACACCCATGTGTTGGCTGCCTATAATTTCAGCAACACTTCCCCTTTGCCAATAATCTGACAAGGCTCACCAACCCCTCTACTTGGGGCGCATGGAAAGAGGCAACAGAATCTGTAAAACAAGATTCAACTTTATCCAAAGCATCCTGTGCAACAACACCTACAACATCTGCTTCTTCATGCTGATCTGATACCAACCAACAATCTTCTTTTACCTGCTCTTTCTTTCCATAGGACCATAATTGACCATTCGTGCTATTCAGTTTTTCCATTCGTAGCTTACTTTATTCTGCCGTTGCTATACTCCCACTCAATCAGAAACCCCTGAGAGTGACCTGTAACCAAACACAAAACCTACTCTCTGCAACCTTAGCTCTGATACCAACTGTCAGGATCTTACTCTCCCCAATGAGAGTATATATGATTACCTCTTGTATTATCAACTAAACATGGAATTTAACCAGAATGATAAGTAACTAGAAATATGAAACAACACAAGATATGAGAGACAATACACAATTGTATTAATAATCACTCATAAGAAAATACAATAAAGAAGATGCCACTTCTTCTTCCACCTCAAAGGCTTGCCACACCTCAAGGACTTCTTCCCTCTCTCTCACACGGTCCCAACACACAACTCTAATACATAATTGGTGTTCACCTCTCCAACCAGTCAGTAAGAACGCTGCCAATACACCAAGTACACAACCGTACTCCAAGTAGATCTCCCTGCTCCTACAATCAACCTGCAATCACTAACAGACCATACTCACCATGTAGATATCTCTACACCCAGAAGAACCCTTGTCCTTGCCTCACCAAGTCCTTATGATTCTTCAACCAGTACCCCGGTGGATCTTCTACCTGAACTTGCAAACCTGCAACTCTCCAAGATCATACACACTCAGCACCCCTTTGGAACTAGGAGGAACACACCATGCTCTCTTCTCTCTGAAGGAGCTAATTTCTGCTCTCTTACTCTCTAGCACACTTTACAATACAGCCTATGAGTCTCTTAAATAGATCTCATGCAAAAAATAATTAGACACCTGATTAAAATAATTAGATCCACAGCTTTGAGTCTAAAATTGGCTCTCATCATGCAAACAACTGGTTCCTTAACTAATTGTCTGTAATACTCACAGTTTCAAACCACACAGGCGACCGACATCGGTCCCTGTCTGCCTGGAGGTGACCGACGCTGGCCGATCCCTGACTGACGTCGGTTACCTTTCCTATCTAATCTTACCGACGTCGATTGGCCTGACCGACACCAGTGTCTGTGACACTCAGCAACCTCCTCCTACCTCCTCCATGTCTGCATCAGTGAAGCTTTTAGCTCCACAACCTAACATGTGTGAACCTTTAGACATTTGCCAATGTCCCTTACTTTTACTCTTTTATGTGCCTATGGCCTTCATGTCAATCTTGCTTATTCTATGGTATGTGTATGTGACATTTAAATATGCCTTGTATGTTTCCTTTCCAGTATGAGTGACATGTGCCCATGTCCCTTATTTTATTGGCCCCTTTGCCACCCTTGTATGCTTCTTGCTTCTTGTTTTGTATACCTATTGCTTGATTGCTTATCCTTGTTTGCAATGCCATGATCCATATCATGCATTTACCTTGCTTTCTTGGATGCCATGATGGACATCATGCTCCATCCCTCCTTGAAAATTAATAATTAAAAATTAACATCTAAAATTTACAATTATAGTTTAGTACATTGCACATATTTTTACATTATTATATTTATCTGGGCATACCCTTACTGATCTAACAATCTCTCAATAAAAATATTTCTATATCTTAAGATATATTGTCAACATATCATTACTATATAATATATCCATGCAACATAACACTCTTTTAGGGTTAACTCTTCTAAGGGTAGTCATTACAGGGTCTTCATTCCTACCCTCAGAAGAAGGGGTAACAAACAGGGGTTTTGTCATAGAGATAAGAGCTCCTAGTGGTCAAAACAACAATTTTTTAGAACACTCATAATAGAATCTAGATATGAAATCAGACAGAATAGACCAGACAGACATTAGAGAATCTAGAACAATCATAAACTTTGGCCTTAGACAACAATGCCAAATTTGGACTATAGCACCAGATACCAGGGTGTCCTATTTTCAATGCTCCTATCTAGATAGCAAAAAAAATAGTTTTTTTAGAAATAGATAGAAAGGTGAGTTCAATCACAAATTTGTCAGTACAACATGGTCTAGATTCAACATGTTTCAATACAATTTTTGCTTAGAGAATATAGATATACGGGGAATCATACACGACATGATGGCTCTCACTTCCAATTTAGATTAGGCAGTTGATACAACTTATAGATCAAAATTCATGTTCCAGACACTAGTGATTGAGGGTAATGTGCACGACACATTGATCCTCCCTTTCTTTCCAACTTCATTTTATTTCTAGGCATTTATCAGTAGTTGTATGCCTTACTCCATCTGTAGGTGGTTGGCATCCTTTTTCAAGTTGGGATTTCATATAAGCTTAGCTTCTTGAATTCCTGAGTACCTGAGTTGGCTTCCACATAAGCCTATTGCACTAGTTTTTGAGTGGATTTCATACAAGCCTAATCTTCATCTTTTAAAATGGCCAAGAGTGGCCTAGTTTCTAGCATACATTCAGCTATTCATGCCAACACTATTAGATCATAGTACATTCATGGGCTTCAGGAGCCATCTCATATAACATCTATTTCATACTGATATTACTTCATAGCTTCACTTCATGGGGCAATGATGGATCCAAAAGACTAATTAGCCTTTGTATTCTTGAGCCACCTATTCAGAGGGATTGGCCACATAGTCCAAACATCGATTGACACATGCATGAATCATTAGCTTCACTTAGTAGGTAATGAGGGAGCCAAAAGGCCTGCCTTTGGAATCTTGAGCCACTTCTAGGGAATTGAGCATTCAACTTTGTGTGAGATATTAATTTTGGTACAGTACACACCCAATCAATCTAACATCACAACAAGTTTTGTATTGGTTCATGTAATTAGTGAGGTATATTCATTCCTTTCTCTTCCTTTTTCTCTTACCCAACTTTTTTACATTCTTATTTTAGATATAATGTATTTAGTAAGGATTGATCTACTCTATGTTTTTCATTACATATTCATATTTCACATCATGTTCTCTCTATGCACATTTAACATCACACAACTTCATGAGCTTTACCTTTATAGGTAAGTTCAGGTATGATTTCTATTTTCCTTTATCCTAGTATTTTGATTTGCTACATCACTAGAATATAGGGGGGCAAATGTAGTCATATAAAATTAAAAAAATGGTAACTTGAGGATGGCTAATGATACCCAACCCATAGGTCCTTTTTTTCTCTCATGACCCTTCTAAACACTAGTTTGATTATTCCCAATCATCCATAAACATCCAACATCTAAAATTTTACAGGCAGGTTCACAAAGGGATAACAAACAAAACCCAAAAAACTTAGGTTTTTATGACTAGTTTGGATAGTAGTGATAGGACCTAGACTATAGCATCAAACCCCAAAGTGTCCTATTTTTGGTGCTTCTATCCAAGTATATTTTGGTCTCCAATGGTCAGATTCTTCTGATCCTTATCCTTTTCCTTGTTAGCCTAATATGAATACATTCAACCCATAACTAATAGATATCTATAAAAGGCCATTCGAATTCCATTTAGAAGGGTTGGAAAATATCATTCAAGCAAGCAAGAATACAAGAAAGACCACTGAAGAAATCTTCCATATTCTCTACATATAATCATCCTATACAGTTTCAAGTTAAGTCAAGTCTTCATACTAGTCCTTAGCCATCTCAAACATACCCAGTTTTATCATTTCTTGGATTTTATTCACTATTATACCAAACACTTAAATGGGAGAACTACATATAGCTTGATCTCTCCTCAAAGTATTGGTATATAGGTAGCATTCCCACACATGGGGTGTGAAGTGCGTCCAGCGTATCCTTTACACACTAACCCCTTTTCCCTATTTGCCAAAGTTCCATTCAATTACATAAAATACACATGCATATGAAGAATAAATTCTATAAGGAGTTATATTGATATTGAGGATCTAAAATTTGGTACAAAAGCTCACACAAATGCTGTAAACAAAACCCAAAAAAATCATATCTCTATGAGTAGTTTAGACAACAATGATAAGACTAGGACTATAACATTAAACAATAGGGTGTCCTATTTTTGGCAATCCTATCCAATCACAAAATGAAGTCCAGATCCTACTTTGTGACAATGTCCCAGTCTTGTTCCTCCAGTATCAAACTCTGTCTCAACTAAAACAACCTAGAATAAGCTAAGTCATATTTTGTCTCACTCATTACTATTTTTAGAAAAGGCAGAAATATAGCTTATTTGAATAAATTAGTGGCTTAATTATTTCATATAATTTACTAATTTTATCTACTCAGACGCGTTTATTATTTAGGAATTAAACATTTGATTTCCCAAAAATAATAAATTAGTAACCATTGCATGCATATAATTGACAACATTACTTAAAATCACATATGTTTTCTCTCTCTTACAGTTCATTACTAATATGTGTTGTATGTATGATCAACACATGCATGTATTAGTTTCTAAACAATGGAAAGAAAGGAATATTTATATCAAATGCATGTTATTTAGTAATAACAATGAAATCGTAATGCAACATGGTTGACTACTTATAGATGAAGTTTCTTTACATTGTGTCTATTACCTTATTTTAATAAATGGGCTCAACATGTGTTTCTATTTGAAAGATGAAAGAGGTGTTTCTATGGAGGTTGATTTTAAAGATGTTGTCACCAAGATGAAAAGTAAAAGGGGTATTCCAGGTGGTGTGATCAATAAACTACACGACACATATTGCATGTAAAGTTATTTTCAATATATTCACATCCATTATGCAAATGAATCTCTTAAATGAGGAACATCACATGAGGAACAAAATAAAAGAACCGAAATCAATACACATGTGTTTATTATGCTTACTTTAGAAGATGTGGATGCAAAAGACTTTTTTGACACTTTGACCGATTAATAGCATAATGATTTCCATTGTGGAAGCAAACACATTCAAGAATGACCCTCAAGGGAGGAAGAAAGTGCTAAAATTGAAATGAATATGGACGTGTTGGCCACGCCTGCTTTAGAGGATGTGCTTATAGAATAATTTTTTGATAGTGTCTCTAATTTTGGTGTGCATGACATTATCTCTAATGTGCACCCATTTTAATTTATTTGTTGTATAGTGGTCATGTTTGTTGCTCCACTATTATTTTTTATTAAATTTGGTGAACAACTATAAAGTTTATTGAATGTCATAAATAATATGTATGAATATATGTTACATAATTATCAAAAATCAACAAACTTTGTTTTGACTACATAATGATGTCTATCTATTGTTTGGATGTCATCTCCTTATCATGTGCGTAGGCATTAATGACTACATGTGGTGATGATATGCATATAAATATCATGGGATACATTGGAATTTAGTAACAATGTCTACACATGAAGAAAATATTGGTCTCTTCCCATTATGAATCTATTATTTGTTCATAATATGGTGTGTTGAATGTGTAACTATTGTTCAAACTTTTTTTTTTTTTAAAATGACCAAAATTATTGTGCATGTTACCGACTCATTATTGTTCATACATTAAATATTCCATATGTAGGTGTATTGTGAATCTTCCAACTACATTCTACTCTAGGGTATTTTTTAACGATTGGAAAAATATATATGATGTAGAAGGGTACACAAATTCTGAAGCCATTGTCAAACATAACATGGGAAAATAGTTATCAATTTTTGATAGAAAGTATATGACTTTGGAAAATGTTTAATATTTAAGAAATTAAGCGAGGCAAAAAATATAATGTTTTGAGGTGAGTTATAGTTATTGGTAAATATATATTAAATACATATATCTAAAGTATGTTGAGAGATAAAAATCTCAAGGTTATTATCTTAAATTTTTCACATACCATGTTGAATAATAATATTATTACCATCTCAGCCAATTTCCCACTGAATTGTGATAAATAACATCAATTTAGCTACAACACTATGTTAGTTTTCAAAAAACATTTTTGCTAATCATTATATTACTCTCCACTGGGATGCAAATGGAAAAATCACCATATTTCTCTCCACTAGATCAAAATCAACATATACCCCCTTGAATAGGATTTGTGTTGGTATGGGTGAGTTATAAAATAATTCTAGACATTAATGCAGTATAAATTATAAATTTGATGCTTTTATAGTCCATAGAATATACTAGATGAACTTTTGTAAAAAACTATGTACATGTATTTTATACCTCAAAGTTTTGGATCACCAATTATGATCCATCATCAAGATAACATGGCTTATGTGGTATCTATTATATGTAGGTGTGATCAACATTACCATGCACTTATAGCCAACAAGAGAAACTAATGTTTAAACCTAGAAATAATGTTTTGAGGCAAGGTTTAAGTTCCTCAAAAGCTTCTCCTTTTCCATTGATCAAGAACTTAGAGGAGCTACCCACTTTTCCATCTAGGTCATAATTAGACATAATATCCTAAAATAAAAATAAATATTTAATTTCAAGAATTTTAAAATTCTTTATATGGTCATAAATACCTCTTAAGCATCCCATTTATGGAATTATGTTAAAAAATGGTAGATAAATTATTAAGAAATCAGTAATAAATGGACACAAATTGTTTACCAAAGAAAAAAACTGAATTATAATATTCTCATAAATACATCTTAAGCATCAACATTATAATATGATTCAAGATGCATCTAAATTGTTGAAGGTGTTGGTCTCTATATTCAGGTGGTAGAGTTAGATTAATTATGTTATCATGATAATAATTATGTCTAAACCTCTTTTAGAGAATTGGGTGAGTCCATCTCAAATAAAAGTGTACATCTGGATCCCTTGCAAAGTCAACATTGAAAAAACACAAAATGCATCAATGTGGGAACTTTTTCCAAAGCAACAATACATTCTTTCATAACTAAACTAAGTTCGTCTTATAGATGATCTATGTTGGAAAAATCCATACTTTAGGTAAGCTTTGTGAGATTCACTTACAACATTATTTCTTTATTAATCTAAGGACCTTGGTGTATGATACTTGACGAGTTTCAAATTTTAAGTCACTCCTATATGTTCTGTGTAGTTAAAGGAATTCAGACGTGGTACTTGAAGATTGTTTCTAAATATAAACAATTAAGATATGCTAGTTTTAGGTAAAAGAAACAAGGTATATAAAAGTAAGGCATAAATTTGTAAACCTATGCCATCTCTTGATGTGCATATAGAAGTTTGCATTTAATGGCTCACCAATCCTATATAATTTAATAGTAAAGTTGAGACTATTCATACCCAAAGCACACCTTTATCAACTATTCATCGTTAGATATACATTGATATAATTGGTCTAAAGCCACACAAACTATACATTTACCTAGATTGTAACAATTAATTTTTTGTAACAACCCAAGATAGCCATTCCATGCAATAATTAGGCCAATTATTTTTTGTAAGGTAAAGGTAACTGCATAATATAGAAAAGTTGTTAGGCTCACCTTCATAATGTCCAAATAAAGGCTATCTACCAACAAAGTTCTCAATTTTCATATTAAGAAAAAGTGACATAAAAACATACTTAGTTATATTACATGTAAACTTCAACAAAACTTTAAAAATGCATCAATCAACTTGGATCAACATGTTCACACTTTTATTGAAAGGAAACACAACCAAAGTAATAACACAAACAACTTATAAGATAAACACTACAACATAAAACATTCACATTTTATAGTTGCATTCTTTATTCATGTACACCTCCATAATCATTATGTACATCTATGTGGTTTGTATATGTCAAACATTGAGCTGATGCTACTTGATAGTTTCATGCTCTCCTCTCTATCATCCAACACATTTAACCAATCATATATTTAAGTAAAGATAGTACATAAATATTCTACATATTCACATAACAAAGTAGATACAAAAGAAATTGATGTATTCAAAACAAAGGGGGAAATTTTGAATTGATCTCAAAAAGGGAATAATCACTATAGCCTTTTATTTAGTTCAATTACACTAATGTGCAGACTATTTTATTCAAATTATACTATTGTAACATACATTAACATCTCAATACCCTACTATGGGTGGTTCCATGTCTGTATTCTTCATCATTTTATTATTTCACTCTTCAATCATGTACACCTCCACAACTATTTTATACATCTATTTAGTTGGTATACATTGAACATCAAGCTGATGTTGGTTGATAGTTTCTTGGTCTCCTCTCTACCAACCAACACACATAATCAATTCTTAATTTCAATAAGGAGAGATCATAAACATTCAAATTCTTCACACAATGAAGTATCTAGAAAAGAATTGGTGATTTGTGTTAAAAAAAGGGGAAATTTGACTTGACTTTGAAATGGGTACAATTCCCACAACCTTATATTTTGTTCATTTCTACTAACGTGTAGATTGTTCTAGTCATACTATATTATTGTAAGTTACATTACCATCCACAATACCCTACTCTAGGTGGTCCTTTATCTATAGTCTTGAGCATGCTACAGTTGCATTCTTAATTTGCATATGCCTGCACAACCATTTCATACATCTATGTAGTTGGTATATGTCAAACATCAAGCTGATGCTAGTCGATAGTTTCCTACTCTCTTCTCTACCATCTAATAGACATAATCAATCATACATTTTAGTAAAGATAGTCCATAAACATTCCACATCTTCATGAAATGGAGTAGCTACAAAAGAATTTGATGTAGTAGAAAAAAGGGGGAAATATGACTTAATCTCAAAAAGGGCACAATCACCATAGCCTTCTATTCAATTAAATTACACTACTATGTAGACTATTCTATTTGGACTATACTATTTTAACATATATTAACATCCTCGATACCCTAATACAGGTGGTTATGTGCCCTTACTCTTCATCATGCTATTATTATATTCTTTAATTATATACACCTCCATAACTATTATGTATATCTACACAGTTGGTATATGTTGAACATCGAGCTGATGTTGGTCGAAAGTATCTTGGTATCCTCTCTACTAGCCAAAACACATAATTAATCCTTTATTTTAGTAAAGAGAGATCATAAACATTCAACTTCTTCACACAATAGAGTAACTAGAAAATAATTAGGGATTTATGTTTAAAGGGGGAAATTTGACTTGACCTCAAAATGGGTACAATCCCCATAGCTTTCTATCTTGTTCAATTCCACATATGTGCAAATTATTCTATTCAAATTATACTTTTATAAGCTAAATTACCATCCACAATACCCTACTACGAGTGGCTACCTATCCATAACTTTACATATATAATACCTTAATAAGGGTGGTTCCTTATCTATAGTCTTCAATATGTTACCAATTAATTCTACATTCACATAAAACTTGGCAATCATTACCTACATTTATGTAGTTCCTATACCTACAACATGGAGCCAACAATGGTCGATACTATGCACTGTGGGTGTAATTGTCATAAATATATAACTGTGCCTTCCTTGAAAGGACATATGTTTTTGAAGTTTAATGTGCATTGCGTATGTTGTTTCTTGTACCCAAAAAAATTTCAATAGAACATAACATAGATGATAAAGTCTTTCAATGATAGATGCAAGAAATTACACTATGACTATGTTATCATGTATCTTCATTTTTTTTGTTACTAAGAATTGCATCGATTAATATAAGTCATTTTGATGATCTTGTGTTTACCTTGTGATTATGTGGTGATTAATTAATTCTATAATGTTGTGTTTGTGAATAAACTGAGAAACCTTGCAATTGTGTACCAATAAATGTAAGTTATAATGAGAATCTCAATTTCCATAACTTAAACATATTTTAGTGTGCAAAACCATAGTGCATAACAATGATTATAGTTACTTTAAGTATGTAATAAAATGGTTAAATAAAACATTATCTTTCTGGAAAGAAC
Organism: Torreya grandis; assembly: GCA_037957365.1. Taxonomy (NCBI): domain Eukaryota; kingdom Viridiplantae; phylum Streptophyta; class Pinopsida; order Cupressales; family Taxaceae; genus Torreya; species Torreya grandis. Next base: position 929,697 of record JARHVA010005689.1, on the reverse strand, counting down.
AAATGGCAAAAAGGTGGGAACAAATTATGCATCTCCCTTTGCAAAATCCAAGACTAGGTCTATTTGATTGCAACTGTCTCAAGTGGGAGAATTTTACTGATGTCAAAGAAGATGACTTATGGGTTATGTGGGTTGCTGGATATAATGTTTATGATTTCATAAAAGTAGAATCAAGAAGAGAGTTGTCTCTACAATTTTTTTTGTTTCACACTGCAAGAAAAACTCACCTTTTCCTGGTAGGCATATCAGGATCAATTGCACACTCGAATATGTAATGTAAGTGACCACTTGTTTTTGAGATATGGTGGGTTTCAATGGATATGTTCAAATGTTACAATCATATTTCATTTTTTTAGGGGTTTTAAATTTCCATGACCCTTTATATGTATGACAAATCAATATAGATACTAGTGTTCATATGGGCCTAAAGATTTTTGGGAAATCGATGCCATGCCAAAAGACAAGTTTGTATTACCTAAGGTGGGAATGGGTAGCCAGTCTAGCTGACAACATATAAGGTGTGGCTATCAGTGTCATTTTAACACATGTCATATGGTCTCTAGACCCGATCACATGTTGGTCATGTATGATTAGGTAGAACACATAAAAATAAATTACAAACATTTCCATGACTCATAACATGAATAGTTCAAAATAAAGAAATATATTTATGCTCCTTACATTAGCCCTAAAATGAATGAATGGGTTCCCAAGATATTATTTTTTGAATGTTTGCTGATGCTATCCATTGTAAACATCATGATATGGTACATTATAAAATTTTATTGTTTAAGGGTAAAACACAATGGGATAATTTATTAAGCATGGATGAGATATACAATAAAGATCACTAGATCAAATAGGAAAATATGTCTACAGTATCGATGATGCTAAAAGTAGCTGGGAATGGGCACTGGTAAATCCTAGTAAATGGTTTGTATACCAGGGATACAATGAGGGAGAGATTGATGGGGATGGGGAAATCCCCTTCATATTAGGCATCCAACTACTGTAATAATTGGAATGGTTATTGAGATTTGGGAAGTATGACATCTTGGTAATGGATTCAATGTTTGGCATGAATGCAATGAAGGTGTGTTTTGAATGTTTATAATAGAATTTGACACTGTAGATAATGCATAACATGCAAGCTAATTTTTCTTCTCTTATTTTGTGTAGTTCTAGTTATACATGTTACTAGTGTTTGATTCCAAACACGAAGGTGTGCCCATTATGTGGGTCATTATGTCACAGTCATGTAATAATGAAATTAACTAATAGATACAAATTCTTTTATAGAGAGTGTATTTGAAGGACATTGAATGGATAATCAGTGCCTTCATGGTAGATGATGCGAGTGTAGAGATAAAAGCTATCAGCTGCAATTATATTTTATGTTCATGCATAATGATGTTCGCATTTAAATCATAACATAAAATAATACCACCATATACAATGAAGTCTTACAAAAGTATTGGGCCATGTAGGGAAACATTTAATTGTGATGTATACCATTATAGTTTCCATGTATGACATGTTTGGTTAAAGAATTTGATAGAAAAGGTGAGAGATGATGAGGTGAGACACACAATGTTTAGTGAGTTAGAGTTCATAATGCATGGCTATGCTGATTAAGACATGGCTAAGCATGAATTAAAAAAATTTATAGATAGGTATCGATCCACTCAAACCAACTTTGTCAAATATTGGGAGCAGTGTTGGATCAACATGGTTAGATGTGTTCTAGATGTTATCACACACTTCTGCATACTAGGTAAGAAATGAATGCATTCATAGAATCTTATCATTCACATTTGAAAAGTCATTTGTTGAGCACAATATGAACTTATGCACATGAAAGGGTGGATTGGCTAATCCACCAACTTACCACAATATTTTTCATATATTACTGGTGGTTATAGATTTGTAAAGACAGTGGCTTCCACCTGAATTTCAAATTAGAGGGACTTGTAAATCTTTCATAGGTGAGGGAATTAAAGATCCCAAACTATCATGTCACCTTTGATAGTAATGAACCTTGTATAACATGGGTTTAGAGTATGAAACATGAGTCATTTCATTATCATGTCTATACTTCAATACCATCCATGTTCATGTGTAGTTTCTCATTTTCAATCTAAGGTTTTACTTGTAAACATGTCATAAAGGTGGACCTAATGTGAAGGAGGAGAGGAGACATAGTTATCGATGCCTCATGGAACAATGCTATGGAGCACATCAACAATAATGACATAAATTACAATGTAAGGTGGCCTTCGACTTGTAATTTTTATCTTGACAATTTTCAGATGAATGTTAATAATGTAAAAAATCTTCATTTTATAGGCCATACATAGGACTTGTAATTCATAATGAGGTGGAAGAGGGTGAGGATATTAATCTATTGAACACTAAAATAGAAGGTATATCGAGTGTGGATTTATGAGACTCAAATCTTGTAGTCGAAGGTGTGATGGTAAATTGGGAAAATGACACTAAAAACAAATTGAGTGGCCCTCAAAATGTAAGACACATATCTACCTATACTCATATGTTTTTATATTTTATCAATAGTTCTAACATGATTCATATAATTAAATGAATAAAACCTGATTGATAATGAACCTTCTAGTGTTGAAGCACTCATATGTGAAGCATGAGAGATTTTAGAGAGATGTGGCACAATAGGTTGAACCATTGAAACATTGACATTCTTTAAAATCCATATGGAAGATATTTACTATAAGGTGTAGAGCAGGGCATATTGTCAAGCACATAATCGATGGTCCATCAATTCCAACAAGTGCACGATGGACATGGAATATCAGTTTGTGGATAGAGAAACTTCATATAAAATATGAATAATAGAAGATAAGACACCATGTCATAAGAGAATTCCATTTTTCCTCACCCTCATAAGAATCACAAACAAGAAGTATGGAATGACAATCTAAATAGGGCATAAAAGTGAGATATGGATATAAATAATGCCAAGGTTGAAACTTTTTTGCCTTCCTTTATACATTTGACTGATAATATAAGTGGTGCATAAAGATGTACATTGAATACAAGCCACTCTCATTATATCATGTCATGTAATTATATCTAGGTATGCTTACACCTTCCTATTTTATGATGGGAATTGTACTATTGCCCTTAATTTTCACCTTTCCATTGGCCTTATCAATAATTGTCACCTTTGTTATGATTTTTTATTCACTGTTATCTATGTTTACTATTTATATCTAATATTTAATGCATTCTATCACCTAAATTTTAGCATACCTTTTGATATTGAATAATCCATTAAATTTGAATAGTAGGTTCATCTTATGTGTGCTATATATTACATATATTTTATAAAGTGATATTAAGTACCGTTTTTCACCTTTATTATTCTTTTTTTATGAATTAGTGACACTAAATTATTATACAGATTGTGTGCATTGGAATTATCTATCATTCTTATTTGGTGTGTGTTATATTGATTTCTCCAGTGAGAGAAAAATATTTTCATGTTCCTTTTGGTGTGAATATATACCTAAGAGTGAATATGTACTAATAACAATGTCTACCTCCATTACCTAACATCTAATGATATTTAGGCTCATACTATGTTCATTGACTTCTTGAGGCTTATTTTAAATATGACTTAAATAATTTGATTAGTCTCATTTTCTATCTAATGGCCAATACTGTATAATAAAAATTTAAAGGTTACTTTAAGGTCTACTTCAACCTCTTACTCGATAGGTCTACAATCACTATTGTCAAATAGGTCTGCCAAATCTCCTTTTACTAGGAATGTATTTAGTCTTATCCTCTTAGTATTGGTCTTACAAGACCAATGATATTTTTAAAGATTTAACATCCTCTACTTAGTATTGTACTTAGTATTATACATTTATGGGAAATAGATTCTGATGCAGGAACATCAATCAACACATGTAAATACTTTACGTAGTGCTTTGTAGAAGTTAAAAGAGTTATGTTGTGAAGGTCTATAGTCATAACATGATTCAATAAGCATTTTAAAAGGTCTTAAAAGGTCGTAGAAGGTATAAAATTTCTATTTTGGTAATAAATAGATGTTCAAGAAGTTATAATCTTGATATTAGTTCTCCTAGTATGTTTGTAAGGTTTTCCCTATGAATTGCAATTTTATGGTTAATGAAGATCATATATCATTCAAAATGTGTATAACCATGTTGTTTTACATATGAATAAATATAATTCATCCAATTTTGAGTTTATTTAGTTCTCATATTTAAGGTTTCTTATTAAACCTTCTTCATGCCTTATTTTTCTATGTATGCACAGTCTTAACAATCACTTGAATCACATGTAGATCAATGCATGCATTGAATTTGAGAATGGGAATAGTGAGGGAGGTGCATCTTGATGAGTAAGATAAAATAGCCTTATTCATGTCATTATGAGTCTTATGGAAGTGGTTAAGTCATAATAAACCTCTATGAGGCATTATAAATGTGTTTAAGGGCCATTTAGAAGTTTATGAAGGTTTCCCTCCAAAATAGTAAATTTCAAATTTCAAATATTTAGTAAGTAATGTATGGATATGTACTATTATAAAAGGCTTGTAACACCAAATTATAAATAAATATATAACACACTCTATCACCAATTGAGACCATCAACTTATTTGGTTTGATGTTCTTTCTATTAAGAAGTTTGTCACTTTGTTAACAAGACCTTCAACTTAACCTTGATATCTTCACTCTTTCAACTCACACAGTATATGAATGACTAAAGGCAATGATATGAAACTATAAGAATTTTTTTGAGTGATATTAAACAAAAATTAAACCATTCAATGATAAAAATACTAAATTCTATCCTAACCCATTTTAGGACAGTGTGTAGATTTTTTTAGTCTTCATAAGGATGTTTAGCTTTAGAATCTCCTCAATGATTCTTTGAATGATCTCCTTGAGATGTTATAGATATTTTTTAATAAGGATAAACCAATCTTCCTATTGGTTTCTCAAATATATGATCTAAAAATTAATTCTACTCTTTTAGACATGTGTGGGCCTAATTCTGCCTACTTGATGGGTTTTGGTTCATTACATGCAACAAATGGTTTGAATCTAATATTAACAAACTGATCATAATCTATAAATACCTTATTTATATGTTTTATAAATATACCTCTCTTTACTTGATTACCTTTTGAACTATCATAAGAATATCTTTATCATCTATTGGTCTTTAAGTACTAAATATCTTACTCCTTAAGACAATCTGACTAATCTTAAATATGGTATTCACTCTCAATACAATGATATTATCTTGAATAGGACATTTCTTCAATCCTTTTAACACTCATCTACACATTATCACTTATTGGAACATAATACCATGAGGTTATTTTATAAGTTATTAAACCTTTTTTGATCATGACGCAATTTCATGTTACACTCAATGACAACTTAGCTCACCAATAGGCCTACAGGTCTAGTTCTACTTCTTAAGGACTGTAATCTTTCAATGATATGAAATAATGTTCTCACTTTCAAAACTATGGTCTAACTTTGGAAAACTCCTTTGTCAATTCTTAACACAATTAAATACATAATGTTCACTTCCTTGGATAATGTTACAAGGGTGAAATAATGACCTAATCCAACCCTCTTTATTTTGTATGCAAAAATTCATCATTAAAACCCACATGACAATAATGTAGTTTTTATAGGCCTAAATAGACCTAATTCTCCTTCATAAGGATATCAATAAACTTTAAGGTGGAAAGCCCTGTATTAGTCTCTCTTGACCAATTTTAATTGATAAAAATCAACATATACATATTATACAAAGTGCAAGCCTCCAACTTCCAAGTCAATTAGACTTAAACCCTCTTCTATGCCTTTTCACAATGAGCACCTACAAAAGCTATAGGTACAATCCTCTATTATTTAATGTTTTAAGGGTGATTAGACACAATTTTTTTTTTAAATGACTTTATATAATATCAATGGTTCCTTCTAGATACTTACACCAGATCAAAATACCACCTAGGTCACCAATACCTAATAATATTTGGCTTAAGCCTAGGTTGCTACATTACCTTGTACAAGACTGTTTGTTTTTGAAAGTAAATCATTACTCTTAACTATTCACCATGGTTCCTTCATATCTTATATAAATACATAGATCATACATTAAGAGTGAAACCAATTTTTGTATTGGTTTCTTTATTTTTTAATCATAAATATTAAGCTCACCCTTTTTTTATCTTACATAGACCTATTCTACATTCCTCAAGGACCTTGCCTTATTTGATTACCAATGAATTGTATCATATTACAAACATGTTCAAAATGACCATTAAATGTTAATAAACCTTTATGTTGAGTTTTTATTCAAGCAAGAAATTAAAATACTTAGATTTCCTCTTTACTTGGTTTTCTTGTGACTACTTACATAAAACACTATCATAGTCAGCTACTTCTCCTTGCACACTACCTCATTCAAAAAAATAATGCATATAATAGTTTATAAATAATTTATAGACATTACTCATGATTTTTTGAATTATTTTGTTGGGTCAAAATTTATATATGAGTCTTTTTGTTTCAACAACCTTGTTATAGGGTTTGCATGTTTTATACAGGACCCAAGAGATTCAATGTGATTATTTATAAACACTGTGACCCTTCTTATCCATAAAAAAAATTTCAACACAATCCTCACAACTTCCCTCAACTTCTCTAATTTCACAATCAACCTCATGCAAATTAAGCTTTTATTGAATATAATGAATCAAACCACCATAGGTCTATAGTTTGTAAGAAAACTAAGTTTATTTATGCACAATATTTTGTTTATTATAGTAGACTATAAACATAATTGTCTTTAAAGTCTTAGTATTAAAAATATATTATCATTATTACATAATAGGATTATAAAAAAACTATAAAATAAAATATATTTAAATATAACATTGCTAGGTACATGACAAAAATTTTGTTCTCCCATGACAAAACGTTTTCCCTTTATTGCAAGAACTTGCATTATTTTGTGAATATGTTTATTGCAAGCACTGATAAAACTTCAAAATATTTAGATACAAGTATTCAAAAGTCTTAAAAACACATTTAAAATGTAACATTCACCTTAGAAATCATTGTTAAATGTTTTTTCTAATTATGTGGCAGGGGTGTCCATAGAGTGAAAAACAAAATGGGTAGAGTTGTAAAAATTAGAGAATAATTATACAAGCACATATAGAATAATATTTCATTATTAGATGAACTAACTTTAGTCTTCAACACAAGATCTACTGAGCCAAAACTCATATATGATGGATAGTGCCATTAATTAGATGGGGTTGGGATACATTTCAAATTTCATCCAACCTGACGGTTTGAGATGGTCTAATGCTCTTTTGCATCACCACATACCTTTTATTTTTTACCATGTTCCTATGTACAATTATGAGTTCTTGAAACTAATATAAATACATGGTTGTGACTTCTTCATGTAATGGTCCTTTGAATGGACAAACTACAATGCAATTTTGTTAGATGTTGGAATACTCTTGGTGCCATCTTGACATACATAAGGTGATTCTTGGATAGATACTTGCCAATGAAGGTATAAAATGATACTAATGTGTATGTACACTTGGATCAAGTTATGAATGTTTTCATCGGCGTGAAGCTCCCATTTAGAGTGCATTTCAAACTTTCTAGCATTAGAAGTAACCATCGTGAGGTAATGAGACTTTATCTAACATAACTATTTACAGTGTTGTGGAAGAGGTACACAATCTCTAATGACATCAGTTTTCCACTCTTTTGACCATTCTAAATAATTTTGTGAACATATCCTCTTTACTTATTCATGCTTTCTAAAGGTATTGAGAATAATGGTGAGTACTATCCATCAAGTGATAGTGTCGATTTTGATAGTGAATAATGGACTTAGTATTTGGTGAAAAGAAATATCAAAAGATCGAGCATGTTGCTGAAGTATTTCAAACTAATTATATTTATTTTGTTATTGATAAAGATGATACCTCTCATAATTATTATGATGATTTCATTATTTTATACAATAAATAGTCACTCTTTATTGATGAATTTTCAAATACATAATTTGGATGTCATAAATACTCACTCTTTATTGATGATATCATTGGTGTTTATGATCGAAATTGTCATTTCTTACATGTGTGAGTTGTTATAGATATTTCATTGGAGTCATACTATTATGATAGTTTGGTGTTAATTTATTTTATATAATGAATAGTCACTCTTTATTGACGACTTTATATGTGTTTATGATCCAATTTCTTGCTTATTGCACGTGTGACTTGTTATAGCTAATGCATTGGAATCATATTTTTGTGATAGTTTAGTGTTCATATATGTTGTAGGATTCAAGGTACAGGACCATGTTTTGAGTCTTAAACCATTAATCCTGAGTCTATCTTTTGTGAGGAGATTTTTATTTTATTTCCAATGCAGTAGAAGGCAAAGGTGTGGCTGTTTAATAGGCAGTGTTGGCTTTCAACTACTAATCTATTATTTGGAAGCATATTCGCCAAAGATTATTTTTTTTACAAAATAAATCATATGACAAATAAATTTTGGAGATAAATAAAGGTTTTGGAAATATATATGGAATGGAAACAAACTAATAAATTTACTATCTAGATTCAAAACAACTTTAAAATAGTTTGTAAAATACATGCCTCATTTAAGTACATGAACATGTTAAACTTAGTTACATTGGATTATAAAATGTGGAAAAGTGATGTCATAAACCAACATCAATAAAAGTTTATTTAGGTATTTCATATTATTAAAAGTGATATAATATATGGGTTGGCAGTCTTCAACTAGAAAAGTGATCAATCACTATGGGAGAGAAGCACAAATGGTTAGTGCACTGCAAAGTTAGCTTATCATTTTTTTTGTTCTTCTAAAATATTAGATCAAACTTTAGAATATTCATACATGTCCTAAAATAAAGGTTTTTATTTAATTATTCTTACACAATAAAACCAAAATAGTAGATAATTTAGCCAAGATAGGACACAACTCCATTTTACTATACTAACTGCAAGTAGGCAAGTGAAAATAAGGAATGTGTTTTTTGGGAATGTAAATTTTCATGCTTTCTATGGAATGTGGCTATAAATATATTATTAAAAAATTGGTAACTTGTCAAGGGGTTTCTTTCTCTCGTTCTTAAATAGTCCTAACACTTCATTGATTCTAGAGAAAATCATTTACCCCGTCAGTTGCTTCCTACTTTCATTTGTTGGGGTATATGCAGATAGAAAGAAATCAACATCTTTTTGATAGAACATAAAGGTCTGCTTGGTAAGTTTTATATTATGTATATTCTAACATTCACCTTTAGGTCTCTTTCATTTTTAAAATCACACCAAGACATTAAATAACATGGAAGATTGATGGTGACATTAGAAAATATAAGATACATCCCTTCACGATCCATTTCAAATGTTGTTGGAGTCTCATCCCTTCTCCCTTTTTAAGCTCAATTTTTATATGGATAACTCTCATAATATCAAACAAGATGGAACTGGTGGGGTTATGAGACAAACAGGGGCTAACTAATCATTACTTACAATTAATATATTGGGATCCATATGAATAATTACACTGACACTTGAGATTTATATCAAGGCATACATCTCACATACAGTCTTCAAATTTCATAGTTTTTTGTGGAAAGTGACTCAAATTATTCTTAACATGTTTCAACACTTTACAGACTTGATTGAGGTCATTCTAGCTACAAAACATGCATTTAATTGGTGGCTTCAAAGTTTGATGAAAACATATCCAAGTTTTTGTCTTCTTTTGATAATATTGAGCTGAGACATATTAAAAGAGTGATAAATATGGCAGATGATGAATTTAATAATTAGCTTAAACCAAGCTAATATTCTATTTGATTTTTTTACAATTTAAAACTCTCTAGTTTGAATATTATTATTATATGTTTCCTTAAAAATATTCTAATATAATTATAGATGTTTAAGAGAATGAATTCATGTTTCATCCAAAATTTCTAACTGATGCAGTCACTTTTCATGATACTCATTATATTAATGATATATTTAAGAGAAAAAACAAGGATGATATCTCCATCTCTAAAGGCAATTCAGCTGTTGTATCATAAAAAATGAAATGAGGAGAAGAACTTGTGTTCATGTGAACACTTGTGTGATAGGCCGATAAGGCATAAATAATTTAGTTATGTTAATCCACACCATGTTTTTTAAATGTTTCACTTAATATTTTGACAGTTGCATTATTTGTTGCACCTGATTATCCATTTCTTTGTGAATAATAAGGGTGGAAAATGTATGATGAAATATTTTTATAACATAAAATTTATTAATTGTCTTATTCTTAAAGGACAACCCATTATCTATGATAATAGCCAAAAGGAGATAAAATCATGAAATGATACTTCACATATGTCTTCCCTTGTACTCAATTGCAATGGGATTGCCTAAATCCATTTTGTAAAATATTTTATAGTGATGATGTTGAAATTGTGAGCCTCTAATAATTATATATTTATATTTCTTACCAAATCAAATCTCCAAAGATAAAATGACCACATTGATATAATAGGTTGTAACTCTTGTGAAGGTGCAACTTTAAATTAGTATGTCATTGACATTATACAAATATTTTTGCATGTTATTAACATTATTGATCCATTGTAAGGGAAGAGTAAACCATGCATAATAATTTATAAGACATGGAATTTATACTGAATTTCCCTCCACATTCATTGTTATGTACTTCTTATAAACTTAGTTGAGCCTTCTCATAGCTAAGACATCAAAGAAAATGTCCATCAAATGATCATTTGAAAAGATCCCCTCCAATTATAACATAAGAAATTATGTTGTGTTATAATTTATGTTTTAGATTTCATGATAAACTAACCAGGGTAATATCCTTATACAAAAAAATATAGATATTTTTATAGCATTCTAAATTGCTTGAATTGTGTGTAACAATAAATACTACTAAAGTATTCAATTCTAATGAATAATTGAGGGTTATTGTAAGCATCATATAGTCAAAGTATCCTAACATTTGGAACTGTCAATAGTAATAAGATAAGTTAAACTAGCCATAGGATCCATAATAATTTATCAACATAATCTTTCACAATTTTATGCATAAAATTGTGAAATGTGTGTCATATCCATTTGATAATTAGTTCTTACATTCTTCAATCCAAAGGCCATGACCACATAATAAAATGTTACCCATTATGTTGTAAATATAGTTTTAGTTTGATCCTTTGGATGAATGGTGATTTTATTTTACCCTAAAAAATTATCCATAAATTATTACATTTTATAACTAGTTGTAGAGTCAACAATCATATTAATATTTGGTAAGGGGAAATATTCCTTAGGAAAAGCCTTGTTTAGATCTAAAAATTACATAAAAACTCTAATTTTTCCATTAGGATTATAAACTTTCATGATATTAGAAATACATTTGAAGTAACTAATTTATCTAATAAACCCTGCATCAAGTAGTTTTTTATTTTCATCTTTAACTATAAATGCTAATTTTAGATTGTTTTTACATTTTTTTTGTTTAATTGGATTTGCATCAAGATTGATAACTATATTTTATAATACAACTAAAGGATCAATTCTTGGCATATTGAAATAATCTCAGATGAAAACCTTAGGGAAATCATGTAATACCTTTCTAAAGGTTTTTCCCTTAGTTGCCTTGAGCATAGCTACAAGGAGAACCAATAATGGGTATCTGTCAGTTCCATAATCGAATGCAATTATTTATTAATATAATAATGTTAAGAAATATTTGACATATGGTGTGGCATGGATAATATCATGACCATCTAGTTGGAATTCACCATGTGAATGTACAGTTGATCTAAAATATGTGTGCATTTATTTTACAAGGAAACCTTTTTTATGATATAAGGAAGGAAGATCCTAAAATTCCCTAATACATTTCAAGAGAGACTCACCATTAGGAAAATAACTCAACACCTATATTTCTATAAAATGTATCGTCAATTAGCTTGTGATGTGCCAATTCTAGTGCTGTTACATGATGAAATTATTATGTAGGATTAGGTGTTGATCAAAGGAAGTGTGTATGTATATTTCCCTTCTTTGTTCACTTTCCTTGTTAACCTTTTAATCATTTATATATCCAATAAATTTTTTGCCTTTATGATCAAAGGGGGATGCCAAGTTAATGATGTATTGTGCTTGTTTTCATAGTCCTTGTCTAGAGTATCCTAAATTTTACATATATTTTAATCCAAAACCATATTGCAGTACTTTTTTTGGGTGTGGTAGAAGGGTGACCATAGTATATACCAGTGTTTTCATATAATTATTCAAAATAGGATGCCAAAAATCTTGATTAAAATAATGTAACTATGTACAATTATAATCAATTATCTCATGTTGTTAAATAAGATAAACCACCAAAGTATTTACATGAGGTATGTAATTTCTGATAAGTTGGGTCATTATGTAGTACTTGAAAGTTTATTAATCCATAGGAAAAGTGTATAGGTATCCTTCATGACAAAAATTGATACATGAATGTAAGGTAGAAGTAATCACATTCATATCAATAATCCAAGGTTTACCCAATAAAATATTGTAGTTAATATTATTGGGATCAAACTTGTATACTATTGCTATTATTATTGGACCCACAATTTTATTCAATGTAATTTGTCTTAACACTTTACAAGGTATATTATTTAAGTCATAAAAATTCATATGTGATTAGGTAATATATTTAGCTCCTATACCAAGTAGATGAAGAAAGGTCATAGTGTAGCTATTGAGCCCTAATCCATTACCCACTAAAACTCACTTAACTCCTTTATTTAAGATTCATACCTGAATATACAATAAGAGATATTGATTAATAATATGTATGGGAGGTAAGTCTTATTTATCAAAAGACATATTATCCTTGATCCATCAGAATGTATTGATAATTTATGTAAAATAAACTAGTTATACATCATTTGGAAGGGTTGTATATCGTAATTCCACATGAAGAATATATTTGTATATTACTGATTTTTAAATCAATTCTAACATATATATTTTAGATGGATTATTTTTAAATTGATAAAAATTATCGTACCTTTTAGTCAAATTAGCTAACACCTCATTATTTTTCGACAAGTTGATGCATCTTACCTCTTTGTATTATGAACACATGGAACTAAACATTTAACATAAGCCTAGGGAGAATAATGGGGGAAGGATGGTAGATATCACTACGATGAGTTCTAAATAGAGGAAGAATGAAAGGAGTCATACATGCCTTTCCCAATGAAAATTAGGAAGCATCTCAGATTCAATATTTTTTACTTGGGATATCTAATAATTCATAATTAGTAATATCTTTCTTAGGTTTATTGCAAATAATTTTAACCCATTGCATCACATGATTTTGAAACATATGACATATTATTGTAAAGAAATATTTAATCATGACAAACTTAGATTGAACCATATAATCATAAGCTATCAATATAATTTATAGTTATATTAGAGGTTTGCTTATGTGGATTAAGTGAAATTAGAAATCAGATTTTAAATCTTGCAAGAGTAGAAATCTAAAACCATAAGAAGTAAAGATGAAACCCGAAGGGAAAAATACCTAGAGTTTTTCCATGGTCAAGACAAATATTGGGTTCATTATAATTTTTTAACTTATTTTGTAATAAGATGATATAAATAAGTGAAAAACTATTTAAATTTATATTTCAAAAGATATAACATTCCCCATACAAATCTAGATGTAATAGAGAGATTGCTTATACTTACTGAATATAGAAATGATGAAGAGAGAATAAAATTAGCTTATATTTTGTTTTATATTTATCACTTCCTATGTACAAATAATTGAAATTTTATATAATAATTATGTATACTTGACTAAAGAAATAAATTATCCAAACCTATTAAGAAACTATTGATGAAAACCTAGACACCTATACTATACAAACTAGTATTGTCCATTATCTATTGATATTATCCCTATGCATTTTTATGGTATGTTTTACTATAAATCCCTGAATCTACCTTTTTAGATGATTTATTTATGCTTTATGATACTTGGTTATGTGTGTATATTATAATTTTCCTCTTATTTGCATTTGAAACCCTAGCTTCACTTTTTAAACCTCATTTACTTGGAAAATAAGGGGAAAATATGGTTATATACCATCAACCACTCACTACCAAGTGATTAAGTATTTCCTACATTCCAATACTCCAAAGAGGTATCAAACTACACATATTTATCCCACCTATGTGTGGGTGTGCCCAATCATGTTCCACAAGAATGTAATACAACTCTTTGGCTTTCAACACTTAACACCATGAAACATTTACATTGAGTTAGTTTTCAGAGTTGCTCTTAAGCTACTCCTTTGATTGTTTTGGTTCTATATGCATTTTAGGAAGTATATAAAGGATGTGCAAATAGATTTATAAATGTTTGATAGTGATTTCCAAGATGAGTGCTTTATAGTTCAAGATAGGTATGGCCTTAGGCTTAACTTATATTTATAAATGAGGCTCATGTATTTGCATCCATAAACAACATAGGAAATATGTATAAGCCAACCCAAGGGAGATGGTTGATTTTTAAAAATAGTCATTGGAAGGCTCTAGAAATTTATAATAGATGTAGATGCATATGTTAATGGCCAACGTCTGACTATTTATAATAGTTTTAGGAGATGAAAAATCTTAGATATAGAATATGGTGATAATTTCCTTATGTTTTTATAGAATTCTAGCACATAATAGGGAGATCTTGAATATGTTTTCTAGAAAATTGGGTTGGCCAAGTCAATCAATGAAAAAAGGGATGCACAAGGGTCAAATGTGTGTGCACAAGTCATGTATGTCAAAATTGATGTTTCCAAGTGTTTAATACAAAATTTGTTTGTCTACACCTTAGAGAAGCCTAAATTTAGAAAATTATATAAGAGTGAATCCATGTTTCCACATCTCCATTATCTTATTTACAATTTACAAAATTACTACCTTTTATAGGCATATAAGGACACCAATATATCTAAGAATTCTATGCCTATAATGATTTTTCAATCTACTATGGATGAATTATTTCTTATACATGTACTAATATTTCAATCTAACATATGTATTACATAGTCTTCAATTACACATTACTATGTGATTGACTACCCTCTATGCACTGAACTGAACTCCCATATATTCAATTATGTTTGAATTATATCAATTACCTTAACTATTCTTGATTGCCTTAATTATATTAGCTTCTATCAATTATGTAATGCAATTACTTAGACAATTCACAATAATTAAATATTGATAATAAATCATCAATAATATATCACAAAAATAAGACTAGAATAATCATATCCATAACAATAATTGATAGAAGAACATAATACTTGGTAAAAAAGACTAAGTCACTTCAATGTGGTAACCTCCATATAATGAAATAAAAATAGAATTCGCAATATGATATCAAAGTAATAACCATTACCACCTATACATACTCTACTCCAACCATAGTTATTTCATAGGCCAAATCTATAATAATATAAAAGCCTAGAGAAATGTGATGAGATAAGGACAATGGTTATAAAAGCCACCAGTCAACCACACATATCCATAAACATGGTATAAGTTAACATTGAACAAATCTAGATGTTGTATAAATGCTTCATCTTCCCATGTTACATCCTCACTACGCAGATTATTCCATTTGATCACATAATACTTAATCTCTCATGTCCTTAGCTTTTTTGTATGTGTTTAAAGTATCTCCTTAGGTTCCAAAATGACTCTGATTTTCTTATCTAGTTTAGGTAATGCAATTTTTATAGATACATTTTTTTTCCAATTACCTTATTCAAATGAGAAACATGAAATATTGGATGGATGTGATTAGATTGGGGTAAATCTAGCTTGTATGCTACACTACCAATTTTTTACAAGATCTAATAAAGGCCATAATAATTAGGAGAAATTTTGTTATCATTTTTTTTATTGATTTAGGGGCATTTGTTTATATGTTTGTAGGCATATAAATACCCAATATCCCACTTCAAAATTCTTGTCGCTATGGTGTTGATTTTCTTGTCGATTCTTTCGATTATGTGTCATTATTAAATTTTCTCTGAGACTAATTAATAACTCATGTTGATGTTGAAGGTGATTTTATAAAACTAAAACGTTGGGATATAACCTCAAGAATGAAGTTATGGATGGGTATTTATATCCACAGAGTGCCTACAATGGAGACAATTTAAAAGGTTATCTACTAGTGGCAACCATTGAACCCATCTCTCTTGCTTATTTGATGCAAAATAATGAATATAATCCTCTAAGAATTTGTTGACCACTTATGTTTGGCTATCAGATTAAGGATGATAGGATGATTTTTGAACCAACTGAGTACCCAAGTACGAGAATACTTTTTTTCAAAAATTACTAGTAAAGATTGAATCATGATCACTTACAATGATCTTGATGGTACCATGAAACTTTTTAACTATATATTAAAAAGTAACAACTATTATAATAGCTACAAATGGCTGTGACAAGGAGAAAAAATGGGCATGTTTTGTGATCCTATCCATAATTACCATGGTGACATTTTTACCTTTAGACCTTGATAACCCGATAGTGAAATGCATGGAGACATCATCCCATCTCTTGCTAGGAATTGATAAGGATTGTAAAAGACCTATATTCTTAATCATTTCACCCTTATTTTGTTAACACACCATACATTCAGCCACAAACTTTTGCATATACCCTTGAGTCCTTCCCAAAATAAATCATATTTGATTCTATGATAGGTTTTAAAAAATCCTAAGTGCCTTCCTATTGGGGATGCATGATGATGTGTAAGGATCTTGTGTTTGAGGATAGAATTATTACATACGTATAATCAATTTTTATACCATAAGGCATTCCCTTTCCACTCAAATTTGTCTACAGCACTAGAATATTTATTGTAGGTCATGAATCAAAACATGTGTATCCTTGTCACACTCTCATTATGATCTTGCCTCTTCTAACCAATCTACCTACCAAACGGATATTGTAAATAACAATTCCTTTTAAGGATTCATCCCTCCTGGATAGTGCATATGCTAAAACATTCTCTTTTCCATTCTTATAGATGATTTCAAAGTAATATCTCAACATTTTAGTCACCTATTTTTTTTGTTTTTAAGATGACAACTACAAATCCAAAAAATATTTTAGACTATCATGATCAATATTTACCTTAAAGTGTCTACCCATTAGATAAGGTATCCATTGCTTGACTGCATGATGAATAATCATCATATCTTTCTCATAGATTAGTTTGAGACTATTCTTACGATTGAGTTGGAAACTCTCAAATGCAAGAGGTCTTTCTTATTGCATAATTACTTCCCATATGCCATATCCTAATACATCACATTCAAAAATAAAAGATTTTGAAAAATCAAGGGGTATCCAAAACTAGAGTGGTGCACATAGTCTCTTTCAGCTTCTCAAAGGCCTTGGTAGATTTTTTGTTCAAGTGGAAGGAGTCATTTTTCAAAAAAGTTTTGAGAGGTGTTGTAATGCTACCATATTTTTTCAAAAATATACGATAGTAACCTATTAGCCCAAAAAGCCTTGGAGGGACTTGAGGGTTTTGGCACTTGCTACTCAACCACAACTTTGATATTATGAGGATCTACTTTGACTCCATTTTAAACATGACCCAAGTACTCCACCTCTTGGACTCCAAAAACATATTTTGAAGGTTTTGCATAAAATTCATGTTGATCTAGAGTTAACAATATTCATTTCACATGTTGTGGATGTTCTTCCCAAGATTTAGTGTTTATTAGGATGTCATCAAAAAACACCAACACAAATTTCTCCAAAAAATGCCTAAAAATAATGTTAATCAAACTCTAAAATGTAGATGGTGCATTTGTGATACCAAAAAGCAAGACCAAAAAATCATAATGGCCTTCACAAATTTTTATTTTTATTTTTAATGGACATCCTCATATTTGATCTAAATTTGATGGTACCTAGAATGAAGATCTAGTTTTGTAAAATAAACAACAACATGTAACTCATCTAATAAATAAAAAAATACAAGAATAAGGAATTTATATTTGATGGTGTACTTGTTGAGTTATTTTTAATTTGGTCACATCTTCCAAGTATCATCCTTCTTTCACATCTTGACCACTAGGGGAAAATATTCACTTTGGTTATGTATAATAATACCCACCTCTAACATTGCCTAGACGATATTTTTAATTTTACTCTTTTAGGCATATGGATACTTGTATGGTATAATGTTTAGTGTTGGAGAGTTTCTAGTGATGTCTTGGAGGTGTCCAAGTAAGTGGATGAAGTGTCTTGTTAGCCTAAGTGACAATGACAAAGTGTGCAATGTGCTTGTTCTAGTTGATTTGAAGAAGGATTGGTTGATCTTCAGAGTTTGCATGGCTAGAGCTAAGTAGAGATGAGTCTGATGAATTGAGAATGAGTGAAGGGTATTATCAAAGGTCCATGGTGGTTAGAGTGCTTGTGTACATGAGTGGAATTCATCTAGCTGATCATTATTTTCATCTGGATATTTTGGGTCTAATGACACATAAGTCTGAGGAGGCATATTGATGAAGTTATATCTCACATGTGTGAGGGTTCTAGGATTAGTTTTATATATGGTTGGATTCTATTATGTGAGGAGATCATATGGTCCAAGTTTCAAATCATGCATCTTAGCACAGTAAAAGCTATTAAGGTGCAAAGTTAGTCCCTCAGACATAACGTTCATTAAGTTATAAAACTTAGTCAAATTTTCAAGGGAGATCGAATGGTCCATGTTTCATCACATCAAAAATCAATGGTGTAAAATTAATATGAGTTTAATGTCTAATTTTAAATAAATATCTAAGTGAGTAGTTTGGTAATGGTATATCTTGCATGCACAAAGGTTTTAGGAGCTATTTAATACATGGTTGGATTCCTTTTTGAAAAGAGAACATATGGTATAAATTATGGGACATGATATTGATCACAACAAAAGATACATCTATCCAAATTTGGCCTTCCAGGGATATTGGAATGGTCCCCATACTTAGCCAAATTTGTGAAGGGTAAAGACCAAGACCAAATGGAGATCTAATGGCTTATGAGAGTTCATACATGTAGATCTATGATGTGAAAAAAGTCAAAGAGGTAAAAGTGTTTGTTGGTTAATAGAGATAAATATAGAGCTTCTTCTAAGATCCAAAAGTGCATAGGCGATTGTACAAGATTGATCTAATGGTGCATGTTGAGAGAAATGGTAATATGTGCATGATGTTTAAAGTTGAGTAGAGATAAATATCAAGATTCATTAAAGGATCAATGGTGAGTGGATAATCATATAGATAGATATAAATTATGTGTATTAAATTAAGAGGATAAAGTGATAGTTTTTTAGCATTGATAAGGACCTGGTTGATCCACAGAGATTGATGATGTGCATTGAATCAAAATTGTAAGAGTACATGAGATGAGGTTAAAGTGATAGAGGTTTAACACTTGGACAATGGAATACTATAGGTTAAAGACCAATTTTTTTTATAAATATCGATGGAGTGAGTTGAATGAGTTGAGTGCAGAGCATGAGATGCAAACAAAGTAATCAAAGTTTAATTGTGACCGTTTGGATTTAAATATTTGAATTTAATGAAGGACATACTAGTGCTTGGTTTTTGGGCCATATATTTAAATATATGAAAAAATTATCATGGTGTAAAAATATAATTTTTACAGGACTCCAAGAACATATATAAATATAGATTTGAAGATCTGAAAGTAAGTACAGTCAAAGATATTGAGCTCCAAATTTGACTATGTGTTCATGCATGTTCTGCAAGAAACCCTCGAAGGGTGTTTGAGTTTGTTTTGATGTTGTTTCATTATCTCGTGATGACTTAGCTATTTGGGAGTGTTTTAGATTCCATGAAGACCATATTTATGGACTATGAGGTTTGAAAAATCATATGTAGTATGAACAAAGGGTTAGAAGGTGATTGTGTATTTGTTCATGGTGTCTTTATGAACAAGGCTAATGTTTGAGTTATTTGAGCTTGTAAAAAAGAGTGTAATGTTGACTGTAAGCATTTTAGGATGTTGTATAGGTCATGTGGAGTGGACCCATGTGATTGAAAGTGTTCTTATGTTATTTTTTTGTTCAGACAATTGCTAAATGGGTGAATAGGTCTCCATGAGACCTATAAGAGCTACAAGGGCCTAATTGAAAGGTGTAGTTGCTTAATGGTGACCTATAGATGTTATGGTTGGCCTTTGTGGATTTTGTTAAGTTGTGTCTTCATATGATATATGTATTAAGGGTTAAGGCATGCCTAATGACCAACCAAGAAGTTGGTAATCACGAATGCTCTATAAATAGTGAAATCAAAGATGTTGATATTTTGACTTGAGATTGAGATATATGTGGCATTTGAATTTGAGATCATATTGTGGTGATGCAAAGGAAAGGGTGGTACCCAGTGGATGAGTTAAAGATAAAAATAGATTGAGGACTATTTTTATGACCTATAGGTCATAATTCTATTGACATAATATATCTCTTACAGTTTGAGTATGAGTGAAGGTGAAGAGTGATAATCAAAGGTCTATCATCAGGTGTTTAAGACATCAATTAAAAGGTGGAAGTGTTAATAGGTGTTGTTATGGTATCTCAACATCTAGGGTGGTTGTAACCTCTTTGCAAGGTAAAACTTATTAATAGTCTAGTTGTTGTGGTTGCTCAGCTAGACATGTGTGGTAGCACCTTGTGGGATTGTAGTTCCTTGATCAGTTGCAATTGGTCTAAATTGGTTCTTGTTTTATAAGACAATAGTCTAATTGAAGGTTATAGTGGGTTTTCTCCCCCAATAGGATTTCCCACATATGTCATGTGTTATGTGATTATTTTTATATTGTCTCTCTTGCTCATTGCTATGAATGATGAGTATGCCTCATGAATACTTATGGTAATTGATTAAGAACTTGAAAGTGATTGAAATTGAAGTTGGATTATTTGGGCACACTGATTCACCCCCCCCCCCCCCTCTCAATTTTTTTACCTCTAACATTTGGTGGTTGACTCCCATGAAGTAATCAATGGCATGATATGATATCTTCTTGGTAGAAATCCTTTTGGCATTGCTTTAAAAATAGTAAGTGGTCATCAATAATTTATTGTAGATCAGGATGTGTTGAATCCTTTGTTGGTTGAATTTTTATGGAACACAATAATACTACAAATCCTTTATCCTATTTTTAAATAATATTATACATTTGATAAGAACTAACTAATTATGGATATTTTGCTCTTAATTACCAAATTTCAAATGTCCTACCTTCATTATAGAAGCACATGAATAACTCTTAGAAATTCATTTTTATTGTGCCTAAGGTAGTGATCCATCAGAGTATTAAAACAATGATCACTACACCCATGAGAATAAAAAACATAGGGGAATCTAGCTTGTAGTCTCCCATAGCAAGTTTTAGATTGTGGCATTTCTCTGAACAATTGATTGTGCCACCATCTGCAATCATGACCTAAAATTTTAGAGTTGGGTGAATAAAATAGTTTAAACATGTTTCCAAATTATTATTGATGAAATTATATGTACTCTTTGATTTAATCAATATGTTTACCTTATAATTATTAAGGAAACCTACTACCTTAAGGGTTTGTGGAGTAATGATACTAGAAAGTACATGACATGAGATAGTTGCTCAGTACTCTTTGGATTTTGCTTCCGGTAAATTTTATTCTTCACAAAATATTCATCATCTTCATCTTCCTCATTGGTCTCTTCAAAGTAAAAAAAATATTCTCCACACATTTATGTTCATTTCCTCGTTTGATATCATAATTTAAAACATAAATATTTTTCTATTTTATCTTCAATTTATTAGAGTCAATATAATAGGTTGAGGGAATGAGTGTGTTAAAATAATGTGATATTTATTAATAATGAAAGCCCTCCTTTTTATCACATCTCATTCTTATGCCAAACACATGCATACCATGGATTTTGATATGCAGCTTGGATTAAACATGTGAACATTTAGTTAAATGTTATCCTTTAGGACACAGAAGAACATATCATTCAAGTTGTCTTCTTTGATGTCAGCCACACATAAAGAAAGGTTTTGGAATTTCTAAATATAATCTTGGATTCTCCTTGTTTATTGCAGCTTTGATAACTGACTAAAGTAGTTCTTTATTACAATGTTATGGTAGTGTATCTATAGATCATATGTGAACACTAACCAAGCTACTATAAAACCCTTCTATTTATTCTAATTGCAAAGTCATCTAGACAAAATGAATTGATTTGGTTCCAAATATAAGGATGCCATGACCACCTTTTGTAAACATGGGGTTTGATGTAGGTCAAATAATTTATCCATTCAGTTGATCCAGGTGATCCTATCCTTACCATCAAACTTGTGCACTTACACTTTTGGTACCATGTTCCTTATACATGCATTTGAGTTATGATTGGTCTAGTTGGTAGCATCTAAATGATTAGAATGGTTATTATTCAATCATGGATTTATGTTTATATTTGAAAAGGACATCAAAATATGTGTTAACTGAGCCTAAATAGTGTACATAATTATTTGCAGTGAGCTCAAATCACCAGAGATATTATCTCGATCTTTTTTATCCATGGTTTACATCTCACCCTAGAGTTATGAGTACAATTCAATAGCCTTTGAGTCAAAAGTATCTAAATCCATGCCATCTTTTCTAGGAATTTTACTCAAAGTGGATTTCCATTTTTTGTAGCCTCAGGTGTTTACTTCTACCATGTAAAAATGTTAGGGTTTTGAGCCCCAAAAAAATGTGTAACAAACAATTATATTATTGTGATCATCTCATCGAGATGAATCTAATAATTAATAATTTTCACAAGAGTGCAAAAAAAATAAAACTTATTTTCATAAAAAAAACTTAAGCAATATTTCAATGATAGAAAAAAAATTCCTAGATGGCAATCTATGTTTTTTTTATCCTTTAGCTCACAAAATAATCATTACAGTCTTAAAATAAAATGTGTAACATAATTTTCCCAAATCAAAGATCTGATACTACTTGAAATGAAATTACTTATAAAATTCACATGAATGGAATATTGACAATGTATCAACAACAATATATCATAGAAATAAGTGCATAATAATCAAATCCACAATAGTAATTGACAGTAAATATGATTGAGTCACCTCGAGGGGGTAACCTCCATACAATACAATAAGAACATAATTCTCAATATGATATCAAAGTACTAATCACTACCTCCTATATATTCTTTATTCCACCCATGGTTATTCTATAGACTGACCATACTAATAATATAATAACCCATATACATGTTAATAACTATGGTTATGTAATCCACCAGTTGGCCACACATATCCTTAGACACACTATAGGTTAAGCACATAAAAACTACCTTTATTAAATCCAAACTATTATTTTATGCTTTGTAACACTTCCTATGATTGAAAAAGAATCCCAAAGGCCTAAAAATTAAAGCCTAATAACTCTTTGTTTCTTCATCTTCAAGTGCATTACATGTAGGAGAAACCATTTCTTAATGTAGGGCGAACCATTATGAAAGTTATAAAACTATCGATTTGGTCACATAACCTCGCGCAAGGCCAAAAATTATTATGTGCATTACAAAATTATTAAGGAAATTACGTAAACACTATAGATAATAAATTCTCACCACTCTCATGTTGAAATTATAATTAGAAAGATTTCTACTAATGAATGCACAAATCACTAAAACATCCCAATTTTACTTGCACATTGGATGCAAACATTATGAAACGCATAGGTGCATCCCTGATTGGGATAATACATCATATTATACCATCACCTTCTTATAATGCATCCTCATGCAAGTAGATATTTTGTAGATGATGATTTTGACCAAATAAGTAAGGTAATTATTAAACTCTCAAAATGACATAAAAGGTAATTGGGATTATTTAACTAATTGTTAAATCAAAAAGCTAACTTATCCCTAGGTGAAATATCCATAAAATTGACTAATATTATAATTATGAAAATAAAAATATTCAAAAAAATATCTAAAATTATGACATCATCATGACATATTAAATATCAAGAATGATGACATCATCATGACATCATTTTGAAAGTTGGCAAGCACTAGGCACTAGGCATTAATAGAAACAAATATTAGGATTAAGGTAAGCCATGCCTAATTAGTGTAACCTCTTTCCAAGGTATTAAATGCATTTGCCTCCAAAATTGAGTTGAATTATAGCCACTCATCTTGATCTTGTTGCAAAGGCCACAATCAATCTAAAAAGCCTAAAAGTAAAAGGACCACCATAGACTAAAACATAAGATTTATTGTGCAAAGAAAATTGGAAAAATCCTCCTAAACTTTCACCTCTTTTCTTTTAATTAATCCATAAACCATTCCAAATAGAGCTTGGGTAAATGTTGATGGCTCTTGTACCATGACATTTTAAAAGACTTTGAGCTCTACATCCGAGCAAAAACATGTACATGGTCAAATTTTAAGGAGAGTCCATGAGGAAGATATAAGTTTACTTGTTTATGCTTTTTATTCATTCATTCTTTCATAGAGCTTGCCCAATCTAAGGGATCATGCTTTAAAGACTCTATTTTGTGAATTTGTTTATGTTTTGAATACTAACAAAAGAAACTAACTCTTTCTCATAATCATGATTTACAACCACCACCTATCTTAACCAATGGTTTCATAATCATAGAAATTACCTACCTTCTATAGGTTATAACGTTTGCATATAATCTCAAAATCACATGCCAATTTTTTTGAACTTTCATAAAATTTTGTGAGGAACCCAAATATGTACTTTAATTTTACTTTTGATGCCATGCATATTATTTTTAATCCTTTACACTGTAAACTATCTATTTTTTAGGACTTGACATGTTGTGTATACTTATTAACCTCTATTAATAGTCAATTGTCTTGATATGATAAATTTGATGATCAACTTGTTCCAAGTCTGAATCATACATTCACCTTTTATCTTATTACTTGGGATAAATTTTATTCATAATCCTCTTGGCCTCTAAATTTTTTGTCTATCTTAGAGAGTGATTCCCTAGTGTTAAACTTGCAAAACTAGTTTGGTGAAGAGGACACCAATTTTAACAATATTTGAAAACTAATATTCTTTCACTCTTCAATGACTTGGCCTTCCTATTGGATATTCCTTGGTATCTTTGTTTAAATACACATGATTTTAGGCTAGGTGAAGCTCTCCCTTATGATATATATATGACGTCATTTTTTTGTTTACATTCTATCAATAAGTGAGGAAACATATTGCATTATTTAATTGGTGTTGTAACAAACTACCAATTTTTAAATTTTTTTTTGTATCACGTCTTAAAATTTAAATAAAATAACATACATGGATTCATAAAAAAACTCCATTTACCAAGTTGTTCTTATCTTGAAACATTTAAATTAGCATAGTTGTGATTCCATATTAGAAATGAGAAGGCCCCAAGAAATCTCTAAAATGCAATCATCTACACATAAGTACTCAAAAAGAGATAAATATATTTACCAATAAAAACACATTATATTACACTAATGGATATACATGTACATATGTGCAACCAAAAATTATTACACCAAAATAGGTCTCTCTAATAGACTACATCGCCACCGGCTTACAATATGACTTCAAATTCCATTCTTTCCACAAGGACTAAAAGAGTCTTTATATAGGAAAAGCAAGAGGTGAGAGAAATATATTTATTGGTAGAGTGAAATATGGGATATAATCTTTCCCAAAGTTACACATCACCCTTGTCAAACATGTGACTATAAATATAACTTGAATATGCATTAAAAAAAGTTATGCAAATATTAAATCACACCTTGTTAGCATCACTACCTAAGGTGACATTCACAACAAGTGTGAATATGATACACACTAACAACCCCTTTAATATCAACTTAGGTGATGTGGTAAGAGATAAAAATCCTTAAGCTCACAAATATGGGTCATAATAACTAGGCTTGATGAGGTACCCATGTATCATGATATAAATAATAATAATAATAATAATAATAATAATAATAATAATAATAATAATAATAATAATAATAATAATAATAATAATAAAAAATCAAGATGCTTGTAGATGACGAATGAATCTAATGAAGCCTCAAAATGAAATAATCAAAAGTATATTATATGAATTTGGTTTTGTAAACAAGAGTATATGTTCTATCTGATCATAAGGCATGGGTAAAATACACCAAATAAAGTTGGATTAGAAACTGTTTTGAATTTTGATACCACTAAAGAATGTTGGCTCATAGATAATTTTCTAACATTTGATACCAACAAATAATGTTGGCTCATAGATAATGTTCTAAATTATAATACCAACAAAGATGACTCATAAACAACATTTTGAATTTTGATACAAGTCTATGCATCTGCATAGTACACATGAACAAAAATAAGGTGCTTAACATACTTGAATAACCACAAAGCATTATAAGTACACAACATCCCCTTTAATGCTAACTAGTGAGTGAAATCAAAGCAACTCAATCTCTATAAAAGTGTCAATAGGGGAGGTGTGCAAAAAAATCACAACATAAATCCTATAGTGAGAGTTCCCAAAATCCACATGAATTACTTAGCAATTGATATGAAAAAGAAGTACAATAAATCACACACATGCATGTAGGTAGACAAGGGAGTGCAAAAAAGCACATAAACATAAGGATAAAATAGAAAACCCATCTATGTCACTTTATAAATCAGTGTGAGTACAATTTATATCTTATAAAAATATGTAAGAGAAAAAAACACCCTCCAAATAGACCCAAATCCAATATGTAGCCAAATATAAAATTTAAAAACTCATTACAAGTTACATAAAAATGTAAAATATGGTCCTAAAAACATGTTAGATGAGATGAAAATGCCATTTTATTTTCCTTTGGTTCATTCTTACCCCTAATAATTTTACAAATATATGTATAATATAATCTACATGGCTTTCCAAATGATCTCATGGTGTTTGATCTAGGTGAAACAAAATTTGAAAGTAAATTTTATAACATGTTAAATACAATGGGAAATTTGATATGCACCAAAACACTAAAAAATGATTGATGATACAAATATCTTCAATATAAATCTTCCATAGGTATATCTGCAAACTATGCAAATCTTATGAAAGAAAAAAATTAAATTTGAAACAATGTGAGATGAAGATTATAGGTCTAACTATGATACCAAGTTAAAATTAACATATTTTTGATGCCATATAAGAAATAAGGAGTAGATTCTTGAAAAACTCCATAGTGAAATCATCCACACATAAGTACTTAGAAAAAAGAAAGAGGTTCCCCAATAAAAAGTCATTGTATTACACTAATGGAATATAAAATGCACATATGTGCAACCAACAATGGTTGTAACAAAATAGGACTCTTCAATATACTACATCTCCAACAACTCAGGGTATGACTATAAGTTCCATTACTTCCACAAGGACAAAAAGGGTATTTATATAGTAAAAGCAAGAGGTGAGTGACAAATTTTTATAGGTGCATTGAAAGGTGGGATATGATCATTCCCCAAGTTACACCTCACCTTTATCACACATGTGAGGATAATTACATATTAAATATGCATTAAAAAATATTTTTTACATATTAAATCACACTTTGGTAGAAACACTACCTAAGGTGGACTTCACAACAAGTGTGAACATGACACACATGAACAAAAACTCAAAGTTTTCATTAAAAAAAAAGAAACATAAAAGGATTTGAAATATAATTTCACTTACAAACTTTTCTTTATCTTGAAACTCAAATTTTTCATAAAAAAAATGAAACATACTTTGAAAAAAAATGTACTCAATGAAGGAATATGGATGTCAAGACACATATCCATTGAAAACATCAATCTTGTTATAGAATGGTACTTAGCATGGGTACACTTTTACCCTTTATTAATGACTTGATGGAAAACCACTTATTCTCCCTTCATGGATGGAAAATTTGGCTTGTAAGCATGTTCTATATTCCATCAACATGTTGTACTAATTGTTGTCATACCAAAACCCTATTTGGAGAGCTTATTGCAACCTTATTCCATGTGCGTATACAATTCAAAAGTATGTTATAAATTTATCTATAGATGATTTTAGTTTATCATGTGTTTACCACAACTATCATAGGCATGCTAAAATAATTTTGACTTTGAAAAAAATATATACCTCCATGTTACATTAATTTTAATTATCAAATGTGTGTTATAAGGTTGTTAAGCAAAAATGCATGTTACACATGATGTAATTTTGAATTTTCACAAAGAGGAAAATAAAACCAACATGTTTTTACCTTAGTGAAACCTTGGACTTCAACCTATGCTTGGATCTCTCCCTCAACATAAAGTGTCTCTTCTACTCAACATAAATAAATTATGCCAAGTTGCATATCAACATAAACATGATAAAACTAAAAATGATGCAACCTATTTAATGCAATGGTTTACTCATACTTTATATTCTAAAATTTAATGGATGTTTTATATACACCCTTAATAGTGAAATTCCTCCATAATTTTTCATAAAAATGAAGTTATTTCCCTTATTTCTTCTTTCAATAATGGAACACATTGATTCCATATACATATTAGTCAACATCTTAGCTACGCACATACTCTATCCATGAAACAAATAATGAATGCATATCATTTCCCACTTGTAATGAAGAGGAAAAATAATCTATGAGATGTTAGAGTTATAATCATTGAGAGGGTTGGGGGTGAATCAATGATGCAATCAATTCAAATACAAATCCAAAACTTCAAACTCTAAACCACTCCACATAAACATTCATGAAGCATATAAACTAGTTAATGCAAAGAACAAATGAAACTATGCAAGATCAACACTCATATCTCATGGATTATGTGGGAAAATCTCATGGGGGATAAAACCCACTCTCAAGTTTTAAAACAAGTGGACTACAGTCCTATAAAGTATTTACAAATAAGATACTTTAGTTAAGCACCCACTTCACAAGGAGCACCCACCCCTAAACATGGACAAGCACCCACTTGCCCTAGATGTTGAGCACCCACACAACACTTTTTGATATAAACACCTCCAAAACTATGATTTAATTTCAATATGATGGATAAATAATGAGTAAAAACTCTCTTAAAATCTTCACACTCTCTCAAGATTTCACACACAATTAATGCATCCAAAACAACCTTTTGGATCAATCTACACTTCTTCGCTCATACTCAATATTCAATCCTATAAGAATATTGTTATAACATAATAAATATGACCTATAATTCACACACATATTCCTCACACTTCCTTGATCTTTAATCCATCCATCAATCACACTCACACTTCTCTTTTCTTCGCGTGTCAACTCTAGAAACACATTATTAGTCAGCCATATCAACACTGATCTTTATTTATGCTCTTTATAGAGCCTTCATGATCAACACCTTATTAGTCAGCCATAAGACATGCCTTAACCATTAAGAATTATATCACACTTAGAATAAGATCAATTTCACCTACATATATCGTCCATATCTTTGATGTATCACCCTTAAGCAACAACACCTTTTAATTAGGCCTAAGAAGCCCTTATAGATCTATAGAGACGTATTCATCCTTTTAGCACTTTATTGAGCACAAATAGGAATAAAAGACAACTTCAAAGAACATAGGTCAATCATGCATGACCCATAATACACCCTAAAGTTATTACATGCATCACTACACACCTCTGTATGTGAAAAACCTTTCAAACATTTGACTTGTACATGAAAACACCATGAATGAACTAAAAGTCAACTTGTAAGCAATTGTTCATATTGAATATGGATTGGTAAAACCTCCAAAATTCATAAAGATGATCTTTAGGGATTATAAAACACTCTCCAATATATAATTCACCTTGAAACATCTAAACACCATCAATAAAAACACTAATATCCTTTTTGGGTCGCTACCAAAAGAAAATCAAACCCTTAGTCAACTTTGGACCTCAATAAATGCAATTGTATGACTAGTCAAACCTCCAAATTATTTTTTATAGATTACCCTTGAAGTTATCTACGACTTTTATTTTCATACCACCATAAAATTCATTCATCATCAAAAGTTATTAACAAAACATTTCAGACTAGTTTTCCTTTGTAAATTCAAATATTTGAATTCCAATGATCACTTTTTAATGTAAATTTGATATGGAAACTAGTGAAATTTGTCTGGGAGACAAACTTTGAACTATCATAAATTTTTATAGACACCATTTAAAGACATAAAATTGTAAATACATGATCTAGGCACAAATTTTAACAAACCCATGTGACCAATTTCTTATAACACCTTCACACATGCGAATTCTAATGTCATCAATTTGCTTACTCAAAAAGTTCTGCCAAAATGTCTAAGAGAACCTAGACCTTCACAAGACTATTCTAATGAATTCCTTTCACTTTCATAAGTACACCAATAACTCTTGACCCCTCATATGACCCATAAAACATGGTAAACACATCATCAACATTCATCATCTTGCCTAACCAAGCAAACACTGCAAGGTCAATGCATGATCACTAAGGCACACTTTGTCATTGAGAACCATATATACAAATAAAATCATGAAAAATATTGGTAACCTTAGGGACATAATTTTAAAAACCTCAAAAATATCCCACTTTTTCATTGATGTCAACACTTGTAAATGTTTTCAATGTCAACAACAAAGCTTATGCACATACTCTTTTTCCCTTTACAAACACTTTCTCCCCCTTTGAAACAATGACAAAGTGGAATTACCTATTAATACTAAGGACCTATAAATTTTTTCAAATCCAACATCATGAAGGTATCTCCTCTGAGATATGATATAAACTCCCCCTATCATATTGCATACAATTTCTTTCTATGGCTGCCTTAAACCTGCTCATTAACAACACTCTTCTTTGACCATGCACTACTATATGAACAAGATATGAATAATATCAAGAAAATATGAGTGATAACACATTAAAATAACTAACATGGACTCCCCCTAAGCCACCTAATCTTAATCACCCTTTGAATATTATCATACCAACTCAAACCAAGAATAATCTTCTTTAGTTGTCTTCAAATTTGCTCTCATAAGTCAACTCCATGATCCCAAACAGATGTTCAAGCCATTATTTAAACATGAAATATGCTTAAAATAGACTTAAAAACTCATATGAGAATAATCATACCTTGGTATTTTTGATAAACTAAACAAAAATCACTCTTTTTCACACTAGCCTTGCTTAGAGGCCTGGTAGCCCTACCTAAACCTTGTAGAGCCTATAAATTTTTGTGTATGTAGCCTCATGTCTTAAAATTTCATATCTAGATTAAAATCATATTCCCCCTCATGCATGCCAATAATCATCATCCAAATCTTCATCTACACCATATCTCCTTCACAAACTAACCTATCAATTAGCTCTCCATTTGCACAAAAGCTAAATTATAGGACAAACTATACACTTTAAAATGACTATAAAGGACTTTCTGAGCACCCATCTAGCAATTTCAACTAATTAGGAAGCTTCAGACCTCAACTCCTTTGGTAAGGTCACTAACCCATATGGTGCAAAACCTAGGGAATCTAAAAGAAACAAGGTTAACTTACCACCTTATGATAAACACCAGCTCCTAAAAATTATCTCACACCTAGAGGCCACAAATACACACTTTTGGACCAAATTTTAAGGTTTGAATTATGTGGGAACTCATATAACCATGAAATAGTTTTTGACCTGTTAGTCTTTAAGGAAGGACTGTCATACCTGAGATCTTTCAAAAAACTTCAACTTTCCCTCAAGAGGCCTTCAAACCTTGAAACCACTTGGATCAAATATTTATGAGGCCAAAACATATTTATATGCCACAAAGTCATCTTGAATATGCATAAATCTTGTTTTGACACTTGAAAACCTCATGACTATGTCTACAAACTCTATGTACACAGTAGTCACTAAGCCAAAACACCTTACAATGATCATGGAATCCTTCTAACATCTCATTAACACCTTTTTCACATGGACACATCAAATCCAACTGGCCTCTACCCTTGGTTAGCTTCATAGACGTCAAATGCATCAATTTTTCATGATGAACACAAACTAGGTAGTGAACATTGAGCAAAATGGTCAGATTGAACAAATGGTCATGAATGACTCTTTTGACCAACTGAGCACATTTTAACCCATGGAATACACTCATACAAGTCCTCTTCACACTCCACATCAACCTTTCCTTCAATATTTATGTTTTAACCAATCAAACCAAGCATCAAAATTTGAATAAAACCTACCTTTAGGACCAATGTCCTTGAACAGAACTCTTGAAGCTTTTTGGCACAAATCTATGGAACAAGCTCATGAACTTGTTTCTCCCCCTTAATCAATGAACTTATATGATCAACACAAGTATTTAAAACAAAATACCATCAATTATATCATAACGACATTGGTCATAATGACCAATCAACAACTCTTCATACCTCTGTATTGAATATAGTCTTTTGTACATCATCTAGAACACACACACTTACTTCTACATATGAAAGATGTCTGCTAAGAAGTATAAGTAAAGACACCTACTAATCATAGAGATACTAAAGGTCCTAAAATTTAGGAGATTCCCACATCTCTATGATCTCACTTGACTTACATTCCTACCTCATCATCAAATTGAATTTGACTAGGTTCTTAACTTCATTCTTTCCTTTTGACTCAAAATCCTACTTGATTTTCTTGTCTCCTTGGGTAGATAAGGCTTATTCTTTGAAATTTTAAAGTTTCACCTCATTTTTTCATGACAAAGAAACCATTTTGAACCTAATTTTCATTCACCTCCTTGGGTCTCTATTCATTATGGATTCTTTTCTTCATGTTATGATTATCATTATTTGAAGTAGAATTTTGACCATTCCTAAAAAACCTTACTATGCGTCCTTTCTCATGATATTTGAAATAAATGAATTTTCTCTAATTTTACATACCTTGTGTATGGGTTACATGATGTCTTCTTGAAGTTTCATTATCTCATTTATGTACCTAATCATTTGGTCTCCTAATGAAGGCATTACAAAACCTTGCAACATGACCAATCCCTTGATACCTATGGCACAAGATGTCATGCTTTCCTTGTGGACCTTGACTATCTTAAGTGATTATTTTCTTTATTTTTTTCATAGTATTTCTCATAATTTCATGTAAAGATCTTACTAGAAGCTTTTCTTTTACAATCAATGATATAATAACCAAACTGATGACAAGAGTAACAGTAGCCATTAATAGAGTTATCATACCTTTTTGCATTAGATTGATTGATTTGATTTAATAGATGGATAGGACCATGAATAGGACCTCCTAAAAGTGAATTATGAATTCTATGTGTCTTCAAGACCAATTTAGGGCATTTGAATGCAAATATATCCATTTTTCCTCCATCAGGGCTTTATTAGGGTTTATGTAGGGTTTTAATGTCCTACCATCTTAACAATGGTTCATACAGTACATGCCTCCAACCCAAAAGATTTTTCCATGGATGTTTATTCCATATACCCATTAAAAAATTCTAAACTACTCCTAGTCCCATACACTTTGTATGGATTTTGATGTTGTCCTTATTCAAATTGACATCCTTCTTGTCTTTATTAACACTCTCCTTAACATGATTAGTTTTTTCATTTGTCAACATTGTCTTCTCTATCTTCTTATCCTTTTAAACATCTTCATAGAATCCTAGGCTTGACTTGTCATTTGAGACCTTTTGAAAACTCAATAGGTAATTAATATCAACTATACTTTTCTCAAATTTTTGATATGTCTCAAGTTTACTTATGACTTGTTCTAGTTTCTCCTGCAAAGACTCCATCTCTAATTTATATTAGACACATTATTCATCCTTACTCTTTACCTCTTTAGCAAGGGTAAAAACTTGAATTTCAAGATGTTGAGTGATCTCATCATGCTCTTTAACTTCATTTCTCAACCTTTATTTAAAGAACCCAATTTGATGCTCATAGGTTTTGATCAAGGATGCTTGCTTTCTATTCTTTCCTTGTAGAAGCTTCAACTCTTCCAAGGTATTTAAATGTTTATCTTAAAGAGTGACTTGTTCATATTCTTA
Source organism: Torreya grandis (assembly GCA_037957365.1). Classification (NCBI taxonomy): domain Eukaryota; kingdom Viridiplantae; phylum Streptophyta; class Pinopsida; order Cupressales; family Taxaceae; genus Torreya; species Torreya grandis. Next base: position 895,324 of record JARHVA010005689.1, on the reverse strand, counting down.
TTCTAAGCTATCTCCACCAAAGAGATCTCTACCTAAAGAACATTCACCTTCATCATCCCTAAGAGCCATGAACAATGTCTACTTGTTCTCATCATGAGATGAATCATCACTGTCTGATGTGTTTCCTGCTTATTCAGTAGATGAGTTACTATCTTCTTCATGGTAAAGGATCTTACTAACTTTGTATGACTCCTTGCCATTTATCCCATTGAAGAACTTTTTATACTTGCAAGGACCCTCATATTTCTTGTGCTCATCCTCATGAGATTCCTTATGAACTTCTTTGTGTTCAAACTTGCTTAACTATAAAATGACTAGCTTTAATATATAAAAACATTTAAAAGGAAGCTTCCCTTCATATTTATCTGATCTTACATTCAATTTTCTTGTAATCATGGATCCAAGTTGATCAAAGTCTTCAAGACTTAACTTGCTCTTCTTTCCTTTTATTTTTGTGATCACCTTGAAGGTTGCTTCCTTATTTGGTGGTTTGCCCTCATTGAATCTCATCTCATAGGCAGTAAGGATGCCATGCAATTCATCCATCTTCATCTAGGTGAGATCATGACTTTCTTCCACAAAATTTTTTTTTGAATCAAACTTGAGGGTGAGAGATCGTAATACTTTCTGTACTACAATAGCTTATTCAATTTCCTCTCCAAGACCTCTAATCATGTTCACCACCTCATCAAACCTTAGAAGATAGGATGCCACAATATCTTTCTCCTTCATTTTGAGGCCCTCAAATTGTGTTCGATAGGTCTATAATTTAGACAACTTAACCTTTGAATCTCCTTCATATATAGTCTACAATTTGTCACAGATTTCCTTAGTAGACTTGTAATGGATTACCTTGGTAAACTCAACATCTGATAGTCCACAAATGATAGCATTCATAGATTTAGAATTATTCTCTCTCAACTTGTCAGCTACACTAGCTGGAGGAGTAGGGGTTGTAGAATATCCATCCATAATAGATTTATAAATATCAAAACCAAGAGACATGATGTAGGTATTCATACTTTCACTCCAAAAAACATAGTTGGAAGCATTGAATAGTGGTGCTTGCTTAGTATATAAACCCCCTTGCATTTGATGACTATTCATTATACCTTTGATCACCTTCAATAGGTTAAACTTGCAAAGAAAGTGTGGCTCTAATACCAATTATTAGAGGTATAATCACTAAGAAATGGGGTGAATTAATGATGCAATCAATTCAAATCCAAATCCAAAACTTTAAACTCTAAACCAATTCACATAAACATTCATGAAGCATATAAACTAGTTAATATAAAGAACAAAGGAAACTATGCAAGATCAACATTCATATCTTATTTTTATGTGGGAAATCCTCATGGGGGATAAAATCCACTCTCAATTATATAAAAAATTGGACTACAGTCCTATTAAAAATTTACAAATGAGAGACTTTAGCTAAGCACCCACTTCACAAGGAACACCCACCCTTAAGCATGGACAAGCACCCACTTGCCCTAGATGTTGAGTACCCACACAACACCTTATGATATGAACACCTCCATAACTATGATTGCCTTTCAATATTATGGAGAAATAATGAATAATATCTCACTTCAACTCTTCACACTCTATCAAGCCTTCAAAAACAAGCAATGCATCCAAAATAACCTTTTGGATCAATCTACACTTCTTAGCTCATACTCAATATTCAATCCTACAAGAACATTATTATAACATAATAAATATGACTTATAGGTTACACACATAATACTCACACTTTCCTACTCTTCAATCCATCCATCAAGCACACTCACACTTCTCTTTTCTTCGCATGTCAACTCTAAAAACCTTCATCTTTATTTATGCTCTTTATAGATCCTTCATGATCAACACCTTCTTGGTTGGACATAAGACATGACTTAACCCTTAAGCCTTATATCACACTTAGAACAAGATCAATACCACCTACATGGAGACCTATTCATCCTTTTAGCACTTCATCGAGCACAACTAGGAATACAAGACCACTTCAAAGCACATAGGTCTATGAAACATGACCCCTAAGACACCCTCAATTTATTATATGCATCACTACATAAATCTGCATATGCAAAACCTATCAAACATTTGCCTTATACATGAAAACACCTTGAACAAACCAAAAGTCAACTTGTAAGCAATTGTTCATACTAAATATGGATTGGTCAAGCCTCCAAAATTCATATAAATGATCCTCAGGGAGTCTACAACACTCTCCAATAGATAATTCAACTTGAAACATCCAAACACCATCAAGAAAAACTCAAATACCATTCTTAGGTCACTAGTAAAATAAATTCAAACCATTAATCAACTTTGGACTACAATAAATGCAATTATATGACCAGTCAAACCTCCAAATCATTTTTAATGGATTTCCCTTGAAGTTATCTACCGATTTGATTTTTATATCACCATAAAATTCATCCATCATCAAAATTTATTAACAAAACCTTGCAGACTAGTTTTATTTTGTAAATTCAAATATTTGAATTCCAATGGTCAATTTTTAATGTAAATTTGACTATGGAAACTAATGAAATCTGCTTTGGAGGCTAGCTTTTCACTATCATAACTTTTTATAGACACCATGTCAAGACCTAAAATTTGAAACACATGATCTAGGCACAAATATGAACAAACCCATGTGACCACTTTCTTCTAACACTTTCACACATGCAAATTTTGATGTTATCAATATGCTTACTCAAGAAGTTCTACCAAGATGTCTAGGAGAACCTAGACCTTCACAAGAATATTCCAATGAATTCCTTTCACTTACATAAGTATACCAACAATTATTGACCCCTCATATTAATCCTAAAACATGATCAAAACATCACCAACATTCATCATCTTTCTTAACCAAGAAAACACTTTAAGGTGCATGCATGATCATTAAGGCACACTGTGTCATTGAGAACCATGCATACAAATCAACTCATGAACACTCTTGGTCACCTTAGGGACATCATTGAAAAAAACTCAACATGAGATGTTCCCTCTTGATGATTTTAATATTGAATAGATCTTCAAATGAATGCAAATCAGATTCTTATCTTTGTAGACACTATAATTTGGTATTAGAGACTTATAAAATGTCATTTTGACTTATCCTTGTCATACATGACTTGTACGTAGACTTATGGATATTTTAAAGCCTTTTCTCTTATCCACATGATTTATATGGCTCTAAACTTATAGTTTAATATCAATCATCTACAAGAATTCCATAGTATATGTCTACCCTATTCATTATCATACTTAGACTATCTCCATATAATTAGATCAATAATTCTGCCTTTTCGATGATTCTTTCAGAGTCAGGCACCTAAAAGTTTTTAGAGGTGTCCAAACTTAATAGACATTTCTTCAACCCAAGAAATAGTCATTTTTAAAATTCATATTATTTGTTATGGGCTACCTCATATGTTTCACATTTTGATGGTGTGAGAAAGTACCTAAAGAGTCCCATATAAATGCATACTAGGTTTAATCTGATTTCTAAATCTATCATTGTTAAGCTGGCACTAAGAAAGCCTATTCTTTCCCTTGCACATTCAAAGGGACTACCTTATACTTTAAAATTCATAAATCAGTCACCATAAGTCAGCCCTAGCCAAGTTTAAAACCCCTAATCGAAGCTAAAATTTCCATTATCAACTGTAAAAATATAGATTATAAGTTGCATTCATAAAAAGAGCATTATTGCATACCTAATAGGGAGAATTACATGCAATTTGAATTCCCTCTTCAGAGTATTGGATACATATGCAGTGTTTAACCATTCATTGGGATTCGTTGAGATTAGCTCAACCCACCACTTTTCCCCATTTTTACAAGTTTACCTAGTGTCAAAAGTGGAGCTATCATTTCAAAGAGGAATTAAGTTTTTACACTTGATACATGTCTATTAGTGGAGCTAGAGTTGAGCTTGGTGGTCCATTTGAGACTTGGGTCTTAAAAATTATGACTAGGCTAAAATTGATGTTATTGGTCTCAAACATGCATGTCAGTTAGGGCTTATCCCCTATGATATTTTTTTATGATATCCCTAATTGAGCAATATGATTATGATTCATGTAACCTCTTACTTCCTACATGATATATGATAGTGATTCTTGATAATTTATAGTGCATATTGTGCATACTTATTAGAGGTCAAGAGGTATGAGTTGTTTCATTTCCTTAGGAAGAAAGACACTCCACCTAGCGATACTACATGGGTGGGTAAGGAGGCTAAGCAAGAACTAGTGATAGTTTGATTCTTATTTGCATAATAGGGAAATACTAAAATTATAAAAGTATTTGTGCATATTGGTTGTCATGTTTATTGCATCTGATACAAGGAATTATACTCTTGACTATGGTATTCAACCTATCATTTATAACATGGAGGAGAATGACATTAACCATAACTAGGATTCATCCATTTTCGGTCATTTTTACATAATTTATATCGATTTACTATTGAGAGAGGCTGCATTAGTATTGTGACTGAGAAATTGTTACATGTTTGGACATATGATCATGTTACAATCATTGATCCACTTGGGATTCCTATTACTGGGGAACAATGGTCTAACCTTATGATGCACAATGGGTATATGTAAAGGCTTGCAAGGTGTATGGCTAGGTAATCACAATGTTTAGATGGACATTTGATAGGTTGTATGTAGATCAGATAAAATGAAGGCCATATATATTGCATCTTGGGTGGCTAGAGGATGTCCACATGATGTAGAAAATTAAATTGAGAATTGGTATAGGGATTGTCATGGTGATCTAGAGCATTTCTAGTTTGATCACATCACGTGGTAGTTTTGCATTAATTAGGACATGGAAATAACATAGCATGTATGGAGGCAATATTTGAGATGTGTGATATGAATTTTATATGTGTGGGCCCCTAATATTGATGAAATTAAATGTACAATTATAGGGGGAAATAAATTCTCCTTTTGTTGATCCGTCAGTAGATGATACTGAGGACATTGACTGATATATTGCATAGAGTTTATGATCTCAATTAATTCACGTGTTTCCACTTGAAATAATAGTTTATAATGGTGACAATGATAGTGGTGGAATTAAAAAAGATGGTAATGGATTCATGCCCAATGTAGCTTTGGATATGGCGACAAATGTGACAATAAATGTAGATGGCATGGGAGTAGGGAGAGAAAGATTAGGGACTATGATAAAAATAGATACCCTGGTGTATGCATATCCTTTAGATGATGGTAAGTATGTGATATACATTTTTTTCATTTATGTATTAAATGCTAACAATTTTTTTAATATGTGTTGTTATAGTTTCAGTCAAATGGATTATTATATTTGATGTAGATTTGCACTTGTTTACTTGGGATATCCTAGAGGTTGAGGTGCCATGTGAGAGGGCCACCTATGAGGAAATTAGTTACGCATATTTTCTTGACATTATGGCATGGTTAATGGAAACTTTCATTTTGAAGCACCAAAGAGTTGATGATGTTGAGGCCTAGTGAGAGTTTCTTAAGTAATTTTAATGATATTACTTAGATAAACAAAATTCATATTAATGGATTAAAATATAAACATCAAGAGCATAGAAACAATGACATTGAAATAATAATAAAATAATAGAGTATATCCACACCAGAGATTGATAGAAAATAATAATACTATAAACATAGGCTAAGTCACTTCAAGAGGAAACCTCCACAACCTTGAAATAAGAAAAAAATTACAATATGATGATATAATTATATATAATACCTCATATATTCAATCTAAAAATTATATCGATACTCCATAAGCTAACACTACTACCAATATGAAGATATATAAATTATCATATGACTAAGTAAAAAGTTATGTTAGCCATAAGTAGGCCACACATATCCCAATACTCACTAAAGGTTAAGGGTGTAGCATGGACCTCCCAGTAAAACCAAAATTATACTATATATTTTAAAATCATTGGATGCTTATGTATGAAATATTCATCCTCCCATGTTGCATCCTCACTATGTAGATTCTTTCACTTGATCAGATACTCTATGATCACCTTCATTCACAACAAATTTATAATTTGAGAATTTTCTTGTTTTCATTCTTATCTCCTCATCAATATTTGGTAAATCTAACCAGGCTAAAACTCTTTTTCAAATGAACTTATTGAAGCAAGAAACATGAATGACTAGATGTATTTTCATCGAACGAGGTAACTCTAGTTTGTATGGTAAAATGTTAATCTTTTATATTCCTAGATAATTCCCATAATACTTGGGTGAAAGCTTGTTATCCTTCTCCAATTATTTCAAGGAATTTTTATTATATGGATATAATTTCACAAAAACCCAATCTCTTATTTCAAAATGTCTTTTTGTATGTTTATGGTTAACTTGTTGCTTAATTTAATTTTGTTTTGTTGCCAGATTCTCTTTAAGATTGGATAACACCTCTTGCTAGTGTTAAATTCGGTCCTCAAATGATTTAACCTTTGGTTGAACCCTAAATAATGAGGTGATGGGCAGTGGTTGGTACACATGCATTACCAAAAATAAAAGCATTTTGGATGAATTGGGAAAGAAGTATTATACCAACATTATACTAGTGGTAGCCATTCAACCCATTTTTCCTTTTTATATGAAATAAACATCAGAGATAACCCTCCAAGTAATTTTTGACCACCTTAGTTTGGCCATCAAGTAGGTATTATATCATAAGCTAAAAACTAGATAAGTACCTAATCAAGAAAATAAATCAACCCAAAAATTACTAATAAATATAAGATCATGATCTCACTTAATATGATATTTGAGGTCCCATGTAGTTTCTAAATTGTATCCATCAAATCAAATGATATTTTATTGTTACAAAAGGGTATGATAAGAAAAAAAAAAAAAGGCATATTTGGTTAATAAATCCATGACAAACATCATGACATTTTTTGCCTTCAAACTTAGAAAACCCTATGATGAAATCCATGGGCACCTCCTACCACCTCTGGCTAGGAAAAGATAATGGTTATAGAATACCTAGGGTCTTAAGTGTCTCACCCTTATTTTGATGACACAACACGCATTTTTTCACAAATTTATATACTTACCATTTTATCCCTTCCCAAAATAATTTATACTTGACTCTATAATAAGTCTTCAAGAATCATGGGTTGCCACCAACTAGTGAAGCATGTAGTTTTGTAAGAACAATTTTCTTAATGGTTGAGTTATTGCACATGTATTTATCCTTGTACCATAGATTGACCCATTTAAATAAATTTTTTATGACATGATCAATCCTATTGGATCTTATGAATAAGATTCTATGTATCTAGGTCATTTTCCCATTTCAATTTTGACTCCTCCATCTTATTTGTTTGTAATATTGATATGGCACACAATAGTGATTATATGGACTCATCATTCCTGGATAGTGCATCAACCACTAAATTCTCCTTTATTTTATTTTAGATGATCTAAAATTCATATCCAAATATATTCATCACACATTTATGTTATTCTTATAATGATAACCTCTATTTTAAAAACTATTTGAGACTATAATAATTTATCATCACCTTAAAGTGTCCTCCCATTACATAAGTTCTCAATTTTTCATTTGCATGAAGGAGAGCCATAATTTACATTTCATAAATGGGCTATATAAAATTATTAACCTTGTATTTATGACTCTCAAACGTAATTAGTCATCCTTATTACAAGAGTGTTACCCCAATGCCATACCTCGAAGCATTACACTCCAAAATGGGAGTTTTGGAAAAACCTGGGGTAGATAGAACTAACATGGTGGACATGGCCCCCTTCAAATTCTCAAATTATTTAGTGGTTACCTCATTCCAATAAAAATTGTCCTTATTTAATAACACTATGAGTGGTACTACTATGTGTCCATAATTTTTGAAAAATTGGTTATAATAACCTGTGAGGTATAATAATCCTCATAGATACTTAATGGTTTTAGGCACTTACTATTCAACCATGGTCATGATATTATGGGGGTCAACCTTTATTCCTTCAAGGTAATCAATATGACCTAAGTATCCCTCCTTTTGGACTCCAAAATCACACTTGGAAGTTTTGGCATACAACTAATGTTATGCTAGAATATCTAAAACCTGATTCCCTTGTTGTAGATGTTTTTACCATATTTTTTTAAATATTAAGATGTAATCAAAAAACACCAATATATGTTTTTTCAGAAATGGAAGAAAGTAATTATAGTTTATCAAACTATAAAATGTATATGGTACATTTGTGAGGCCATAAGGCATCACTATAAATTCATAGTGGCCCTCATGGGTTCTGAAATATGTCTTATGTAAATCCTCATCTTTGATTCTAATTTGATGATAACTTGAGCAAAGATAAAGTTTCTTAAAATATACAAGATGATGTAATTAAGCTAACAAATCATCAATTACAAGAATTGGAATTTTATCTTTGATATTGTACCTATTGAGTCCATGTTATTATGGACATATATGTTATGTGTCATCCTTCTTACACACCATCACTGTTGGAAATGAATAAAAACATTGACTATGGTGGATAATTCATGACTCAAGAACCAACTTCTAAATCTCATTCTTTTGTACATATGGATACCTTTAAGGTAATATGTTAGATGGTTAGATCCATAATAGTTTTAAAATGGAATTATCATGATATATTTTGCATGGTAGTGTTTTCGCATATCTCCAAAACCTATTGAGTGCCCATCTTAATTTTTTTGTACATATGATAGTGTATGCACCTTTTCTAATAGTGATTTTAATGAAAAATATTACACCACAAACCCATTTGATCCATTTTTTAAAATATTAAAAATTTGATGAGAGCTAACCAACTATGGGAACTTTGCATGTTTCTCATGTAGTTCAAAGAACCTTCCTTATAAATTAAAACACATGAATAAATCCTAAAAAATAACCTCAATCATTTCTAAAGTAGTGAGCCATTTGACTCTCAACACACTGTTTGCACTACCTATGATAATGGAAAACATAGGAAAATATAATAGGTATCTTCAATGGTGAGTTTAATACTATGATATTTCTATATACAACTAACTATAGCACCATCTCCTCATGACCTAAAATTATGGAGATGGATAAATTAAATAACTCAACCACACAACTAGATTATTTTTTATGAAGTTATGGGTACTTTCCAAGTCAATCAATATTGTCAACATATATTTTTGAGGAACCCTACTACCTTTAAAGGTTTGTGGGTTTTTAATTCTTGAAAGTGTATGGAAATAAATATTTGGTTTGGTATTCATTATCTCCTCATTTGGATCATCAACACCCTCTAATTTTGTTTCTTCATCTTTTACTTCTTCATTAACACCTTCAATGTAGAACAACTTATTTTCAACACATTTATGCCCATGACTATATTTGTTATCATAGTTAAAACATAACCCTTTTTCCCATTTCTATTCATTATGTTGAGGAATCAATTTGATAGGTTGAGGGATTGATGGTGTTATAGTACTCTGATATTTAATGCCTGTGGAAGCTTGCCTTCTATTGGACAATGCTCTTTCATCCACCCTGTGGTCCATGATAATAGAATAAGTAGCAAGAAAGTTAATTATGCATACCACATGTTGGATGTGATCCTTGAATCCCCCAAGAGATAGTTTTTTCTAGTTCGCATATGTGGTTATCTACACACACAAAGAAATCTTTTAGAACTATTAAATATACTTCTGGACCGATTAAGTTTGACACAGTTTTGCTAACTGGGTGAAATAATTCTTTGTCATACTATTATAATAGTACATCTACAATTCCATATTAAAAATAGACTTGGTGAGATTGGGAATATTCTTCTTCTTTCAATCACACAATTATCAATATCAAATTAATTACTCGAGTTTCAAATACAAGGATGTCAATGTGACATTTTGTCCATGTGGGATCTTATGTACATCAAAACAATTCTTTGTCTAGTTGATTCATGTGACTAAATAGTTTCCATAAAACTTATGCTTGTCGACTTTGGGTAGCGAGTGGATGTAAGGCAATGAAGGATAAAAATGGGGACTTAAAGTGCCACTTTTTTTCTAAAAATAATAATGCTTGAACTTGGAGAGTCTTTTAGATATACTTGGAAAAATTATTTTATCATAACATAAGAAGATGAAATGTTGAGTTTTGAATGTATTTTATAAATATATAATTTTTTTAATACCTAGATGAGAAAAGTATGCAAAATTGAAGCATTTATGGAAATGACAGTAATTTTTTGTGAAAAAATAAGTAGTTTGCATGTGGACATACACACTTTTTTGAGTAAACAAATGAATTTTTATATGAAATTGCATACATGGATAGAAGAAATGTTGAATATTGTCGAGAATATTTTTATTACTTTTTCTATATGTGTTCATGTGCACATGCACGCGTGTGTTTTAAATAATTTTATAATTCAAGAAAGCTAGAAAATTGAAACTGTAAGTGTATAAACACAATTTTTTGACCTTAACTTCATAAAAATCATTTTTTTTGTTTTAAAAAATAGTCAATGATGTGTAGATTGTTAAAATATAAATTTTATAAACTTTTGATTAACGGTCCAAAAGTTATAAAACTATTTGTAATGATATATGTATAAACCATAATGAGGTATGTTGTGTAGAAATTAAATAATAATTTAAAAAATAGTTTAACATTGAAAAAATGATATATTCAAACATTGTGTTCTTCTCTCTGAAAATTCATATAATTTTTTATTTGAATAAATAAATTTGCTTACTTAAACATGTTCACGAAGGCAAAAAAAACTTATAAATTTAGCAAAAGTCATGTGTGTTGGTCTAATGCAGGTCTGAGTGTTAGGCTCAGATCTTCCAAGCCTAAAACCATGTATCTTTTGGAGGGGACACATGAAATTCAAAAAAATAAAAACAAATGGAGCGTGTCCTTTGAAAAGGGTGTGTGCCCTATGCACTAAAAATGATGCATGCCCTTTGTAATGCATAATCTTTTTTTATGCTTGTACATTGAAATGTCTTTAAATAAATAATTTTTTTTATATTCTTATACTTTAAATTTATTCTACTAATTATAATAAACTATGGCCACCTTGTTTCTTCTAAAATCAATACTAGAGTTGTCAGTGTTACTATTTAGAAGATAGTTTTCCAAAATCCAATTTCATCAATACTTGGTTTTTAGAATTTCATTATTGAACATAAGGTTTTTGGGATGTAACTTTTAGACATGGCATATGTTTTAAGAAATTATTGGTAAATTTGTAGGTTTTTTTCAAATTGATTTTTGTTATTTTTAGGAGTTATAAGTGTGCAAAAAAATAATATAATAAACTTCATATCTCTCTAAAATAGTGAAACTTGAGAAGATATTGACACAAATTCACCACACTAAAACATTTAGACCATTTAAATTTTCCTTCTAAATTATTTTGACAAGCACTGAAGGAGTACTATCTTTTTCACCACTTTGAGGATGAATTCATAATTTTTCACTGATTTTACTAGCACAAGAAGAAATCAATGGAAGACTACACCAACAAATTCCATGCCTACACTACATGCATGCATGAGATCTTGACTGAACAACATAAGGTGTTGAAGTAAATCAATAGATTTTCACCTTGTATCCCTATGAAGATAGAATTTTTTGACTTGTAACACTCTTGGAAAATCCTATTGCAATGCTAGTAAGATTGAATCCAAGGAAAATATGAAGCAACATCTCACATCTTCATCTAACATCATATGCAAGAGCTAAAACATGCACAACTTCTCATCTTAGCCTCTTAAACATAACTATAACATTTTTGGCAAAGGAAATAAGGCTAAGAAATATGCATAAAACTTGAAGGTTCTTGCACTTTTTACTTCAGATAAAGACAAGAAGAATTCTAGTGACAATTGATGTCATCAACATCGCTCACACACTCATGATGACTCAAAATGTTGTGTGTGGCAATATTTGATTGCTTGTATAGTCTACATTTGGTCTCACATAAAATAATGGTATTGATCTAGATGCCACTTGTCTAAACACTAGAGCCTCATTGCCATAAGCACCTTTAAGGAGCAAGAACACTTATTCCACACTAAAATTTTGGTGAAGGATTTGTCTCTTCATTTAATCATTGACATTAAAATTGAAAAGAACATCATCTCATAAGGCACATACCAATGCCTAAGTCTTTTCACTACTATGTGTTCCAAACCATACTCCTTGGGGTAGATTTAGAAATGGAAGGATATACAAGTCTAATGATAATATACCTTCCACTATAAATTCAAGCTTATGGAGGACAAAATCACTTCTAACATTACATATTTAGAGGTCTATGAAATCTTGATAAGGATATTTTATTCATTTGATTGAGATGTTACACATCAATCTAAACCATAACACTTAGTGTATGTGCAAAACTTCATTATTTAACCTCTTAGAATTAGCTCCAATGACCAAAGTTAACCTCAAGGTCTTTGCCAAACAATGTTGTAAACTTGTCTCATACGTTCATTGGTTTTTGTTTTTCATGGTCCATCTAGAGACACTTATGTGGGAAATAGAGAAGCCACTGGTAGTGCACATAATGAAAACAATGTTATAGTATAAGTATCTTGAAAAGTAACTAAAACAACACAATGGAGTCTTCATAAAGCCCAAAGGTCTTTGAACACATTTAGTAATAAAAAAACACATAAATTTAGTTCTGGGATACCCTCTTATAAATAGCCCTCTCTATCAAAGTGTATATTGGAAGAATGTTGAATTCATGTGCCAAATACAAGAGATCCTCAATCATGGTAAGATTAGGCCTAGATTTTTTCCTTGTGGGAGTTTGATAATCCTCAAACCCAAGAATTATGGGTCCTAGCATATCTACGTAGACTATCACACACTCAACAAAATTATAGTGAAAAATTGATACCTGCCATCATGTATTGACTCACTTGATTCATTACAATTCCTTGTACAATCAATCACTTAATTCACTACATAGATCACTAGAATAGGGAAAATCCATACCCATAAAAACAAATGCAATAACCTAATGTAAATTGGGAGTCAATATGCCCTATTTTAAGGTCCCATATAACAAATCACTTAATCCATTGCATAGATAATCAAATAGGGCATATTGAGCCCCCTAAACCCAAATTTGATAACCTAATATAAATTCAGACTCGATATGCCCTATTTAAGTGCCTTGTGTAACTAATCACTTGATTCATTGCATTTTACTCTAAAATAGGACATATCAAATCCATTAGACATAAATGTGACAACCTAATGATAATTTGGATTTGATATGCCTTATTTGAACGCCACATGTAACCAATTACTTGATTTGTTGTGCATGACACTCAAAAAGGGTTTACTGATCACCCTAAACACAAATGTGACAACTTGATATAAAATTGGACTCAATATGCCCTATTTGAGTACCCCATGTAACTAATTGTTAAATTCTTTGCACAATACACTAAAATAGGGCATAACCAACACCCTAAACTTAAATGAAATAACTTAATGTAAATTTGGACTTGATACATGTCATGTTTGAGTTCTCTATGGAACTAATCACTCAACTGGTTATAAAACACACTTAAATAGGGTATATCAATCTCTTAAACACAAATATGACAACCTAATGTAAATTCAAACTTGATATGTTATATCTGGGTGCTTCATGCAAGAAATAACTTGATTGGTTTAATGAGGCACTCAAATAGGGCATATCAAGCCCCCTAAATACAAATGTGACATCCTAATATAAATTCACATTTGAAATGATTTATTTTAGTGCCTTATGTAACTAATCACTCAATTTATCACACTTGGCACTTAAATATAGCATATCAAAATCATTCAATACAAATACGACAACTAAATGTATATTTGGTCTTAACATGCCCATTTTGAGTTCCCCATGTAAAAAAATCTCAAATAGTTACATGAGGCACTCAAATAGGGTGTATCAATCCCCCTACACATAAATGTGGTAGCTAATATAAATTTAGACTTGATAGCACTGCTGAAATTGCTATTGAGAATGCTAAGAGAGAAAGTTCAAAGGTTTTGAGTTGAGGTCCATCATCAACTCATAAAAAATTCAAAATATTTGAAGGTTTATGACATCTCAAATTTTCATCTAATGCAATGCGTAATATCCAACCCATGCACAACTCCTCATTGTATCCTCCTACATAAAAGCATAACATTTTTGGCAAAAGAAATAAGGCAAAGAAGGATGCAAAAAAATTGAAGCTTGTTACACCTTCTACTTCAAAAAAAGGTAAGAATAATTCTAGTGATAATTGGTTATATCAACATCACTAGCACACCCATGATGACTTAGAATGTTGCATGAAACAATCCTTGCTTGTGTAGTCTACATTTAATTCCACACAGAAGGATGACACTAATCTAGATGCCACTTATTTGAGCATTAGATCTTCTCTACCATAAACACTTCTAAGGAGAAATAACACATCTTCCATACTAATTTTTGGGTGAAGGTTTAGCCTATTCATGTAATTATTGACATTGGAAGTCAAAATAACATCATCTTATAAGGCATATCCCAAATCCTAGGCCTTTCCACTACTATATATGCCAAGCCATACTCCTTGTGGTGGCTTCAATAGAGGAAGGGTATAAAATTTTGATGATAATGCACCTTCCAACTTACAAATTCAATCCTATAAATGACATCATCAATTTTGACATTGCATTTTTGAAAGTCCATGACATCTTATTAGGGATGTATATGACTGAGATGCTACATATTAATACAATCCATAGTGTTAGATTAGGCATGCAAAATATATCTTCTTCAATCTCTTAGAATCAACTCCATTAACCAAAGTGTACCTTGGTATCTATAAAATTAAGTTGGAATATTATCTTATATATGCAGGAGTTTTTGTTGGTCATGGTTTGTCCTAAGACACCTATGTGGTAAAAAAATATGGCATTGGTGGTGCACATAATGGCATTAGAATGATGTTCTTCTCACTTTCACTGTCAATGATTACATGAAGATGCCAATATTTAAAGCAAATATTGGTGTGTAAGAGGTGTTCCCACTCCTTAGGGGTGTCCATTGTAGTGGCACTAGTGCTTAGACAAGTGGCATATGAATCAGTTTTATCCATCGATGTAAGACTAGATGTAGACTACACAAGTAAGGATTTTTATGTAAAACATTGAGAGTTGCCATGAGAATGTGAGAGATGTTGATAGTATGATTTTTCCCCAAACTTATTGCCTTTGTATGAATTAGAAGGTATTGGATCCCTTGAGTTTTGTATAGCATTCTTAGCCTACTCTCCTTTTCAAAAATCATTCTACTTATGCATGCAAGGGTAAGATAAGGAGTTATGTTTGAGATGGCTCTTGCACATGGAATTGGATGAAGAGGTGAGATGTTGATTCAACATTTGATTGCCTTCAATCTTGGTTGCATTGAGATAAACTTTCCCTAGAGTGTTGGAAGTCAAAAACTCTATCTTCACAGGGATATAAGGTGAAATTTTGTTGATGTACCTAAACATCTTATGTTGTTCATCCAAGTTCTCACCTAGGTGTGTGGTGTAGTATAACTCATTGATGTAGTCTTGCACTAGCTTCCCCTTTTACTAGCACAATTGATGGAACTTGATTTATTCATCTTTAAAGTGGTGGAGAGGATAGTAATCCTAATATAGAGCATCAACAAAAGTCTTCCAGGACCTGACTTGAATGTAATATTGTGCACATTGCATGCTGAAATTATCCCACTAATGAACCATTAAAATGGAAGTATTCAACATGGAAAAGGTGATCTTATCAACAATGGTGAATTGATTAAATGATAAGTATGCATCGAGTTATCAAATCCGAACATCCAATGATGCAAAGTTGCTTTTACCTTTGGGCATGGGATGCCAAGATTGACTTGTACTTTGAAGGGGATCAACTAATAAAACTTCTATTGAGCATGTTGTGCAAGAGAGTTTGAAGAAGTCAGGGTGAGGTTCATCATAAACTTATAGAATTGGCCAAGATGTTTGGTGTGTTGTGCTTTTAGGGCATCCACAATGAGATTTTGGATGTATATTGCTATAATTCATAAGGATATAAGGTAAAATTCATCTAATGTAATTCAGTACCTTATTTTTTCAAATCAAGTTCTCACATAGGCATGTGGTGTAGTCATGAAACTCATTGGCATAGTCTTCCATGCAGTACTCCTTGCTTGGAACAATTGGTGCAACTTAATGTATTCATGGCTCAATTTTTTACATGGGGCACTCAAATAGGGAATATCGAGCACCCTAGAGATAAATGTAACAACCTAATGTAAATTCAAACTTGATATACCAAATTTTAATGACCTATGAACCAATTTCTTGATTCATTACATGAAATACTTAAATAGGAAAAACTAGCCTGGTAAACACAAGTGCAACAACATAACATGTTAGGATCCACTCCTAAGAGTAACAATTGATTACTTTTATATAAGCAATTAAACATGGAATTAAACCAGAAGTAATATGTAACTAGAAATCAGAAACAACAAAGAATAGATGATACGAAAAACAATACAATCTGTATTAAACTCTCTCTCTCAATTACAATCAACAATTAACTCAACACCGAGCTGTTGTTCCCTCCAAGTCCAGTGACAATCAACTCAATGGTTGCTTTGCCTACCTTACTTCCATAGACCTTCTTGATCTTCCACACTGCAGATCTAATTGGTCTTGCTTCCTTAATTGATTACAATACATGCCCCATGGGTCTCTTAAATATATCCCAAACCAAACAATAATTAGAAACGTAGACTCAAGACTAAAATTAGTCTTTACATGCAAACTCACTGTCCATCTAAAATTAGACCAATTCTGGAACACACAGGTGACCGACGTCAATTCCTGTCTGACCGATGCCGGCCGACCATAACCGATGTTGGTTACTATGTACACTGAATATAGCCGACGTCAGTTGGCCTGACTGACGTCAGTTACTTTAAGACTCAGCAACCTCCACCATTTGCATTAGTGAAGCTTTTAGCTCTACAATTTAACAATCTCCCACTTGGAGATAAATAGCTGCATCTGTACCTGTACCTGTACATCCTCTAATTTGTTTTTGGCTTGTATCCCCATTTTCAAGTTCAATCTTGAATACCAATAGAAGTTGAATGAAGATTTAACTTCTCCTTTGTTCTCGGCTTTGTTAACATTTTTGTAGGGTTCTTATCCTTGCTAGCCTCTGTGACTGCAACAACCTTCTGCAACTCTGAAATCTAGCTAACCGTCATTCCACCAACAGTGAACACATATCCTGTGGTGCTTCTCCTGCCATCCAAGTCACCTACCATATCTGAATCTACATACCCATGTAGAGAAGTGTTTGACCCTGCATAGCATAAATACCTGCTGCTGGTCCCTCTCAGATATCTAAGAATCCACTGAACTACTTTCCAGTGCTTCTTTTTTGGATTGGCCATAAACTTACTGACAACTCTCACTATTTGGGCAATATCAGGTTTAGTACATACCATGTACTCAACCTCATCATGTGATTTAGGACATTGTTCATAGCTCAACTTGAACTGTCCAACCATAAGTGTGCTTACTGGTTCTGCATCTTGCATATTAAACCTCTCCAACACCTTATTCACATAATCCTCTTGAGACAAAATCAAACTATGATTTTTCCTATCTCTCTTAATACTCATGCCAAGGATTTTCTTTGCTGCTCCTAAATTCTTCATGGCAAATGTGTGAGCCAATTTTACCTTTAGCTCAGAAATTTCTTACATGTGTGAACCTGCAACAAGCATATCATCCACATACAGTAACAGGATAATATAATTACCATTATCCAATCTGGTAAAATAAACACAATGGTCAGATTGACATTTACTAAAGCCATGCTCTATCATAAACCTGTCAAACCTCAAATACCATTGTCTTGAAGCTTGCTTAAGACCATATAAGCTTTTCTTCAACCTTCACACAAGTTTCTCCTTACCTTTGACCTCATATATATCTCTCACAGCGAAATCTTGGAAAGCTTCTAAGGGTGCACTTGTATTAGCAAGAGGTAAGAAAGTAGGTACACTTTATCTATCTACTTGTATTACTAATTCTCCTTCTGTTTTATCTACTTAGATGTAGATGCAAAGATGTGGCTCTATAGGCTTGGTCACATGAGTAAGAAGGGAATGCATGTTCTTAAGTCAAATGTTGAGAACTGGAAAGCCTTGGTTTTCAAGGAGAAGATGATGGACAGAGATTAGCTCAAGAGGCTGAATAATTCTAAGCAGGGCAATGTTGATTTGGACAAGGTTATGATCCAAGATGAGCTCACAGGTAAAAATCATCACTCACAGGAAAACACAGATACCGACGTCGGTCAGAAAGAGACCGACATCGATCAGGCAGGAACCGACGTCGGTCAGGTGGAGACCAAAGTCAGTGATGTCAGGCAGGTGGACACTGACGTCGGTCAAGAAACTGATGTCGATGATCAGGTGGAATCGACATCGGTCGGGTGCAGACTGAGGTCGGCCAGAGATGACCGAGATCGGTCACTGTTAGAATGAAATTTGGGCGGACAGCAAGCTGTCAATGAGTCTCAAACGCCCATGACGAGGTCCGAAAGGGTAAGTAAACCTCTGTTGTTCCATCCAAGTCCAGTGACAATCAACTCAATGGTTGCTTTGCCTACCTTACTTCTACAGACCTTCTTGATCTTCCACATTGCAGATCTAATTGGTCTTGCTTCCTTAATTGATTACAATACATGCCCCATGGGTCTCTTAAATAGATCCCAAACCAAACAATAATTATAAATGCAGACTCAAGACTAAAATTAGTCTTTACATGCAAACTCATTGTCCGTCTAAAATTAGACCAGTTCTAGAACACACAGGTGACTGACATCGGTTCCTGTCTGATTGATGCCGGCCGACCATAACTGATGTCGGTTACTGTGTACACTGAATATAGCCGACGTCAGTTGGCCTGACCGACGTCAGTTACTTTAAGACTCAGCAACCTCCACCATTGGCATCAGTGAAGCTTTTAGCTCCACAACTTAACATAACATAAATTGGGAGTCAATATGTCTTATTTTAATTCCATGTGAAACCAATCACTAAATTTATTGTAAGAGCACTCAAATAGGGCATATCAATCCCCTTAAACAAAAATTTGACAACCTACTATAAATTCAAAATTGATATGCCTTGTTTAAGTGCCCTGAAAACCAATCCCTCAATTCATTATATTCGGATCTAAAAAAGGACATATCAAGCCCTATAAATACAATATCAATAACCTAATGAAAATTCAAAATTGATAGAACCTATTTAAGTTCCTCTTGAAACTAATTACTTGACTGGTTACATGAGGCACTCAAATAATGTTTATCGAGCCCTATCGAGCCCCATGAACACAAATGTGACAACTTAATGTAAAATTGGAGTCAATAAGCCCTATTTGAGTGATCCATGTAACCAATCATACAATTATTTACATGGTGCATGGAAATAGGGCATATTAAGCCCCCTCAACTCAAATGAGATAACCTAATCAAAATTTAGACATGATAAATGTTGTATTTGAGTGCCATGTGTAGCCAATCAATTTATTGGTTGCATATAGCACTTAAATAGTGTATGTCATCCCATTAAACACAAATGTGACAAACTAATGTAAATTAATATTTGATATGCCCTATTTGAGTGCCTTCTCAAAACAATCACCTGATTAGTTTCATGAGGCACTCGAATAGAAAATATTAATGCCCCTAAATACATGTGATAACCCAATACAAATTCACACTTGATATGCTCTATTTGAGTGCCACATGCAACAAATCAATTCAAACTCAATATGCCCTATTTGAGTACTTCGTCCAACCATTCGCTTGATGAGTTGCATGAGGCACTCAAATATGGCATATGAATCCCCCTAAATATAAATGTGATAGCCTAATGTAAAATTACACTTGATATTTAGTATTTGAGTGCCTTGTGCGAGTATCAATTGATTTGTTGCACGTGGCACTCAAATAGGGCATATCAAGCTCATAGTAATTACATGAGGCACTCAAATAGGGCATATGAAACCCCTTAAATATAAATTTGATAGCCTAATGTAAATTCACACTTGATATTCATTATTTTAGAACCCCATGTAACTAATCACTTAATTTGTTACTTGTGGCACCCAAATAGGGCATATAGAGCTAGTTAAACACAATATGACAACCTAATGTAGATTTGGACTTGATATTCCCTAATTGATTGTCCTATATAATAAATTAGTTATATGGGAAAATCAAATAGGGCATATCAAGCCCCATAAACATAAATATGAAAACATAATATAAATTTAGACTAGATAACATTGCTAAAATTGCTATTGAGCATGCTACAAGAGAAAGTTTGAACGTGTCAAGTTGAGATCCATCATAAACTCATATAATTGGCCAAATATTTATGTGCATTATGATTCTAGGGCATCCATAATGATCTTTTGGACATAGGGGGTTGCCTCAAATTACTTTTGAGCATCACACATATTACTTTTGTTATGGAGTTATTTTGGGTAGGTTGAAATAGGTCCAACTAGTAATCCTTCCTTCTCTTGTGATCACATGTTTACAAACATAACAAAGAGATATTCTATAGTACAAATGATCCAAACCATGGTGCATGGGATCTTGTGCATAGGGGACAACATTTCAAGTAGGTTGAAACAAATTCGACTAATAATCCTTTTGACTGGTTCTTTTGGGTAGGCTGAAATAGATTTGAATCATAATCCTTACTTCTCTTATTGTTCTCGCATGTTTACAAGCATAGAAAATAGATATTCTTTAATACAAATGATCAACACTATGGTCCATGGGATCTTGTGCACATGGGACAAATTTGCACTTAGAGATAAGCTTTGAGGTTACGTAATGTATGTGTTGTGTTATCTTGTAGAAAGTAAACCAACAAAAATTAAAGCAATCAGAAGACCTGATGCTGAGGGAGAGATTTTGCACAACCAAAACAAAAGATTCTTCTTTTAGTCTTAGTCTCCTAATAGCCCTTATTTTACACAAATATTATAGGTTTGTACAATCTATAGGGTTTATAAATAAACTAAAAATATTTTTGAGTACCCATTTGTCCCTTACATCTTCACACAAAGTTTCAGGTCTAGACTCTCAAGGGAAATGTCCTAATTCACAAAACCTTCTTGCCAATTAGGTCTTCATTAGGTCTTCTCAACCAGTTTTACTAAGTTTTTAATGGAAAAAAATTCCACACATTTCAAGACTCAATGAAACCTATAAAATAAACTGAAGGATTATGAGAATAAGCTTCATGTATAATTTGGCCCTTTAAGGCGGTTGTTAGAGTGCAAAAATCCAAAAAAAATCATCAACTCTAGGTTAGGTTTTACATAAACTCGAGAGACTAATTCTATGGTTTGCAAACACAAATCATTATTTACAAGGATCTAACCACCATTGTGAGGTTTGTATGATCAAGGGACAATTACATGAATTTGATAGCAATGTTGGAAACAAAGGAAAATGTCTTAGACATGGAAATTACTAGTATAAGTGTGTACATAATGACTATTCCTAGCACTGTCAAAGATAAACTTGAGAATTTTTCTTGATCTACACCTGAAAGGGATTGAATATCAATTATAAATGATGAAGAACAATGTAAGATTACTCCACATACATGAAACACCAAATTCAAGCTTGCACATTATTAGTCATTCATCAAATTTGAACTTTAAATTTGAATTTTAAACCCTTGTTTTAGGCACATTCCAACCTTCTCAGTCACAATGCTTTTTATTTACACGAGGAAGAAACCTCCTAGATAATTTACACTTCCCTTCCATAACTACTTGACCAATGCATTAAAATCATAGTTTGTTGAACTAACCCACTTAACCCCTAATTAGCATGTGAAATGAGGCAGATTTGGTTAAGAATTCATTAAACATTGCTTGATAACATTACTAGCATAATGCACCAACTTAATAAAGACTCTTAATGCTACACCCTTAACCGTTGGCATGTTTAGGGATATGTGTGGCTGAATTATGGCTTACATACCTCTTTTATATTCTTGTTACATTTATTTGTGTTCTTAGTTTGGTTGGCCTATGGAATAACCATGGCTAAGTAGAATATATATAGAAAGTAGTGGTTAGTCTTTGATCATCATGTTAAGTATTCTAATCTTATTACATTGTTGTGGAGGTTGCCCCCTCGAAGTGGCTTTGCTATATTATCCAATACTCTGCTCTACTGTCAATTATTTTTGTATGATATCTCATATTTGCTTATTATTTGTGATATATAATAATTTTGTGTGAACATCTAAGTAATTTCATTACAAGTCGTATCATATCTTCGATTTGGGCAAGTTTCTTGTGGCATTATTTTTTCAGATCTGGTGAGGTATGACTTCTAAGAGAGGAATGAGTGAAAAAACATAACTTGAAATCCATGAATAATTAATTTTTTCTATCAGTGTAGTATTGTTTGAAACATTTTTTTGAAAAAAAATAAATTGAAAAAAAAGTCTGGAATTTTTTTTCACTTTGTACAATTACAGTCGGTGGATTTGTCTTGACAAGATGATCACAATGGCATATTATTTCAATACACTTTTTTGGTGCCAAATTTTTTACCTTAGTGCGTAAAGGCAGTCATTGGATTCATCTTGACGAGGTGATTGCAATGGTACCATCTCTTGATACACTTTTTTTAGAGCAAAAACCCTCCTAGGGTTTGTATATGATCAGTCTTTCTACACGAGGAAGAAAAGGGTAGCAAGAAACTCCTAAGTCTCCTTCTACTAGTGACATGGAATCTGAAACTTTAGATCCATTGATTTCTCAACTTTAGGTTGATGTAAAGGGCTTGGTATGGCATGATGACTTTGTTACAATTTAAACTAATGTTTCAAGGATGCACAGAGAGATTAATGGGGTTCACACTCAATTGAATAAGATAACTACTCAATTGGTTTCCCTTTCATCTTAGTTATAGTTAAATAACCCTCCACTTCATCATTTAGGTCCTCCTCTCAACACTAACAACTCCAATTTTGGTATGAAACTGATGTTGCAAAAAGTGGACATGCATAATTTTGATGGTAAGGATCCTCTCACTTGAATTACCCAAATTGAGAATTTATTTGATTTGCATCAAACTCCTAGTTCTCAAAAGGTGATAGTGGCACTTTATATTTGAAACTTGAGTAGTTCATTTGGTATCACTGGTTGTGTGCTCAAAATAAAAAGAATGGTGCTCTTGTTACATGGTCTATTTTCACTGATGAGTTGTTGGCTCATTATCAAAATAATGTCTCTGAGAACTACTTCATCTAGTTAGCCAACCTGTGGCAAATAAAAACTGTGAAGGATTATATTCATCAATTTCAAAATCTATCCTTATGGGTGGAAAACATCACTGAGGAAAATTTGACTGATCTATGTTGGGGCCCCTTTTTGGTAAGACTTGGTCCCATGTCCCCATGCCAGCTAGCCAATGGTTGAAGAGCATCACAAGCCTCAAGGCACCCACACTTAGTATTACACATGGTGGCTTGAGGCTCGAGGAGCATGGAGGTTTAAGTAGTGGAGTAAATAGGTGAACTACCATGACCAACAACCTAGTGCACACCTAGTTATCATATATGGCATAATGGAGTCGACAAGATCTCACCAATACTTTGTACACTTTGGCACTAACTAGATCGACTCCCAGAGTCCCCATGCCAGCTAACCGATGGTTGAAGAGCATCACAAGCCTCAAGGCACCCATTCTTAGTACTACACATGGTGGCTTGAGGCTCAAGGAGCATGGAGGTTTAAGTAGTGGAGTAAATAGGTGAACTACCATGACCAACAACCTAGTGTACACCTAGTTATCATATATGGCATAATGGAGTCGACAAGATCTCACCTACTCATCTATTGGCATGCACCTATCTAGTTAGCAAGAGGAGTAGGCAATGCCTATTTAAAGGTGACCTCCAAGAGCATAATAAGATGATTCAGTTTTGCAGTGAAGCTCTGGCGAATTAAAGAGTGATACTAGGAGTAAATTTTTTGAATGTTGAATAGAAAATGTAAGCCATGCTCATCTGTGAGCCTCTGGCATAAGTATAATTAGAATAGATTAGAGAAGGCTATTATTGGTTATTGTAACCAAACAAGATATCAATGAATGAATATAAATTATTGTTACTTTATGATAAATTGTTGTAGAATGGTTGTGGTGTTATTTCTTTGTATGGTCTATTGAT
Organism: Torreya grandis; assembly: GCA_037957365.1. Classification (NCBI taxonomy): domain Eukaryota; kingdom Viridiplantae; phylum Streptophyta; class Pinopsida; order Cupressales; family Taxaceae; genus Torreya; species Torreya grandis. Next base: position 870,956 of record JARHVA010005689.1, on the reverse strand, counting down.
GAGCTGGGACTCCAACCTGGTAGTAAGTGGCACCTTCATGCCATTTAGCTCTCTTAACTACCGTGAAGAGCCCTTATGATGAACGCAGCACCAACTAACAACCTCAGGATGAATGGACACCCCCTTGTGAACTCCTTGGCCTTCATACATGGATAAGGCTTTGACCCCCTCTTCTCAAAACATGCACCAAAAAATCCCATGAACCCCTTAAATCCTACATTCCCCTTGGTTGTAACATGATGCAACTAGCCCAACACAGACCTAACCCCTTCATTGCCACACTTTGGGTGAGCGCATAAAGTTCATGTCTTACATGAAACTGATGCCAACATGTTAGTGTGTTTAAATGTTATATACCAGACCTTGCTCCCATCACGCCTGACTCTTGTAACCCTAGAAATACCTGATAACTAGAGTTGTGTGCATAATCTAGTGCCACACGTATTTAAGTGACACACTTGCTACAAAATTCTGGATCCATTACCGAGATGTGTTGAATTTCATTGCTAAGATGTTACAACAGAGTGATGCTTTGACTATCACTCAAGAATATCGAGTGTTGGCTAGAGCAAGCTAAATATTGCTTCATGCAAAAGCATTCCACATGCCAAGAAGAAAAGCTATAGAAATGGGTGCAGACTTATCTATATGACCCATTGTATGAAGTGTTCTTCTAAAAGCTACCTGAACATGTATATAAATGGTTGGTTGCATATGTTGATACTAGACAAAGAAATTGTGGACATTGCTTCGAGTGGACCATAGATCATGTAGAGATCCTGGAAAACTTGGATGAGGTGTGGACATGCATTTTAGATAAGTGGTATGGTGCTTTGAATAGCTACGTGTTGGAATTCACAATGTCAACCTTTTCATGCCTAAAAGAAGTAGAGCATGACTTTTTTTGAGAAATGAGGGGTGTATTCATCAGAGGACTCCGCATCAAGCTAAAGAAACTCATGATTGATTATGGGATAGAGACCATAAGGATGGAATGATAAAAGTATTTGCACATATGGGCAAGTATGAGGGGAAGAAGGGGGAAGTGCATGAAAGGTGCCATGGAAGAAGAACAACTTGACACCCGAGAGCTCCAAAGGTTGAACTATGATAAGCACAAATGAAGGTTGACGGAAGACCTAGAACCTAGAAGTGTCGAGAGGACCTATAATAAGCAAGAAGGGCATGGGGAAGAATCTTTTGAAAGACCACAGTGCACTAAAATGAAGGAAGAAACAAGTGGTTAGATTCTACAGATGGGTGTGGGATGCAGCAGGTTCCTACAAGATGAGGTGCTTGGAGATGCACTAAAGTCACCTATTCCCTTTGAACCTGAAATGCAAGCCCATGCACTAGATCCCCCCTTGAGAACAGAATAATGGTAACTAAACCTATTACCCTAATCGACTGTGATTGGACCAAGATTTCAGATCAAGGATTTTTGATTGAACAAGTGATATTGTATGAAGAGATGAGTAATGGTATGGCTGACCAAGCAAGTGCTAGCCTAAGTGTCATGAACACAAGTACAAGTATTCTCATGTAAGGAATGTCAATCACACAATCAGGTAATAGCCTCTAATAAGTGGCATAGTGCCACTAGTGAGCAGAGCTACACCATAAAGCTCTATGGTGAAACCTCCTCTATTAGGATCAATGATCGACCCTACTATTAGGGGTATTGGGGGATCACTCCCTACACAGACACAAGGAGGTTAGGCACTACATAATTCTATGATACTACCCCAATAGATATGTTATGAGATGGACATGCATCTATCTAAGTATTGTGGGTTTGAAAACACTATAGAGCATGTACAAAAGTGTGAGTTACAATGGCACGCTCAGGGCATTACTCAGCTTGAGTGTAAGGCAACATAGTTTGTGATAACCCTGTTGGATCATGCCCATACTTGGTATCAGATGTTTGATCCAAACTAGGTTGTGGTTGACTATGATGTATTAAAGGAATCATTCTTGAAGGAGTTTGACATTCCTGAATTTGAACAATAAAGCATTATGGCACTCAAAGAGATTAGTCAAGGGTTAACCAAGAGCATGCACTTGTATGATGCATGGTTCAAGACTCTCCTCTCCAAGCTTCTTTATGATATCCACCCATCCCATCATTCATAATGGTATTTTGGGGGCCTATTGGTGCCATTCTAAAGGGTGTTATCTATGAATACCTTCACAAAACCCCATGAGGCACTTGAATCCATGCTCTAGGCTGAGGTGGTAGGAATCGTCGACACTAGGATTAGTCCCTTTATGGAAGCATAGATTATATTGATGTCCTGTTAGTTATAAAAGCTTACTATTGGATAGTCACATGACTCTCACAGTGGGATATGGTACATCGACTTTGAGATAGAGGGGCATAATAAGAATAACTGCCCACGCAGGAATGTTTATGCAATACTCCCCAAATATGAGTTTTGTCATGGAGGTCATGACTCTTGAAATTATCCCATGTTGTAGCGTGTTGATCAAGTAAATACTACAGTTTACTATAAGATGTGTGATGCCTACACACACACGATGGCAGACTATAGAGTCATCGATGAGATATGCCAAAATATGGAGAGAGGTGTAAGGCAAGCTATGACTTTAGGTGGTGGCTAGATAGGCCAAGGGAATGAGAGTTATGGATAGAACAACATGGGTTATGGAAACCAAAGAGGAACACAAAGTCGAGGAGGTAGATATGGTGGAGGGAGATTTCCACCATGATCTTGTTATAAGTGTGGGTCGATTGAGCATTATCAGCGTGACTACCCCACACACCTAACATGTAGATACTACAGAGTCCCACATACAGTCGAAGACTACCTAGATATCTACAAAAATTTGAAGCAAGGTCAGCCTAGCATAGATAGAGGAGCCACTATGGTATGACATGAGTCCAAATAAGTAAGATGGGCCCCCAAGCCACAACAGACTCCTAAAGGGCTCCAAAGGTGTAGATCATGATGCAGAGTGGGCACACCACTCATCCACCCACCATGCCAAACCATGACCTACACCTGGAATATGGTGAGTCAAGCCATACTGAGTGTATAACATGGCCTGATCCAAAATTAGCACCATATCCTGATCCTATGAACCAAAAGGATGTCTTGTAGCAAGCACTGACTGTGATATAAGACCTACAGGATGAACTCCAGTTGGCCAAAGATTTAGAGGCACAAGCTACCATGACATGCAGAAAGAAATACTAGCAAGAGGTTGAAGCCCAAGAGTTGACTGAGATCCTATGCCTCTTATATATGGAAGGGGTACTACCCCTACTAAAGGACTTGCTTTTAAGGCATGCAGAGAAAGCACCAATGTGGGAAGCCATCCCCAAGTAATAGAGATTACAACATCACATATGGAGTGAATGTGAGAAGTAAGGCATACTCAAAACACTGAGGATGACTAAGAATTGCTAATAGATGCCACCATCAATGAGTGGTCAGTTTGTGAAGTACTAGTTGACATAGGTGCAAAGGTCAATATCCTAACCAAGAATGCTTGGGAGAAGATGGGGAGGCCACCCTTGAGACCATTACCACACATGTTATTCATGGTGAATAAGACTTGAGTGCATCCCATAAGAATCTAGAAGAGCACCATAGTGGACATCATGGGCATCGAGTTCCAAGCTGACTTCAAGGTCATAGAGTTAGCAGAGGGGGACAACTACCTAACACTCTTAGGAAGGCCATGGTGCTACGCAAATAATGCTGATATGCAGTTCAAGAAGCATTATATAACCTTTAAAAATGATAAGGAGAGGGTGGTGATACCTCTCTCAAGAAACCAAGGGCCACCTTATGTTGAAAGTGTTAACCTTAAGGATGAGGTTAACCACATTTATAACATCATGGCATAGGGCACCGAGACTCTCAATCCCAGTGAACAAAGGGTGCTCACTTGGGAAGATGACCAATTAGCCTCGGATACAATGGACATAGCTTGTGAATGTTGGGTCAAAGAAGCTTATGAGGTCATTTGGTGCAGATGTCACCTAGTGTGCAAAGTTGGACCTAGATTGTTTAGCACAGGCTTGATAAGAATTGTGCGACCCTAGAAGAAGTTGAATCCTTGTGCCAAGAAGACAGGAAAGCGAGTGCTCCAACTTAGTAAGGGAAATCTCATAGCACTTCCTAAGTATGAAAGAAGCCAACCTATTGAAAAGTATGTGTAGGATATTAAAGCTTGCATCTCAAAATAAGTTGATCAGTTGGGTGCATTAGTGTACACATTGAAGAGTACTATAACATGTTGGTGGGACATGCAGAAACCTAGCTTGCCCACTTGGCAAGATGTGAAGGTGGATATGTGCACTTTATTTGGTAGGAGTAATGACAATCTGGACATACCCCCTATGGTGGTAATTCTGACCTAATTACGCACATTTGGCTTTGTGAAGAGAATTAGGCGATCTGTAGAGAAAATGCACCATGAGGCCTGTGGGTGCATGCCTTCTATAGAACTTTGAAGACATAGGCATGAGCATGGTACATCATGAATGAGACACACTGGGAAACAAGAAATTAGGATGCATTGAAGGATAAGTTTGTGTACACTTTCTCCTTCTCTTTGTAAAACCTTGAATTATTGGAGTCACTACAAGTCCTCTACCGATCTATTTTTGAGGACACAACTATTTTAGAGGAGCATTTGAAAGAGATGATCGAAGAAAAAGGACAGACACTCCTAACTTTATTTAAAGAAATGATGCTCCATAGTGACTCCAATGAAGAAGATGATGAGACTTGGAAGGAATGCAATTAGAGGGTTCTAGCAGGTAAGTAAAAGCTAATGCACCTCATTGATGATAACTCTCTAGATGATGGAGACCCAATGCACCTCCAAGTTGAGATGATAGAGGGAATGAGGTAGGTAGAAGACTCCCACCAAGAGAGAAATGAACCCTATCATGCACCCCTCAAGACCACCCAAGTAGACATCAGTGCCAAAGGTGAGCCCAAGATGGTCACCATAGGCACATACTGGTTTGAGGTGGGTATCGCACGCATCATCAAAATCTTGAGGGAATTTCAAGATATATTACCATGAAACTACAAGGAAATGAAGGTCACCCAACCTTCATTAGGAAAGATGAGCATCAAACTAGTAGATGGTGCAAGACCAGTCAAGAAGTATCCCTATCAGATGAACCCTAATCTTTGTGCCAAGGTGAAAATGAAGATTGATGAGATGTTGGTTGTTGGTAACATCTACCCAATATAGGAATTTGAGTGGGTGAGTTCAATGGTCATCAACATCAAGAAGGATGGGTGCATATAAATTTACATTGATTATAGGGTGTTGAATGCCACTTGTGTCAATAAACCTTTCCCAACACCTTTCACTGATGAAGTCTTGGATGGGTTCACAAGATATGAAATCTACACCTTCATTGATGGGTTCTCAAGTTACCATCAGGTGTAGATAGAGGAGGATAGGCCCAAAAACACCTTCACAACTAAATGGGGTTGTTTCACTTACAATGTGATGCCCTTTGGGCTAAAGAATGTGTCAGCCATGTTTTCCAGGGTGGTGATCACCACTTTCAAGGACATCATTCACAAGTTCCTCCAAGTAAATCTCGATGACTGGATCATGTATGTTCTTGTATGGGACCATCATGATAACCTATGCCTTATGTTTGAAAGGTGCAGATAGCTCAGATATCATTGAATTTGAATAACTGCATCTTCACAACCCCATTTAACACACTGCTTAGGTACATTGTTTGCAAGGATAGATTGCTCATTAATCCAACAAAGATTGCAATAATCATCCAAATCCAGACCCCTTCCATGTAGAAGGATGTTTTCACCTTCCTAGGCCATTTTGACTACTATAGGAAGTTCATAAGGAGCTATACAAAAATCATCATGCCTCTTGAGGAGCTCTTATGCAAAGATGGCCCATTTTACTGGGGCAATGCACAAAAGGAGGCATTTGACACTTTGAAACTGAATTTAGTGTGTCAATACTTTAATTTCTCAACTAGATTACTCCTTTTCACATCCACATCGATGCATCAAGATCATCCATCAGTGCCATTTTGGTGTATCTAGGTGAAGGTAACATGGACCACCCCATTTCCTTCACAAGTAGAAAGCTGATGCAGGTTGAGCAGAAATTTACCACCATCAAGTGTGAAGCATTGGCAATGGTCTACACCTTGCAAAATTTTAGATAGTATTTACTAGTAACCCCATTCACTTTCTTCACTGATCATGAGGCACTAAAATATCTCATAAAAAAACTTGTTTTACATGGGTGCATTTGTAGATGGGTTGTCCTCTTCCAGGAGTTTCAATTTTCAGTCATGGTTAAACCTGACAAATAGAATTTGGGCCAAACCAATTGTCCCACATCAATTCTAGTGACACGAAGGCACCAATTGAGGATGATATGTTGGACATGTAGCTCTACCAAGCTCATCACATTCCTGAATACTTGGTAGACATTATCACTTTCCTATCCTCATAGCTGGTGCCATAAACACTATCCTCCAAAGAGAAAAGTTAGCTTGCTATCTATGCATCCCCCTTCCATCTCATTCAGGGGGAGATATACAAGATGAGTAGGGATTAGGTCTTGTATCGGTGTGTTTTAGAGCATGAGTATGACTCCATCCTTTAGGAAGCACATGAAGGGATAGTTGGAGGATATTGTGTTAGAGATGTAGTGGTGTGAAAGATTATACAATCAGGGTTGTGGTGGCCAAGCCTATTAAGTGATGCTAAAGAATATGCACGAGCATGTGATGTATGCCAATGCATTGGAAAGCTAAACCATCAGGATGAGATGCCTCTCATCCTGATTCTATCCCAAGTACCATTCGAGAAATGGGCTATTGACTTTATAGGGCCAATCAACCCTATGGTACAACACATAGGGGCCAGATATATCCTCATGCTAATTGACTATTTCACTAAGTGGGTTGAGGTAACAATGACAAAAAATTACATAACCATAAAAACCATGTGATTCATCTGAGAAACATCATCAATCGATATGGGTACTTGATAAGTCTGACTAGCAATAGGGGAACTCATTTCATCAATGAGATGGTGTGCATCCTTCTAAAAAAATACATGGTGGTGCACCAGAAGACTACCCCATATCATCCTCAGGCCAACAACATGATTGAGGCCTTTAATAAGATCCTTAGAATGTGCCTCACCAAGATATGCAACATAGGCTGCAAGGACTAGGATGATCGTATCTCTCCAGTACTATGGGCCTACCAAATGACATACAAGAACCTGAATAAGGCTACACCATTCTAACTGGTGTTTGGCATGGAAGTAGTTATGCCCATGGAGGTTTTAGAACCTTCCTTATGTATCATGTTAATTAGTCACTTTGACGACCAAGAATCTTTGAGCACAAGGTTGGAAGAATTGGAGCACTTAGACGAGACATGTCCCTGGGCCAAGTGAGGTCAAAAAATTGAGAAGGCACATCAAAAGAGGTGGCATGACAAGCATATCCAATGTAAGGTGTTGATCGAAGGAGAATTAGTCTTGATGTATGACTCCAAATACTTTCGGTACCCATGCAAGCTATAGATTCGATGGATGGGTCCCTATGTCATCCATCACATTTTAGAAATAGGTGCATACAAATTGTGTACATTGGTCAGTGAGATGCTTCAAGGGAATTTTAATGGTAATCAATTGAAGCCTTATTGGCAATAGGGTGGCGCTCATGCCAAGGATACTTAGACTCTTTGGTCAACATTCAGTTTGAATTGAGCTGACCAAAATAAGGTTTGGCTCAAGCGAAATCATGTGATTCTTTAATTTTTTTGGTTCTTGTTGTATAGTTATGCAATAGGCGGTGCAAGATGGTTGCAGAAATCCCTATGTTTTACCGCTCCATGCATAAACCCAATTAGGTGAGTTGAACACTTACACCATAAGTGCATGAGGCCAGACACCTAATTTGTGGGTGTGTGAAGCTTATAAATCAAGGACTTATAGAAAAATAAACATCTGCACAAGATTAACATGGTGAGATGGCAAAAGGAACCCGTGAATATGCTGAACTACCATAGGATTGATGAAAGAGAATATGCTCAACTAGGTTGGGTGCAAACCCAGATAAGACGATGTTCAATAAGGTTGGATGCAAGACGAGAAGAGAAGATGCTCAAATCCATTGAGTGCAAGATAAGTGAGATGTACTCCCTATAACATGTGCAAAATAGATGAAGATACCAAGCATTGGAGGGCCAGCGCAAGGAATTTTTATGGGGTGGGGATAGCCCAAGGAAAGATGATGCACGAGAAATTGACCAAGATAAATGATCGCACTGAAAGAAGAGCATAGCTAGAAGAAGTGGAACCGAGGAGGCTGAATTGTGCACATGTGAGGTGTTTCATCCATGTTTCCACAAAAGAGGCAAAGGTCATGGCAAAAATATTCATTGAAAGAGATCATCGAAGACAACTAGTGTCCACCCAGGAAAAGTGGGAAGTGATTGTTTGAAAAAGCATGTCACATCACTAAAAAATTGGTAAGAATAATTAATGTGATAGTGAAACAAAGATACATAGTTAATGTAGATGGGATATGAAATTATCAAAGATCTCGCAATCCCTCAATAAACCCATCAATCAAATCCGATCGGTGGAATTAATCATAGTGGGTGACATACCCAACTATAAATAGGGTGAATGGAAAATGAATAGGGTTACAAATGCATGCATAATTAACCAAGAACTAGAGCCAAACGACCCCAAAAGAGTGAAGTATCATAGAGAAAATAGTGCATCAAGTGAAAAATTGGTGTAGCAAACCAGAATGGGAAGCACATCATGAGTGAAGAGGTGCATCAGATCTAGAGCAGAGAAGGTGAACTACAACAGACGTCAAGCCATCATTAACAGTTAGAGAAGCTCAAACAGGCAACTCATGCCAAGCCAAAATTAGGGGTTTTAGCAAGTCACACCTTTTGTGCTTCAACACCAGAAGATTTAGAATGACAAAGAAGTGGAAGGCATCGAGATAAGAAGAGACATGACTCAAACCCAAGTAGGTTCAAATATTAAAGGAAGTAGCTACCACCAAGACAAGGGTGTAGGTAGTAGAAGCAATCAATGTTCTAATGGTGGAAGCTGAAGTGATGACCAAGATGTCCTACCAACACATGAAGTTATCACCTAAAGTATCGGTGGGTGAACCCTAGCACTCATTCGTGCATGTATGTCAGTTGAAATATTACAACCATCGAATGTCAAGTCACTTTCAAGACCTAACGCAAAATTGGATGGTGGACACTGGGTGTAAGACCCTAGAGTGAGATATAATTTTTGACATCTTAATTAGAGATAGATTGAAGGCTTCAAGTGCAACTCAACTCTATGAGTTTCCCTATTTTAAAAAGCTAGAAGAGCTTGTTCAGTTCCTCCTCTAGTGTGTACATGAATATTTCATGTACTTCATAGGGTGGTACATGAAGACATCTATGTGCATGATCAACAAGATAATTAAATTGCCATACTCTGGAAAAGACATCCATCAGTTGATGGGTGATGATGAAGAGGTGTAGCATGTTGAAAAGCTCCTCAATTACTTCAAGGGGGGATACACTTTCCCCATCATCAAGTGTGAAGACCCAGGCATAAGGGTAGCGACACGACTGGTAAGCTTTATATTATGCCCAGGAGGGAGATAGACTGATATGTCTAAGGCATACCTCTACCTAGCATATCACATGGCACAGGGGGTAAAGTTCAACATGGCACTGTTCATCACCATAGAGGTGACCAAGAATGTGCTAGAGTGCCACAACATGAAGAGGACGTTCAGATGGGGCTCCATCCTCATTTTAATAGTCATGAAAGAGATCAAGATCCCTGACAGTGCAAGAGACAACTTGTGGGTGTTCCTAAAACACCATAAAAGCTTGGCACAAAAATACAAAGACTTCACTTACCTCATAGCCTTCAGCACCAAGTAGAAAACTTACATACTAAAGTGGTGTGAGCAATACATAGAGGCCTTCGAGTTAGAGTGGTGCATCCCACAAGGGCTCCCAGTGAGCATGTTTGGAACAATGACCTTCATCGTCATGTAGCACTACCGCATCATCTGTCTAGCACTCAAGGATGAGAATAAGATAGGATGGTTGAAGCTTCCCTTCACCTTCTCAGTTAATTTCTTCAAGGATTCACTCAGCAAAATCCCCAATGCGTGAAGCCTTGACATCCCAATCCAAGAGCTGGATGCAAAAAGCTAACGAATGAGGCATAGATTTCCTTGTGTGGATGGAGGCATGATAGAAGACAAAAAGGACACTAAAATCAGGTGGATATCAATGTTGTGTAGGAGGTAACGATCCTCAGCTTCATCCATAGACTGTACTATTCAATGAAGCCTAGAATAAAGGATGACGATGCAGGATCTAGCACTGAGAAATGAAGAGACCCCCTAGTCCTAATTGGGAAAGAAGGAACCCTCGCACCCCAAGAAAAGAAGAAGCTCCCCACAAATAAAAGGGGGAAGACACTAGAATAGATATAGGAGAGCTTGAAGCTAAATATAGCTTCAGAAGGGGAAGCTTTGGTGACAAAATCACACCAAAAGCATGTGCACTTCGCATTTCGAGCTCCCACAAGCCCAAAGGGGAAAAAGAAAGAGAAGGCCCCTTCCCCTATGCTAGAAGAAGATACATCAAAAGTGGGGTTAGAAGAGAAAGAATGGGTACAAGGCACTTACATTACACCTAAGGACATAGAATCAACCCCTAGTGAACAATTCCCTCCACCTCCACCACATGTGCAGCTAGAAAAACCATGATGCAGGCTAAGAAGACTTGGCTCCTATGAGGTCGAGACCAAAAGGGTGTGGGAGATAAGGGAGCAAAAAGAGGAGATGGCCAGGTAGGGGTGCCCATCGAGGTCATCCAAATGGTAGAGGTAAAGGAGCAAAAAAGTGAAGCAATGCGTGGGGTGCGAAGGGAATAAATGAGTAGGGCAGGTGAAGCACCTGAAGAAGTAACTCCCTTCAGTATAGATAACAAAGTGGAAGGGATGTTAAATAAATGGAGATAAATGGGCCTGGACCAAAGCCACACCAATGTAGCACTCACCTTATACTGAAGGCGTAAGGAGTTGAGGGCCTCGAGCCTAACTCAAGTCAATGTTGATTAGCTCGAGGTTGAAGAAGTTAAAAAGAGGGAAGAAAAGTGTGTCGCATAAGCAGTGCAAAGAAAGGCTAAGGAAGGGAAGGCCAAGAAAGAAGAAAGGATGGAAAAGGCATAGGCAGAATGCACTGAAAAGAAAGAATGAGAAGCAAAGGCAGCCCAAGAGGAAAAGGCATGCATGTTAGAGGAATAAGAAATAAAAATGGGTTCCATTCGCATTGAGCCCAAGAAAGAAGTAGCCAAGGTAATGTTTAGCATCAACACCCAAACAATGGAAGAGGCCACATAGAAGGCATGCCCCAACTTTAAGGGGGTGCCTGAGGTGAAAAAGGGCAATGTTAGCACCTTAGAAAAATAAGCAAATAAAGAGGCACTGCACCAAGAAGGGGACAAAGGGGAAAATTCCACCAAAAAACCCCTATAAGAACAATGAGACGATGAGCCTAGTGTCAGAGAGGAAGATAAAATGGAAGAAACGGGGGTTGGCACCAATGCTAGTGAAGAAGAAGAAGAGAGAGTTGAAGAAATAGGGACCGGCACTAGTGCTAGTGAAGAAGAAGAGCTCAGGGAAAAATCAAATGTTGAGCTTAGAAATCATGAGAAAGTGTAGATGGGGTTCAAAGAGAATGATGATTTCTACATGATAAAGTGCATGCTTCCAAGAACCGCCACAACCCTTATGCACCACCAAGTTTCATGGGCTATGGATTGCTACATAAATGAGATCGAGATCAAGGTCCTTGCAAAGGCCATCCAATGCACTGAGAAACCTAAAGAGGGCCATGACTACCATCTATTGAACCCCATGCGTTTGACCAATGCTTTGATCAAGATGACAACATCTGTGGCACGTAAGAACATCATCAATGACATTCACACCAACAACTGGAGGAGATTTTCTAAAGATAGAGAAAGAGTTTGAGGAAACCAAACTCTAGCTATGACAACTAATCGAGCACATTGAAAAAGTGGAGCCCTCCCTCTAAGATAACATTGACTACTCCAGCATGATAGAGATAGACTATTCTTGCATGCTCATTAAGCAGATGATCCCCAGGTTAAATCTGATGCTGGAAGAAAAGGAAGACCCTTGTGAAGCTATAAGGGGTGAGATAATGAAGAAAATAGAGATTGAAGACCTCTTCACTAAGACTCGAAGGAGGCACTGAAGAAGCAAACACCATTTTCTACAACTTTGGATGATAGGTGGAGATCATCGATGTGTGCTTCAAGTAGATAAAGGGGGGGAAGGATGCCTTGCTCTAGTATTCCTTCATGGTTTCAAGGACTGAGCACATGCAGGTGATGGTGCAATTAAACTCCCTCAGTGCGCTACTAAAAACAAAAGAGCAAGACTTGGAGGCAATATTTTGTGCCTTCCAGATGAAGGATAGAGAGCAAGGCAAACTCCTGGATGGAAGGGTGAGAAGGGCAAAGGAAAGTTTGGAAGCCTTCAAAAAGGAATTAGAAAGCATGGATGTACTTACTTTAGAGGCAAAATCTATAGAAGTAGATGGCACCATTGAAGATTTGAAGGGCACCATCCAAGGATTTGAGAATTTTAATGAGGACTTACATCAGGGTGTGCCTGAATTTTATGCACCTAAGGTACTTCAGGGCTAGTCTGGGGTGGACAAGTAATTTTGTATGGGGTGATGTTGGGGCCCCTTTTTGTTAAGACTTGGTCTCACACCAGCTAAGACACATACCATAGTGTGAAGACCCTTGGAGGAAGTGAAGGACCCTTTTTTGTATACCTTGGCGCTAACTAGATCAACTCCCAGAGTCCCCATGCCATCTAGCTGATGGTTGAAGAGTGTCATAAGCCTCGAGGCATACCTACCTAGTACTACATGTGGGGGATTGAGGCTTGAGGAACATGGAGGTTTAATTAGTGGAGTAAATAGGTGAACTACCATGACCAACAACTTGATAGGAACCCGATTATCCTATATGGTGTAATAGAGTCGACAAGCTCTCACCTACTCCTCCTTCAACATGCACCTATCAGAGGAGTGTCAAGTGCCTATTTAAAGGTGACCTCCAAGAGTGAAATAATATGATTTAGTTTTGTAGCAAAGGTATAGCGAACTGAAGAGTGATACTAGGATTAAGCTTTTTGAATGTCAAATATAAAATGTAAGCCATGCTCGTCTGTGAGCCTCTGGCATAAGTAGAATTAGAATCGATTAGCGAAGGCTATTACTAGTTATTATAATAGAACAAGATATTAATGAATGAATATAAATTTTTGTTGTATTATGATAAATCATTATAAAATGCTTGTGGTGTTCTTTCTCTGTATGGTCTGTTGATGAGCTAGGACTCCACCCTAGTAGTACGTGGTGCCTTCATGCCATTTAGCTCTCTTAACTACCGTTAAGAGCCCTTATGATGAATGCACCACCAACTAGCAACCTCAGGATGAATGGACACCCCCTTATGGACTCCTTGGCCTGTATGTGTCGATAAGGATTTGACCCCCCCCCCTCTTCTCAAAATATTTGAAAGCCAAAGGGTTGTGTTATAGTTGTGACAGGAAATGGAGCAAAGACCATTATTATGTTGAAAATAAGGTATTTTACATTGAAGGTGCCAATGAGGATGATGATGAGGAAGCAATTGGAGAGGATGAAGGTCCTGAGGAGGAATATAAAAAATCTTGGCCTACTATTTCTTGTCATGCCCTTTCAGGTATTAGGACTCTCCAAACTCTTAAGGTGGTGGGTTTCCTAAAGAAACATAATATCACTATATTGATTGATTTTGGGAGCACACAAAACTTCATCAATAGTAATTTGGTTACTCGCTTGAACTATTTCATTTATTTCATTCCATAATTTCAAGTCATGATTGCAAATGGTGGTACTATCAACTTCTCAAAAAAATGCCATAGTATTAAACTGGCCATGGGAGACTACTTGTTGGATTCTCCTATGTTTGTTATTCCCATGGGGGGAGCTGACGTTGTTCTAGGAGTATAATGGCTCACCACTTTGGGCACTATTGAGATTATTTTTAGGAATTATTCATGCATTTTCATTTTGAGGGAATGATATTTAAGCTAAGGGGATTAAAGGCTAAATATCCACAACTTGTTAGCTTCCATCAAATGACAAAGATTCTTCGAAAGGGTGCTGAAGGATTTGTAGCTCACTTGTTTTCCATGGAAGTTTAGCCAATTCAACCATCTACACCTCTTGATCTGCAACAAGTGATTAATATCCATTCGATTGTTTTTTGTGACATGTCGAAAGCACTTCCACCTAGCTGCACACATGATCATGTTATCAAACTTATTCCTCATAGTACACCACCCAATATCAAGCCATATAAGTATCCCTATGCCTTGAAAAATGAAATTAAAAAGATGGTATATTAGATGTTGGATGCAGGAATCATTCACCATAGCCAAAGCGAATATTCTTCACCAGTGTTGTGGTGAGAAAGAAAGATGACACTTGGAGGATGTGTCCTAAATATAGAGAACTAAACAAGTACACTATCAAAGATAAGTTTCATATTCCTATCATTGATGATTTGCTAGCTGAATTAAATGGTGTTTTTTATTTTACCAAGTTAGATCTGTGTTTTGGGTATCACCAAATCTGGATCCATGATGAAGACATACCCAAAACTGTTTTCAGGACTCATGAGGGCCATTACGAGTTTTTGGTTATGTTTTTTGGGCTAACAAATGCACCATCCACCTTTCAAAGTTTGATGAATATTATCTTTAAGTTATTTTTGAAAAAAATTATTTTGGTATTTTTTAATGTTATCCTCATTACAGTAAAAATTGGGAAGACCATTTGCACCAGGTGAAATAGGTACTCTCAATTCTGGAACAACATCAATTGTATGCCAAATGTTCCAAATGTACTTTTGGAGCGTGTGAGGTTGAGTATTTGGGTCATCTGGTTTCACATGCAGGAGTAAAAGTGGATCCTAAAAAATCTAAGCAATGGTACACTGGTTGATTCCTAAGACACTCAAGCAACTAAGGGGATTTTTGGGGTTAACTGGTTACTATCGTAGGTTTATCAAAAAATATGGTAGCATTGCAGCCCCACTCACCTATTTGTTGAAGAAATACTCCTTTCAATGGACTGATACATCTACCAATACATTTAAACAAATAAAATTGGTTGTGTACCACTCCAGTATTGGCCACTCCTAATTTTTCCAAGACTTTTATGATTGAATGTGATGCATCTGGGTATGGTATAGGTGTTGTGCTCATGCAATAAGGCAAACCACTTGCATTTGAAAGTCATCAATTCAAGGAAAAAAATCAGCACAAGCCCATTTATGAGAAGAAAATGATGGCCATTTTTCATGCAGTCAAACAATGGAGACATTATTTGATGGGTCATCACTTTCAGGTAAAGATTGATCATGATAGTCTCAAATAATTTTTGAAACAATGGTTGTCATCTAAAGAATAACAAAAATGGGTAACTAAGATGTTAGGCTATGATTTTGAAATAGTTTACAAGAAAGACAAGGACAATGTAGTGGCAGATGCCCTATCCAAGAAGGATGAATCAGTTGAGGCATTGCTATCTGCTATGACCATTTTGCGGGCAAATTGGCTAGAGGAAACATGATCAAAATGGGATCATGATAGTGCTACCCATGATTTGATTCAAAATCTTTAGCAAAGTTTGGGTGGATTTGAAAAATTCACATGGAAGGTTAATGCATTATGGTATAAAGACAAATTATACCTATGTAAAAATTCTCTTCTCAAACAGAAAATCCTTCAGGAACTTCTTGCAACTCTGATTGGGGGTCATTCATGATTTTTGAAAACCTATCATAGAATCAAGCAAGATTTTTTTTAGAAAGGACTTAAGGGGGATGCTCAAAAATATGTGGTTGAATGTATGATATATCAACAAAATAAAGGAGAAACCATCAAAACCCCAGGTCTTTTGTAGCCTTTATCCATCCCTAACCAATGTGGGGAAGAAGTGTCTGTGGATTTCATTACACGGTTACCAAGATCTGATGATCAAAATGTTATCATGGTTGTGGTAGATCGTGTCAGTAAGTATGCTCTTTTTTTTTCTTTATCACAACCATTTGTTGCTAGTACAATAGCTTCTACATTTCTCAATACAATTCAAAAATTGCATGGTACCCCTAAGATCATTGTCAGTGATAGAGATCCAATTTTCATTAGCAATTTTTGGACTGAGTTATTTGCATGTTTGGGCACCCAGTTGGCTCATTGTTCATCCTATCATCTTCAATCAGATGGATAAACTAAGGTAGTCAACAAATGTATGGAAAGATATCTCTATTGTTTTGTTTCTGATAAACATGATAAATCCGTTCATTGGTTGCCACTTGCTAAATGGTGGTATAATTCTTCTATTCATAGTTCTTCCAAAATGTCTCCTTTTCTAGCATTATATGGATACCACCCTCCATCCATGACTTTAACCTTGAATATCCATCCTAAGGTTTGTGCAATTTAATAACATATTCACCATCAATAGGTGGTCCTTATAAGTTTATGTGAAAATTTAGTCATGGCTCAAAATCGCATGAAGCAACAAGCAGATCAACATAGGTGTGAGAGGCATTTTGACATTGGTGATTGGGTCTTTGTTCGATTGCTGCCATATAAGTAGATGTCCTTAAAGCAATAGAAAAAGGATAACAAGTTGTCCCCTAAGTATTATGGGTCTTATCAGATCTTACAAAAAAATGGTAGTGTGGCTTATAAGTTAGAGTTTATGTCCTCCACTCACATACATCCAATATTTCATTTATCATGCTTGAATAAAGTCATTGGACATAGAGTTTCTACTCAAACTAAGTTACTAGAATTGGATGAGGAAGGAAGAGTTATTCTTGATCCTGAGGTGATCCTTCAAATGCATACTAAGTAGCTACGGTCTAGAGCGATTAAGGAGTACCCAATCAAATGGAAGAATCTGCCTTGTGAAGATGCCACTTGGGAGGATGAATCCTTTGTGCAACAACATCCAGATTTGACTCAACATTTTTTTGAAGGGGAGGGACATGTTACGCCCTTAACCTTTGATGTGTCTAGAGATATGTGTAGATGACTTGTGGCTTACATGCCTCTTTTATATTCTTGTTACATTTCTCTATGTTCTTAGTTTGGTCGGCCTATGGAATAACCATGGCTAATTAGATTATATATAGGAGGTAGTGGTTAGTCATTGATCATCATGTTAAGTATTCTACTCTTAGTGCATTATTGTGGAGGTTGCCCCCTTGAAGTGGCTTTGTTATATTATCCAATAGTATGCTCTGATATCAATTATTATTGTGTGATCTCTCATATTTGTTTATTTTATATAAACATCTAAGTAATTTCATTACACTTAACAATGTGATAAGTCCTCAAACATCATGGTAAGACTCCTAAACTTGACTAATAGTGCCAAAATTGCCAAAGAGACAAAATTTCCTAGTCTAGAAAATTCAAATACAAAATGGATGAGAAAATACAAAATAAACCCAAATTCAAATTTGATGCCACCCTAAGACCTCTAACCAATGAAACTCACTATCTTAGACCTCATAACATGTATTAGGACATAATTTATTGTAAATTTCTTCCTAGGTGATGTTCTTATATCAAGACTGATATTTGTAAGAAATACAACTTATATTCAATGAGAATGAATAGGGTAAAATTACAGAGACAAACAATGCTTTAACAAGGCTAGGAACACACTTTCATATAATCAAGAGGGGAAACATTTACTTTGATTTACCTAGACTAAATGTGTGAATAAAAATCATATGAGAAAATTTAGATACTTAAGAATGTTATTTATCACTATGATTTTATATATCGTCAACCTCAATTTGGATGCACATATGTTACATATTTTTGCACTGAATATAAGAAGGCAATTACAATTATTGAGAGTTACAAAAAGAACAGTCATGTAAGTCTTCTCATGTTCTTACCATAAAATGGTTGAGCTTCTTCCAAGTGTGTGGTGCTTGACATTCTCAATTGGATGATTACATTAATGGATTCTCTAACATGTCACTAAACTAAGAAGTGTCATTTGGCAAGATGCATAGATGCAAGTGACGAAAAGCTCGTCATAGTGTGCGTGAGATGTGGCATGGGCTCTGCTAGGTGCAAGAGGCTCTATGCATAAGTGAAGTGGTGTATGAAAATCTAGTGGTGCACAAGATTTTTTCTAAGTGCAATATCTTTTATGTGGAAGTGTCATGAAACTTATCTACACATGCAATACATGTGGAATGAAAGACTCCAAGTTGAGTTGTGCATAATCCTTGTAGGTGTGCAAAGGAGAAGTGTATGTAGCTACATGTCTGCACACAAAGTACCAATGTCAAGTTTAAAAGAACCTCAACATTGATTCTAAATACATCCTAACATCACCCTTTATGACATGCAAACAACATCTACTAAATACAATTGAATGATGTGTTGTAAGTAAACCTAAAGTCACCTATAATGTCTGTTGGGGAATCCAAGAACAACACACCTGTTCTGATTCCACTTGATAGGATCTTGCTCCTCAAAAAGAGCACAATATGATTACCAAATACAAGCAATTAAACATGTGGAATTAACCAGAAGTACAAGTAACTAGAATTCACAAATGACACAGAATATGAGAGACAATACACAATCTTGTATTAGTACTTATCCAGAAAGAAAATACAATAAAGAAGATGCCACCTCTTCTCCACACCTCTCAGAAGCTTCCCACACCTCAAGTGTTCAGTAATTTTCTTCAAGAGTTCACTCCCCTACCAAAAACGATCCCAACACACAACTCACACACAGAATTGGTGTTCACCTCTCCAACCAGTGAGTAATAACCCTGCCAGTACCAAGCACTCTAAAGTACTTCAAGTAGATCTCTCATGAACCTGCAACCTACAATTCAATAGACCTTACTTACACATGTAGGAGATTCCTATGAGCTTGCAACAACTTGCAACTCAATGATATTACAATGGAAGAAATCATTTTCTTGCCTTACTTACAATACATGCCAATGGGTCTATAAATAGATCCCAAACTTAAACAATAACTTAGACTCTTAATTTACTAATAATAGACACGTAGCTCAAGACTCGAAATAGCCTTTACATGCAAACACTCGGTTCAATGAACTAACTGTCTGTGTAACGAACAGTTCTGAAACCGCCACAGGGGACCGACGTCGGTCCATGTCTGACTGGTGCTGACCAACGTCGACCGACTCCCTGCCGATGCCGGTTGCCTTCTACATTCATCATGATCGACGTCGGTTACACAACCGACGCTGATACTTTTGAAACTTCAGCAACCTCCTCCATGTCTGCATAGTTGAAGCTTTTAGCTCCACAACCTAACAATCTCTCACTTGGAGATAAATAGCTGCAACTGTACCTGTACCTGTACACTGTCTAATTTGTTTTCTTGGCTTTGTATCCCTCTTCAAGATCACTCTTGAAGACCAACCACCACAAATCTTGTGGTGCACCTCCTATCATCCAAATCACCTGCCACATCCGCATCTACAAACCCATGTAGAAAAGAACTTAACCCTGCAAAGCATGTACACCTGCTGCTGGTCCCTCTCAAATACTTGAGAATCCACTGAACTGCCCTCCAGTGCTTGTTTCCCAAATTGGCTCCTAACTTTCTGACAACTCCCACTGCTTGGAAAAACTCAGGTCTAGTACATACCATGCACTTAACCTCATTATGTGAATCAAGACATTGTTCTGTGAACTATCCAACCATCGGCGTGCTAACCGATCTCACACAATCATCCTAAAACAAAGTCAACCTGTGACCTTCCATGTCCCTAGAACACACTCATGCCAAAGAACCTTGCTGCTCCCAGATTCCTCATGACATACTTCTGAACTAGCTTTACCTTTAGTTCAGCAACTCCCTGTATATGTAACCCTGCAACAAGCACATCATACAGTAACAGGATAATGTAGCTAATATTATCCAACCTGGTAAAGAGAAACACAATGGTCAAACCTCCATTGTCTTGCAGCTTATACAAGACCATATACTCTGGCCTTCCGTCTCACATGTCCATTTTCGCTCTTCTTCATCCTGAAAATTCATTTGTCTCTCAGTGCTTTCTTCCAGCTGGAAACTCCACCCAAAACTCTCGTTTGGTTCTTCTCCAAGGAATCACATCCTTCATCCATGCCAAGCTCCCACTGTTTCCTAGATCTACTTGCTCTGCTTCTTTAACAACTTCTTGGTTCTTTACCATCAGTGAGCAACAAATAGTGTAAAAAAGGGAAATGACGAATTTGAAGCTTACATACCCTTTAAGTCCTCTATATGGGCGCTTGAGACTCCTTGACAGCTCGTTGTCTGCCCAAAATCCGTCTCAGTGACCGATGCCGGTCACATCTCAGTCTACACCCGATCGATGTCGGTTCCATGCGACTACCTCATCGTCGACGTCGGTTCCTCCTGACCGACGCCGGTGTTTATCTGTCCCTGAGTCACCGACATCGAGCTACACATAGTCGACATCGGTCCCTGTCTGGACACCGATGTCAGTTTTCTAACCGACGTCGATCTCTGTGTTTTTTTTGTGAAAAAATGACTTCTACCCGCGAGCTCCTTTTGGATCAAACCCTTGTCCAAATCACCATTGCTCTGCTCAAAATTTTTCAGCACCTTCCGCTGATCTCTGTCTGTCACCTTCTCCTTGAAAACCAAGACTTTCCTGTTCTTGTCACGAACATCGAATTCCTCAAGAAACGTTACCTTCTTCTTCTGCATATAGAAATCTCGATTCATGCTTTTCAAATCTGAAAGCATACCCTTTGACTCAAGAACATGCATCTCCTTCGTATTCATGTGACCAAGCCTATTAAGCCACATCTTCGAATCTACCGCTGAAGTAGATAACCTAGAAAGAGAATCAGTAATACAAGTAGATAGATAAAGCGTACCTACTTTCTTACATCTTGCTACAACAAGTGCACCTTTGGTAACCTTCTAAGAGTCCACTGTGAGAGTTACTGTGCAACCCTCATCACCCAAACTTCTTACAGAAATCAAATTTCGCTCCAGAACTGGGACATGCATGACCTCCTTCAACACCCATGTGTTACATGTCTGCAATTTTAGCTTCACTTTCCCTTTGCCAACCATCTGACAAGGCTTACCATCCCCTAAACAAATTTCTCCAAAGTCTCCCTGGACATACTCATGAAAAAATTTCCTATTTGGGGATGCATGAAAAGAGGCACCAGAATCTAAAACCCAAGATTCTACTTTATCCAATGAACATACCAGAACATCCTGTGCAACGAAATTCACAACATCTGCTTCTTCTTCATGTCCTTCATGCTGATATTCACCCAACCAACAATCTATCTTAAAGTGCCCTTGCTTTCCACATTTCCAGCAGGTTATTCTGCCATACCTGGACTTGGATCTCCTGCCTATCTTGGACCTTGATCTCCCACGCTCAATCTTCTCTCTTTGCCTTCCCCTGCTTTCCACACTCAAAGCATTTTTTTATGATTCACCTGTGCTTTTCCTGCGAATCTCTTCATTCAATATTACACTCACAACATCATCCACTTTTAAAATTTTTGAAGCAGACGCAGTATTGCTAACTGCGATTACCAAACTCTCTCAACTTTCAAGAAATGAGCATAAGATTAAGAGAGCTTTAATTTCATCATCAAAAACAATATTGACTGAACTTAACTGGTTTACCAAACCATGGAAATCACTAAGATGACTATGTATAGATCCACCTTCCAACATTTACAAATTAAATAATTGCTTCATAAAAAATACCTTATTCGAAGCTGAAGGTTTTTCATATAAATTTGCCAAAGATTCCATCAACTCTACCATTGTCTTAGTGTGTGATAAGTTAGAAATCACAGACGATGCAAGACTTAACCTTATAGATCCTAGAGCCTTCTGATCAAGAACCTCCCATTCTTTATCCTTCATATCCCGGGGCTTGCAATCAACCCCACCCAACGGTAAGTACAAATCTTTCTGATACAGATAATCTTCAATCTGCATCCTCCATAATTGATAGTTCTTGCCATTAAACTTCTCCATTCGTAGTCTACTTTCTTCTGCCATTGCTCTACTCTCACTCAAACAGAAACCCCTATGAGTAACTTGTAATCAACACACACTAATCAGATCTGATACAACCTGTTAGTATCCCAACTAAAAGCTCTGATACCAGTTGTTGGAGAATCCAAGAACAACACCCCTATTCTGATCTCACTTGTTAGGATCTTGCTCCTCAGAAAGAGCATAATATGATTACCAAATACAAGCAATTAAACATGCGGAATTAACTAGAAGTACAAATAACTAGAATTCACAAATGACACAGAATATGAGAGATAATACACAATCTTGTATTAATACTCATCCAGAAATAAAATACAATAAAGAAGATGCCACCTCTTCTCCACACCTCTCAGAAGCTTCCCACACCTCAAGTGTTCAGTAATTTTCTTCAAGAGTTCACTCTCCTACCAAAAACGGTCCCAACACATAACTCACACACATAATTGGTGTTCACCTCTCTAACCAGTCAGTAATAACCCTGTCAGTACCAAGCACTCTAAAGTACTTCAAGTAGATCTCCCATGAACCTGCAACCTGCAATTCAACAGACCTTATTTACACATGTAGATCTCCTATGAGCTTGCAACAACCTGCAACTCAATGATCTTACAATGGAAGAAATCTTTTTCTTGCCTTAATTACAATATATGCCAATGGGTCTATAAATAGATCCCAGACTTAAACAATAACTTAGACTCTTAATTTACTAATAATAGACACGTAGCTCAAGACTCGAAATAGCCTTTACATGCAAACACTCGGTTCAACGAACTAATTGTTCGTGCAACGAACAGTTCTGGAACCGCCACAGGCGACTGACGTCGGTCCCTGTCTGACTGGTGCTGACCGACGTCGGTTGACTCCCTGTCGATGCCGGTTGCCTTCTGCATTCATCATGACCGACGTCGGTTACACTGTCGACGCCGGTACTTCTGGAACTTCAGCAACCTCCTCCATGTCTGCATAGTTGAAGCTTTTAGCTCCACAACCTAACAATGTCATCATAAAATTTTCTGCTAAAATTGTGTGTTATAAAGACACCCTATTGTCAACCTCTAGAGATGCCTCCCTTGTGTGACTTGAAATCTGACTTGAGGTTTATAATTTTTCATAAATAAAAGTCTATGTGACTTTAATATAAGTTAAACGTGACTTTAGAGGGCAACTTTAGATGGTCTAAACTATGTAGGGTGTATGCAAATTCATGTATCAATATCCTTTCGGCTCTCACTATCTCTGAGAGATGTGAGGCTTGTAAAATTAATTTTCATTACACCTGAAACTCCTAAAAATGTCATAAATCAATTTGGAAGGTCCAAAAACTTTTAAAATGACCATCGAATTAGCCAAAACAGACACCAGGTGCAAAATTTACACATAGAGAACCTTTTGTTCAATTCTAAAATACTGAAAAATGACTAAGTACTGATCAAATTAGATTTGAAAAAAATATTTTTCAAATAGTAACTCCTACAACTCTGGAATCGATTTCAAAAGACCCAAAGTGGCCCTAACTTCTTATATTTAGTAAAAATAAGTTTAAAGTACATGCTTATGTAAGCATATACTTAAATATATATTTTACTAAACATATTAAAAACATTCCAATCATATACAAGCACCAAACAAAAAATTGCACTCCAAAGGGCGTGTGCCCTTTGTAATGCATAAGGCGCTTGCCCTTTGCTAAAGGGTGTGTACCATTTGTAGTGCATAAGGTGCACACAATTTGATAAAGTGTACACACACATTAAAAACATTTCAATGTACAAGCACCAAACAAAAAAATGCACTCCAAAGGGCATGCGTCCTTTGCAGTGCATAGGGCATGTGCCCTTTGCAGTGCATAGGGTGCCCGCCCTTTACTAAAGGGTGTGTGCCCTTTGTAATGCATAGCGTGCATGCCCTTTGCTAAAGTGCACACACACATTAAAAACATTTCAATGTACAAGCACCAAAAATGCACTCCAAAAGGCATGCCCCTTTGCAGTGCATAGGGTACATGCCCTTTGCTAAAGGGTGCATGCCTTTTATGCTTGGTATTCCAAGTCTATTCAAATCCAAGCTTGGTCAGTTTTTTCAAAGGGCTTGCACCCTTTATAAGGCATGGATGAATTTTAAATAATGACCCATTTTTTGTCCTCCAACTTTGTTTAACCACCCTAGCATGTTCTAAGTACCTAAATTAGAACTAATCAAGGGCAGGGGTCACATTATATTTTGATTTAGAAAGCACCGAGAAGATCCACCCTAGCATGTTATCAGTACCTAAATTGGATCTAGTTAAGGGCAGGGGTCGCATTATATTTCAATTTATAAAGCGCTAAGAAGAATATTCATCGTAGTTGGGTTATGCATTAGTGAATTGAAACTAGTTTTATAGATTATTTTGCCTAAAAAATAGTTGATTGAATCTTTCTTGATCTTATCTAATCACAGATTAATTTTATCCAAATATCCTTTATTATCCACTTCATTTTTTAAGTTTTGTACATTGTAATCAATTTGTCTCACTCTATGATCCATTGTATAAACCCTAAAACCGAAGATCCACTAATTTTATATTCCATCTCTTATTTATTAGGCATTTATACCTATGTGTTGAAACCCTTTCCTTAGCCCCTAGTGTGTGATGTATCCATGAAAATATTTTAGGGTTTGGGGGCTAAAAAAAGTTACCAAAGAATGAAACCAGTGTGATCATTTCATTGAGACAAATCTTATAATTGGTATATTGTGCAAGGGTAAAAAAAAGCTAAAAACCCAAAATACTTGAAAAATGGGGTTGATAGAAATATATGTTATTTTAATTGCATCACTAAAATGATTCCAATGACTACTATATTACACAAAGTTTTTTTTTTGTATTCTAGATTCATTTTTATTGTAAAAATAAATCTAGAATTTAGTTATGGAATGAAAATTTTAAATTCATTATGGATCAAAAGTTATGTTTTTTCAATTTGAGTGAGAGAGAGAGAGAGAGAGAACACCATATGGAGAAGAAAATAAATAGTAAACAAACAAGTGCCAATAAGAGCTTAATTTAAACTAATGATCCATATGCATAAATCAAAACTAAAAAAATATCACAATAATAATGTTTGTACCAAACTTAAGTGTTTACATAATACCCCTACTTTGATGGACATATTTGAGTGTTGCATGTTTGTGCCAAATAATAATGATACATAATTTAAGCACATACATTTAATTAATTATAGAGAGGAGGAAGCTTTTATCATGCATCCATCCAAAACTTGGTTGTCATTGCACAAACTTTGTATATCTATTAACAATGGCCATTTTACAACAAGTAATCAATGCCATACCATGCTTATTGCTAACATTGAAAAATTGGACGTGAAATTGAAATTTAAATGAGCATAGAAACAAATCCATTTTCTTTGTATTTGCCTTAAATGATGCTACAATGTCCACTATTTTAATTATCTTGATTAAATATTTTTCAAACAAGTGTTAGATATAGGCATCTTTTCTTTGGGAGTTTTGTAAACCCAATCCACTTATTAATCAAGGAAAAAATGTTTAACCCTTTTGTGGGATTAATGGTTATGAGGGAATAAATTATTCAAGAGTGAAGTAAACTTTTACCTAAAGAAAACTAATTAAATAATCCATCATATGATATTCAATTTAAGTGCTGAATTATGAAAATAATAAATATGAAAATTATAATGCTAATTTTTTTTTGATTGCATAATCACAAAGAAGAAACAATACTTAGCTTATGTAATGATGCATAGAAAAATAGATGTACAAATATGGAAATAGACTGTTTGATGTTTTAGGGATCGATCGTTAGATCCTATAAATATGCTTTCTAGTTATTTGAACACTTATGTTGACTTGTGGAAACTTGCATCGATGCTACTATTTGAATCTCGACATGATTATCTATATGGAATGTTTATTATATCAATATGCGACCACCTTGGTATTTTTGAATTTTCTATCACCTTTCGTCTGATATATCTAGATCTCACGCACAAGTTCTATATCACTATTTGTAGTTCAAACCCTATCTCCCCACTGTAAGTTAGGTTACCTTGCCAAAAAATGGGTTAGTGGGCTCACGGTGTCGAGTTGACCTAAAAAACACTTCTATCAATGGATACTACCTACATAACCAATAATCCAAAGAAGGCCTTAGACTTATGTAGTTCTCCCCTATGTGTGGGTATGTGTGTGCACAAGAGTGCAATATACTACATGAAGATGCATGTAAAAATCTAGCTTGTAACATGATAAATATGGCTCATGGGTTGTCTTTTGAGTGCTTCAAATCTATAGTATGATTGATCCTATGATATGAAAATAAGACTGAATAGGGTAGAATAGCTTAGTTGTGCACTTTGAAATTTAGTAGTACGTCTAAGCTTGAGAGGTGACTACTTGATGATTGATAGATGATCCAAATGAATTGGCTTTGACTTGTATTTACACTAGCTCTTTTGAAATCATCCTCACAAAAGAGTTAATGACATTCTTAGGATGACCTGTACACATCAAAAGATTTGCAAATTTAAGTGCTTTTAGGGCCATTACACTTGAGTTAGAGAAGGGACAATAACATCGACACTACTATCATGTCTTGAATGCAACTGTTTAAGATGGAGGAAAGTTGTTGAGGTTTTGTAACTGACAATGAAGGATATTTATCAAAATTTAGGCATTTTATGGTTACATGTGATCTAGATAATCAAATTAATCAAGGTTGGACTAAGAAATAAGTAATTAGACCTAGTGAGGTGGTGATTGCGAGCTTTTTAATTGAAAAGAAGGTCAAACTAAAGGGGAGAACCTTGATATGTGTGTGTGTGTGTGTGTGTTAAGTGAACAAGACTAGTTTAACATATAAATCTAGATTTAAGCATCTACAGGAAGTAGGTAATTTTTCTCTCAATAGATCCCCAATTTTTGCTTAGTATCATTCTCTCTGTGGTGGTTTGAAAAATGTTCTAATGTATGTCACCTTTTGAGTTGAGGGAATTTTAGACTTGTTTCTGCATTCACTCATCTCAAAATAAATAATCAAATCCACCATGTGTAATAATATTTTAAATAGTCAATACCGGTTCAAAGTTTCATAAACACATGTAGATTTCATAAAATATTACATGTAAGATCCATTGTAATGAAATTACTTATATGTTCGTACAAAATGATTATATACCGCATAAAATAAGCAAATATGAGAGATCGCACATCAATAATTGATAGCAGAGCATTATAGTGGATAATATAGCAAAGCCACTTCGAGGGGACAACCTTCAAAACAATGCAGTAAGAGCAAAATACTTCATATGATTATCAAAGACTAACCACTACCTCCTATATATAGTCTACTTATCCATGATTATTCCATAGGCCGGCCTAAATAAGAACATAAAGAAATATAACAAAAATATAAAAGAGGTATGTAAGCCATAAGTCGGCTAGACATATCCCTAGACACACCAAAGGTTAAGGGCATAACATGCCCCTCCCATTAAAAAAAATGTTGTCCTCAATGTTGAGTCAACTCTGGATGTTGTTGCATAAAGGATTAATCTTCCCAAGTGGCATCTTCACAAGGGAGATTATTCCATTTGATAAGGTACTCCTAATCATTCTAGATCGTAGCTGCTTAGTGTGCATTTAAAGGATTGCCTTAAGATCACAAATAGCTCTTCCTCGTCCAATTTTGGTAACTCAGTTTGAGTAAAAAATTTGTGTCCAGTGACTTTCTTTAGGCATGATACAAGGAATACTGGATGTATGCAAGTGGATGAAGGAAACTCTAACTTGTAAGCCACACTACCAATTTTTTGCAAGATCTGATAAGGCCCATAATACTTAGGGGATAACTTGTTATCCATTTTTTGTTTCTTCAAGGACATCTTATATGGATTCAAGCAAACAAAGACCCAATTACCAATGCCAAAATGCTTCTCACTTCATGTAATTCTGGGTCATGACTAAATTTTTATGCAAACTAGCAAGGACCTCTTGTTGATGGTGAATATGATCTTCAACTGCATGAACCTTAGGTTGGACATTCAAGTTTCAAGTGATGGATGGAGGGTGGTATCCATATAGGGCCAAAAAAAGAGATATTTTGGAATAACTATGAACATAAATATTATACCACCATTCAACAAGTGGCAACTAATGAACCCATTTATCCTGTTTATCAAAAACAAAACAACGGAGATATTTTTAAACATTTGTTGACTACCTTAGTTTGTCCATCTGATTGAGGATGATAGAATGAACTATGAGTCAATTGGGTGCTCAAACTTGCAAATAACTCGGTCCAAAAATTGCTAGTGAAAATGGGATCTCTATCACTGACATTGATTTTAGGGGTACCATTCAATTTCAAAACTATATTGAGAAAAACAAAAGCTACTGTACTAGAAACAAATGGTTGTGATAAAGAACAAAAATGAGCATACTTATTGAGATGATCCACCACAACCATGATAAAATTTTGACCATCAGATCTTGGTAACCTTGTAATGAAATCCATAGACAACTCTTCCCAATGTTGGCTAGGGATGGATAAAGGCTACAAAAAACCTGGGGTTTTGATGGTTTATCCTTTATTTTGTTGACAAATCATACATTTAGCCACATATTTTTGGACATTTCCCTTGAGTTCTTCCCAAAAAAAATCCTTCTTGATTCTATGATAGGTTTTCAAATATCTTAAATGACCCCCAATTGGAATTGCATGAAGTTCTTGAAGGATTTTTTGTTTAAGAAGAGAATTCTTACATAGGTATAATTTGTCTTTATACCATAATGATCATCCTTCTATGTGAAAATTTTAAATCCACTCAAACCTTGCTGAAGATTTTGAATCAAATCATGGGTAGCACTATCATTTTGATCATGCTTTCTCTAGCCAATCTGCTTGCATAATGGTCCTAACACAGTAATTCCTCAATCGATTCATCTTTCTTGGATAGTGCATCTGCCACTACATTGTCCTTGCCTTTCTTGTAAACTATTTCAAAATCATAGCCTAACATCTTAGTTACCTATGTCTGTTGTTTCAAAAAATATTTGAGACTAGCATGATCAGTCTTTACCTAAAATTGATGACCCATCAAATAAGGTCTCTATTGTTTGACTACATGCAAAATGGCCATCATTTTATTGTCATAGATGGGCTGACAAATTTCAAATGCAAGTGGTCTGCCTTCTTACATAAGTACAACACCCATACCATACCCAGATGCATCACATTCAACCACAAAAGTCTTGAAAAAATCAAAAGTGGCCATCACTAGAGTGGTGCACAGAGCTAATTTTAATTGTTCAAATGCCCTGGTAGCTATATCAGTCCATTAAAAAGAGTCTTTCTTCAACAAAGAGGTGAGTGGGGCTGTAATGCTACCATATTTTTTGACAAACCTATGATAGTAACTAGTTAGCCTTAGAAATCCCCTTAGTTGCTTGAGTGTCTTGGGAATCGGCCAATCCACCATTGCTTGAATTTTTTTAGGATCCACTTTCACTCCTTATAAAACTAGATGACCCAAATACTTAACCTCACAAACTCCAAAAGTATATTTGGAAGGTTTGGCATACAACTGATATTATTCTAAAATTGAGAGTATCTGTTTCGCATGGTACAAATGGTCTTCCCAATTTTTACTGTAAATGAGGATATCATCAAAAAATACCAAAACAAATTTCTTCAAAATGGCCAAAAAACAATATTCATCAAATTTTTAAAGATGGATGGTACATTTATTAGACCAAAAGACATACCCAGAAACTCATAATGGCCCTCATGAGTCCTAAAAGTTGTTTTGGGTATGTATTCATCACGGATCTGGATTTGATGATACCCATAACACAGATCTAACTTGATAAAATAAAGAGCACCATTTAATTCATCTAGAAAATCATCAATGATAAGAATAGGAAAATTATCTTTGATAGTGTACTTATTGAGTTCTATATAATCAAGGCACATCCTCCAAGTGTCATCTTTATTTCTCACCATGACAATTGGAAAAGAATATTCGCTTTGGCTATGGTGAATGATTCCTACATCCATCATCTCTTGTACCATATTTTCAATTTTACTTTTATAGGCATAGGGATACCTATTCGGCCTAATGTTGGGTGGTATAATACCAAGAATAAGTTTGATAGCATGATCATGCATGCAGCTAGGTGGAAGTCCTTTTGGCATGTCACCAAAAACAACCAAATGGTCATCAATCACTTGTTACAGATCAAGAGGTGTAGATGGATGAGTGGCTAAACTTTCATGGAAAATAAGTGAGCTACAAATCCTTCAGCACCCTTATGAAGAATCTTTGTCATTTGATGGAAGCTAATGAGTTGTGAATATTTAGCCCTTAATCCCCTTAAGTCAAATGTCCTTCCCTCAAAATGAAAGTGCATGAATAATTCTTGGAAATTCATCTCAATACTCTATAAGCATAAAAGAGGAGCCAACTTGCTTATTAGAATTGGTTCTTATTATTGCAAAGATATTGTTCTTACTGAAAATATTTCTTTTGAAATCACCAACACAAACATGAATTTATATGAATCTTGATATTATTTTCATCGTTGGGATAAGCTAAAACTATCCTTAGTCAATCTTATGTTCATCTTTACTTTGTCAAAGACTAGTAGCTAATTTTGAAGACATGATTGAAGTTAAATGAAGAGAAATGAGTTACTTGAATCTTTAAAAAAAATTCATGTACAAAGAGTTTAATGTTACTGATTATTTAGTTAGTGAAGACAATGATGTTGAATTTCATAATTTCTTAAAAAGGTTCATTAATATCATTCCCCTCTTAAAAAAATATTATTCTTTAAAAATGTGTCAATTTAATAGATGACATATCTAGAAGTATTTTGAGGACTAAAAATTGATTAAAAAACAAAATAAGGGAATATGTGAGATGGATTTTGGGTCTTTAGATACCAAAATGCAACTCATTTTAAAAGATAAGATATATATGGTGAAAGTGGTAGAAATATTTTTTTTTTTTCAAAATATCTCTTATTTTGGTACCCTCAGTGAATTTGGTTATCGTGATAATGAAATAAACAATAAATTAAAAGAGGTTGGTTTCAAAGGAAATAATGAGTCAAGAAAAAGGATCAAAATAACTCCATCTAAGAATCCAAACAAAGAAGATGCAAAGGATAACCCCACTTTGCTTCTTGGTTCTTTTGGATTTTATGATCTTTTAGGTAATGGTGTTATCCAATATCTACTAAATAGTTTTACAATGATTATTTCCTATTAAAAGACTCTTCACGTTCCACCCCCTTGAATGTTGTAGTCATTGAAATTGCTCAGTTACAATTGTTGAATGTTAATGCCATTATTTTTCATCTTATTATTGATGGAATAATTCCTCCTCCCCCAAATATTGATTCTTTTGTGCTCAAAATGTGTATATTGTTCCTTATAACAATATTCCCCAATTAAAGGACAATTATAACATTATTTTAGTAGATGATTCGAATTTTATTACTAGGGCTACTTACATTGAATAACTTGTAAAAAAGAAGAAGACGTGAAGAAATGGTTTTTGATGTGCATGCACTATCCACATACTTGAAATGGAAGACCAATTGATTATAAAATCAAAGACCTATTGCATGATTGACAATTTTGTTAAACTCACACTAGAATGCCACTCCAAACATTGTAAATAACTTTAAGGCATAAATGTAATCGATTAATCAATACAAAATATTGGATACCCATACCCAATCATAGTGGTGTTATGAGTTAAAGCACATTGGCTTATCAAAATACTCTGAAGTCTCAAAATCCAAGTTAAAAACACAAGTGGCTAAACTTAGCACACATATGGAGTACTTGATGTCCCATGTATCATCCAAAAATATGACTAACACAATCTATATGTCAAGTATTTTCATGGACTGAAAAAAATTACCCCGGGTTGGAAAATTAGTTAGTTCTGTTGTGGTGTAAATAATCTATTAGAAAGAGTGTCTATTGGACTTTATGTTTGTCATGAAATGGTAAAATGTTGTAACAAGTTTCAATGTTGTTATAGGAAAATGAAATAAATTTCAAAGAACCAAAAGCTTTAGAAAGAGTCATATCTTGATAAATTCATTGAGAAGACGATGAATTATTTGATTGAAACTAATGGGAAACTACAATTTCCCAAATCATTGAAAGACGAGTTGAAAAGTATGTAAAAGAACAACTATGACATCTTCAAGGTTTTGAATGTGACGATGTGGTCAAGATTTCAAGGACTTCGGCATTGCTTAAAGATGGAAAGGAGATCTACAATAATAGCATACTACAAGAAAATGAACTCTCAACTGAGTTTTGCCAATTGGAGAAAAGGCTTTACTCCATTTTTCCTCCCAATTTTGACAAGGTTCAAAATGTTGTAGATTGATACATGAAATTTCAGTTAGCAAAATATCCATTTGGTTCTCATGAAGCAAGTTGATCCCAATATGCTAAAGTCTAAAACCCCTGTTATTATTAATGAATTACCATATCTTACTTTCAGGGCATTCTATGATACCCAAAAAGGGCATGCTAAGAAGTTATTTGTTTGTTTGCAAATATTTGATATTTGACACTTGACACAGCTGTATTTTATCGTTTAACTATATTTTATAGATTTTAATCTTTGATACTGCTCTATATAGTGAACATGATGGATGATTAAGTTTTTTTAACCCATTAACAAATTTTAAAATTTATTATGCATGCAATGGATTATGAATAAAACCTAAAATTTGTTTTTCTATCATTTTATGGTTGTTTTGATAAAAAGTAGTCTTAGCTCAAAGATACTCTATTAACCATGAAAAAGGAAGATGGATTTCAAATATGAATTAATACAATAATACAAAACCCTAAATAGATCTAAAATGTTGTAATTGAATTAACTCAAATACTAGAAACTTGTCGATAGTGGTTCTTATAGAAATACATAGATTTTGACTTACATGTGCATTATAGGAGGCCACAAGTGAAAATCCAAAACAAACCCAAAAATTTGGAAAAGATTAGAAAAGTCACAAAAAAACAACCAAAATCAAACGATTTGATTTTGGATCTAACCAAAATCATATGGTCAATCTCATAAGGCTAAGGTTAAATTTAATTCATAGGATTTGAACTTGGTTAGATTCTATTTAAACTTTGTTAGCGTGTGTTAATGCATTTGCTAATGAGAAACCTCTCTCAAGTTGTCAAATTAGATTTTAGATCTTTCATAATTACTTCTCTCTCAAAAACATTAATCCAATCTACGAGATTTCATAAGAGCATAAAAAATAGGGGTAGCTATGAGGGGCATGTCTCAATTAGACCCCATGCTCTTACACAGTTTGGATATAAACAATCATGTAGTCTAACAAGCAATCCAATGTAATATAAATATCTTGACCCTTATCTTCAGTAATGCGATGCAAGTAGCTAGTTTATTCTACATGCTCTTTCATTATTTCAATTAATTTTTTGTATAAGGGGTGCTTACAATTAAATATATGGAAACAATAATACAAATCAAAATTTAACTTAGGATATGAATTTCAATAGTTTATCTCGTGTTTCTACATGCATTAACACACTTGTGTACTTATAAACTTCTTGATTTTGAATCAAGGCCTATTAGCACACAAAGTCAACATATAATGGTCACAAAAACAAAAAAATAAAGAAACAATGAAAAAATACAAAATAAATGGAAAAGGCTGCAATAAATTAGAAAAGACCAAGATAATATTGCTGATCTTAAACATATCAAAATCGAACAACCCAATTTTGCTTAGATCAAGATCAAATGGTTCAATTTTGGTCAAAGCATAGGAAAGAAACATAAATGCAGAGTTAAAGGAGAACATAACTAGAGACTAAAAAACAAACATGAAAGAGGGAAGAAGAAAATAATAGAGGAAAACTCGAGTGAACAAAGAAGCGAAAAAAGACAATAGAAAAAGAAAGATGAAAAAGTTTCAGTGAAAGCATACTGATCAATGATCTAAAAACACATAAATACACCAATAACATAGAAATTAACTAATCTTGTACTAAAATTAGATGTCTATAATGATAAGTATCCATTCTCTTTATTTATAAATTAATTATTTATTCTTTTCCATTGTATGCTTATGAGTTTACCTTTATGATAGTAAATGAACTCAATTATAAATACAGTTATAAGTTTTTGTATTACATATTAAGATCTGAGTTTTTGCCTTATTTTGAGTTTTACTATATACTTTTATAAAAATGTTGAAAAAAAAAATTACAATTTAAATGTATACATGTAAGTCTCTGTTTCATCTTTTATTTTCGGTTTTCAATAAAGCAAACTTCCCTTTACCTCCCTTTAAAATAGAGGAGGCACTTTGTCCCACATCCAATTGCCATAAATACATCATTTTGTTTTGTGATAAGATATTTCACCAACGCATACCCCACCTAATTGACCTTGCGAATGTTTTATACTATTTTGCATTAAGTGAACGTTGTCCAATTAGCTTAGCAGTTGTTGACTTGATTCCTTGTGATATCGTCTTTGCATCGTGCCTGACTTATATTGTCGTTATCTAGATTAGAATCAGTTACTGATGGCAAAATAGCGTACAAATTCATGATTGTGCTTTGATGCTTGCATTAGTTGTCAGATATATATTGATTGCAAGATGTTCATGTAATGTTGCAAACCTTTTTGTGTTAATAAGACTTTAAAAACCTTAAGTATGGCTGATACTTTATGAGTATCTTCATGGTAGTGATGGTGTTTTAGTTGGCGGAGTTGATAATGACCTTTTTTATTAGGTAAAACGAAGAAGAAGAGGCAGAGAAGGTGATGTAGAAGAAGTGTGTGTACTAAAAGAGCTTGGGAATAAGTTTGATAAGAGAGTAGTGCTGAAAGTATATATTGTGTGATTACAAAATTCCATCAGACAAAGAGGCATCAATTTGCTGACTAAAAGGATAAGAAAAAAACTACCCGAAATTCAAAGACCAAGTACGAGTTGACTAATAACTACTAACAACTACTAACAAAAATTAAAGAGACGAGCCCAAAGAGAAGTGGGCAGCCATATGAGAACCATCCTACCAAACAAAATCAACTGGAACAACCGGAACAGAATGCTGGAGGCTACTGTCAGCACTAGAGGGCCACTACACTGTTACTGCTTTGGAATGTTAGAGACATACTCAGTTGGAGTGAAGTTACTGGTGGCATATTTAGCTATAAATTTGTCTTTGCACACCTCAAATTACCGCATAAGTTTTTAGCCACTAAAACATAGCTTACATCCTTGAACGAATTCTGCTGCAATGTCAAATTCCAGGATCAACTTATCAAAATATTTTCTTGGGCCATTAAGAATCACGAGTGTTTCGGGCTTGTCCAAGTGGCAAGGGTTGCCCATCATACGTGTATCCAGTATTCACCAGTAATGGATCTAGACATACACTTAATTTTACAGCATTTTACCATAGCCGGTGCATAACCATTCAGAGGAAGGATGCAGGGTAGCCAGAGGTTCTTTGGACGACCTCATGGCCATGCACAGAAAGAAGAGCAGGCTGGAGTCGTGTGTCCTTATGCAAGCAGAAGGTCAGTTTTTGTTTCCAACGCGAGACCCATTTTTCCCAAGGCACTGGTTTAGAATTCATGGGCCCCTTACCTTTGTCAGTAGAAGTGGGCTGCCATTCTGATAGCTCCTCCTTGAGCGAGTCTGGCTGTAGAAATTAAACCTCCCCATCTAGTTCTGAAAGATGGAGAGTGGGTTTGAAAACCAACCACTTTGATTTCAATATTTCCACGTTAGGGAGAGCGTCTGATGGAAAGGCCGTTGTTACCATCACTTGGAATATGCAAAAGAATGGGTTAATGGCTGAGGCATGCAATGAAGTCTTTTCTAATGGAAAACGGGGTGCTATTTCTTCCTGTAGCAACACCGCTCCTTCCAAGAATCTGCCAAATTATATATCTTGCGATGCCATCACTTTGAAGCAATGGTGATTATTTTTGCTAGTAATAAGGCTTGTGAAAACTAGTTAATCAGCACTCAGATCGAAGGCCATGGTGGAATGCAAAGAGAAAATGAAAAGAGGAAAGCAATGAAAGTAACAACATAAATAAAGCAAAGAGAAGAAATGTGGAATTGCAGAGACAATCATTCTTGAAAGTGGGAATTTGAGGAGCGAGAAGCATGCAGAATGTGGTGAGGTGACAGGAGGATATCAAAAGGAGTGACATAAAGCACGAGGAAATTAATGGAAAAGACACAGGAGAAAATTAGGAGATATTGAACGATATGGCATGAAGAAAGAGGATGTGGAAATAATTATAATGAGAAAAGCAAGAAACGAGTGTGGTGGCGCAAGAAGAAGGGAAGCTCGATCAAACCAATGTCTTACATGATCGGAAGAAGTGACATAAGCTAGGGGGATGATGTGCAAACATAAAGCATTGGAATGAAGATCAGACTAGAAAATTTATTCCAAATTTTCGAAGTCCGACATTTGATTAATTATAACAAAGCTAAATAGGCTTAAATTGACCAATTGACTGATTTACCTTAGCCCCTTTAATGGAGGGTGTGTGGGGAGGGGTATTTAATCAGCTTCAGTGGTTGAGAATAGAAGTATCTTTGCTTAAAGAGATTTGTTAAGATTCTGAAACTTGGAGAAGACCCATTCTGAAATATTAGCTTCTAGTTTATGTGCGAATCTTTCCCATGTTAAGGATACTTATTGGAAAATACCTTCTGATCCGTTTGAGCCATATGTGCCTCAGGGTCATATAAGGGGCTACAGCCCAAAGGAAGGAAATTTCTGAGTTTGTTTGGCTGGGTCAAGATGAGATGAGGCCAAGAATGGAGGGTGGGAATACCTATGTTAATGAGAAATTATTGACCAGCCACAACTAAAATCTGCTCGCCCATGAGCAGTGTAAAAGGCAGTGTTGTGCAATTTCTAGATTTGCTTTGCCGAGAATACACATGCTCGATCCATGGAATCCTTTGATTTGAAGTTTGTCATAGAAAAGAATTTTGTTCTGAGTTGCTAACCATGTAAAGGAGTTAGCTTTGCGGAGAACCCATGGTGACCAAATCTTGAGGGTAGGTATGGTTTATTTGTTCCATTGCTTGAGATTCTGATAATCAACTTTGACATTGTAACAACACAAGACTGAAGCATTCCAACTGAGGGTGTTTTCCTAATCTGGG
This sequence comes from Torreya grandis, assembly GCA_037957365.1. Taxonomy (NCBI): domain Eukaryota; kingdom Viridiplantae; phylum Streptophyta; class Pinopsida; order Cupressales; family Taxaceae; genus Torreya; species Torreya grandis. The sequence continues at coordinate 833,436 of JARHVA010005689.1, read as the reverse complement.
GGGAAAATCCTTATCTATTGGGTGATTTTAGCCATGAATTCAGATTGTGTTGGAGGAGCTCCTAGGTTCACCCAATTTTTCCATTATCAACATGACAACTAATCATCTGTAGTGGGGAGAAGATAGTTGTTGACTTTGTCTCCCCCTTTGAGGTAGCTAGAAGCTTGATATCGTGCAGTCCTCAAAGTGATGAGAGTGGTGGATTTCTTTTCCAAGAGTCATTCCAAAAGTGCACTTTCCGGCCTTTCTCAATGTCCCCAGTTATGTGGTCTGACATTACATGTTTGCACGAGGCTAGAAAGTTATAGATTTATGAACCTTTTGGAGAAAATGTTGTGGAAGATATTCATTCATGGTTATTGGAGTCCAAATATTTATTGCAGATGGCTTTGCTCCAGAGCTACTCAGATTTGTAAACAGGTGCCATAACAATTTTTCTCCTAAGGTGAAATTGTGTGATCGAATATTGATGAGACCAGCTCCTTTACAGTTCTTTGGGAGGCATATTTTTTTTTCTAGTTTATTAGAGGAATTGTGTTCCAAGGAAGAACCTTGTTATAGGAAATTTCTCATTTTTTATTCCAAATGATCTACGTTACTGGATACGCCTATACGCCCCAGCTGGTACGGGTACGCCACACAAGGATATGGATACGAGGGGCGGTATGTCGTCCCTACGCCCAAGGTACACCCCAGCCCTTACGGGTACGCCATGGGATGACGTACCGCCCCCCATATTTGTATCCCAAGGATGGGTACATCCCCCATATCCGTATCCCAAGGATGTACCCGAGCGTACCCGCAGGGGCTGGGACATACCCTAGACGTAGGGACAACGTACTGGATACATGGATGTACCTAGGTGTACCCATAGGGGTTGGGGCATACCCGCAGTGACTGGGGCGATGTACCGCCACCCGTATCCATATCCCAAGGATGTACCTGGGCGTACCCGTAGGGGTTGGGGCGTACCCTGGGCGTAGGGACAACGTACCCCTGGGGAAAAAGTGATTTTTTATTTTTCTTATTTCGCCAATCGAAGTCAAAATGTGGACCTCAAAAAACATTTTAAAGTGCATTTGCAACCCTAAAAGTTTGTAATTTGTAACATTTGCACTATGTACCTATTTATAATTTATAAAATTATTCAAAGTTCGACCTTTGGCATTGAAATTATGAGTAGGTTTTGTGGTTATTTAACTTATTTTGTTTCCTCTATGCATATTATGTGGTTAATTTTGCTTATATGGCTATATTTTTTTATTTTTTATATATATTATTGTACGGTCGTACCCAAACCCTCCAAAAAAAAAGCCCCCATATCCACGTACCCGATACTTGTACCCGTACTCGTACCCATATCGGCTACTTAGCAAATGATTGATCACATTCTTTGTATCACTTAGAATTGACATAAAGTAAGTGGGAAAGGTTTGTAATACTGACTTGAAAAGAGTGATGCCTACCAAGCTGAGCCATCTGCCTTTCCAAGAAGAGAGTTTTGAGTCCATTCTATATGTTATTCATTTCCAATTTTCCAAAAAAGCTTGCTGCCTGACCCTGTGAAAAAGGGTAAGCCTAGATATTTGCTGGGAATTCTTCCAAGGGCGAAGCCCCCTTTTGTAGCCGATTTTTTTTGAAGATGTGGGGAACTTTTCTTCACTGATCTGCTAGCCTGAGAGATTTAAGTAGGTATTGAAGATTTCTTTAAGGACCTTAACTTTTTTGGTGCAAGTTGATCCCATGAGGAAAGTGTCATCTGCAAACACGAGATATCTGAAGCCCCTTTCGTTGCCTTTAGACCATTTATTTTAAGATCCATAGCTGCCTTTAGAAACACTTGGCTAAACACTTTTATTAAAATAATAAATAGGAATGGCAATAGAGAATCACCTTATCCTGGTCCCCTTTCAGCAGCAAAGAAGCCTACTCGACTAACATTTATCAACACTAAGAAAAAGGCTGAGGTGATGCATCCTTTTATTGTATCACACCAATATGAGGAGAATCCAAGTTTTCTTAGGAATTTGAATAGGAAAGACCATGAGACATGGTCAAACGCTCTGTGAATATCCAATTTCAGTATCATTCCTTGGGCTCTACAGATGGATAATGAATGCATTATTTCATGTGTTGAGATTTATCCATCTAAAATGTGTCTTCATTTTACAAATCTACCTTGCTCTGGAGATGTCACCTGTGGTAACAATATTTTTAGGTGTTCAGCGAAGGCTTTTGAAATGATTTTGTATATAATGTTGCATTCTGAAATTAGACGGAAGTATGAAAATGATGTGAGATTTCGGTTTTTTTTAATGAGAGCCAAGAAAGTACACTTCATATCTCTTAAGTAAGATTATTTTTTGTTTATATAGACTTCATTGGCCACCTTAGTGATTTCCTTTCCTACTAGGGCTCACAAGATTTGAAAAAGGTGGCAGGAAAACCATCTAGACCAGGTGCTTTATCACTGTGCATCTTAGATATAACCAAGTAGATTTATTTAACTGTGAAAGTGGATGTTAATGCTGCATTTTTTAGCTGCAAAGACAAGGCTAGGAATGTTTGAGAGAAATTATTCCAGCTAGTTATCATCCAAGGGGGCATTTTCTGAGAGTATGTTTCAGAAGAAAGTGAACCCCTCTTGTCAGATGGCTTCTGGAGTATCCATAATGTGAAGGTTACCATCTTGAATTTTTCTAATTCGATTAATTTGGCATCTGCCAATGATTGACCTGTGATAAACTATGGTGTTCTTATCTCCATCAGCCAGCCAAGATTTTATTGATTTTTGTTTCCAAAAGTTTTCTTATTTGTAGGATGTCCTCTAGCAGGGAGAGAAGGTATTTCTCAGCTAAACTAATTTCATCAAAACAGGCTTCCAACTGTTGTCTCCATTGATCATTGTCAGGTCTTCCTCAATCTTTTATTTTTAAATAAAAATATTCCTAAACTTGTTGTGATTCCAGTATTTCATACAACTCTTGAGGTATTTCAATCCTGAAACAGAGATTAATGATTCGGCGCATTGAATTTTGGGACATTATTTTCACCATTTGATTACATTCACATGGAACTGTCTTTCAGCCACATTAATTCACACTTGAAGGGACATCTTGGCTGTGTGGAGTCAAAAATGATATCAAGATTAATGGGAGAGTGATATCAACCTAAAACTTTTAGAATGAGTGATTTTTCTAACCATGCTACCTCCAACAAATATTCAGTAACTAAGAATCTTTAGAGCCTCTATGCAATGCCACAAAAACCAGGTCGTTTGTTTGACCATGTGTAGTAATTTTTATTGGGGATAATGTAAATAAAACCACTGGGCGAAATGAAGGAAACAAAATCTTTCCATGACTGTGTGATGTTTCTTCTCCCCAACTCCCCTCGCCTTTTCTTTGTCAGAGATTATCCCATTGAAATCCCCACTAGAGGATTTTAGAGGATGTTTGATTTTGCATTTCCATAAAACTTGTAAATCTTCCCACAACTTTTTTGAGGGCTATATGATTGGATCCATATACATTAATGAATTTGTATTAAATTGGTTCATATGAGCTGCGAATGTCATAGCAGAATTAGTTCCTGCTTGAGAATACCAGAGAGCATTTTTTTTGCGTTGTGTCCCTAGAAACCCTTGGTCACTCAGACCACCATCAGCATCTATATCTAAAGCTTCCTATAAGGGCTAGTGTTTTGTGAGAAGATATATAAAGTTAACAGCTAGCATTTTAGCTCCCTGAAGAAAAACAACATCCGAGCATGGTAGTTTTAGTTGGCTTTTTACTAACCATTGTTTGTTAGGGGCATTGAAACCCCTAACATTCTAGGATATGCATTTCATTTCACGAATGGAGGGTCTTTGCCACTTGGTGTAAGAAATTGGAGTTCAAGATTTTTTGGTTCATCGTTGCCTGAAAGTTCAGCTCTATCCTTGTATTGGTTGAGGTTAGATTGCCTACCCCATGTGCTTCTCCTTATGACATTAAGACCTTTCACGGAGCTCGGGGGCGAAGCAATCCCAAAGGTGTAAAAATGGTCTCAGAATCAGAGGTGGAAGTGTCGTAGTAATGAAGTAGACTTAGAGCTCGAACGGGAGAAGGAATATCAAACGGGGAGGGAGTGAAGAAGGGTGAAGATAGGGAGAGAGGAGGAGAAAAGAAAGAAGAAGGAAGGGGAGGGGAGCAGAGGAGAAAAAGATGGGGAGGGAAAGAAGGGGGGAAGAGGTAGAGGACAGGGAAGTCAGTGCAAGGGAGGAGGAGGTGGCCCAGAGAGGGGACGGCCAGAAGAAAAGGGGAAGTGGAGGAAGCGAGGGTGGAGGATGCGGAGGATGAATGGCCTGGGAAAGTTTCAGAGCAGAGATACAGCAGAGAGAGGAGAGGGAGGAGGAGGAAGAGGAAATGAGTGTGGGGTGGTGGCGGCGGGGGGGGCCGGGGGCGCAGGGGGGTGGATGGTAAGGCAGGGTGAGGGGGCAGGCAAAGGGTGAAAAGATGAGGAAAGGGGACACGATATCTCAAGATGCCTAGTATAATGACATTTATAGCACCTGAAAGAAAGACCTTAAAAATAAAAAGACTGTGTCCAGGTGCCAAGCGAAAAGCATTCGAGAATATTGTCGGGGAGAAATTTTGAACTGTCGAACTTCACACAAATTCTGCAAGATGTTGCAGCAACTGGTTCCCTAGGTGTTAAAAAAAAATACCCAATTCTAAAAGCTATCGTTACAAAGATGGCTCGTTTCCAATAAATAATGTGGATACCGTAGAGACGTACCCATGTTGGAGTGTAGAAGTGATCCACCTTTGAAGGATTGAAATGTGGCTCCCAAAGACGAATGCAGAGACCAACTTTGTTGAAAAACCAAGGGGTATTGCGGATGACTTCTGTGCACAACTCCTTTGTGGCAAAAGAAACTTGGAAGGATCCCATCAGAAGGATTCTGATTGCAGAGACACCAAACTGCTTCCAAGAATCATGGATCCAAGACCTTAACGTTGAAACAAATGGCCAAAGCCCAGCAAAGCAGCAGATATGAATTCAAAAAGAAAGAGAGAGTTGTTGATATGCGAATGGATAATGTAGAGCTAGAGGAAGGGAAGAAGAAGCCAGTTTTGGGATGAGCTATGAGTGAGTGGATGAAAGGATGGAGGATGCAGATAGGAGGGAAGTGGGGGTAGGGACGGAAACGACAGACCCAGCCAGATCTAGCGACAAGGTAGGTCTTGCTGGAGTCAAAATTGCGGGAAGGTGGAGGATCCAAGATCGGGAATGGGGGAGACATGGGGACAAACAGGAGGTTGGAGAAGAGGAGGATGAGGAGATCTGGAGCACCTGTGAGACGGCCTAGGATTCCGGAGAGAAGATCTTAACATAAAGTAGGATTTGGATTCATGTGGTAGTCTAGTTAGAAGTTCGAACAATCTTATTTCCATTCAAATGTTAATTGAGAGATGGGCGTATTAGATGAGTGATCTCAAAATGGGGTGGAGTCCCCACAAATATTCAAATGATCTCCATTAACATGGTTTACCGAGCTTGGTCCCCCTCTACAAATAGATTGCGATATAATCTATTTACCCAGCTTGGCCAATGAGAGTTAGTTACCACGTTTACATGGTGACCTCCATGTAAAAGTGAAGAAAAATTAAGAGCATTTTATTTTAAAAAAATTGAAAGAAATAAAAAAAATTGTTTGGATATAAATGTATAGTTGGTAATTTAAAAATAGAATTATTAGTTATATAAATCTTCAATTTTTATTATAATTATATATAACACTTTTGCGTAAAATTATAGAGATAGTAATCTTAATATGAAATGTCTTTGTTAGCTTTACTATTCTTGTCATCAATTAAGATTGTATAAGAATTTGTTAAATTGTAGGCTTCATAGTGTTCAATCAATAAATTTTTTGTATGAACTTATAGGCACTTGATAACATTTTCAAAGCATTTTCAACTGTCTCACCAGGGTTTAATGCTACCATGTAAATTTCCTCAATGGGTGATCCTTGTTCTTCTGCCAACGCTGAAGAAGATGTAATTTCAACAGGTCTTCTTTCCTCTAGCCTTTGTTCAATCTGTGTTTCAAGTTTAGATTTTGTTGATGGGGGTCTAATAGGTGCACTGCTTAGCAAATGATATTGTCTTGGCCCTAATTGCCATCTATCATCTCCTCCCTTTTGCTCCCTCAACATCCTAGATTCTGGATTGATGTTGTGTTTTTTCAATCCCCCTGGGACCTCGGAGAATTTAGATGATTTTGTGTATATGGGGTCAAAATGACCAGGGTAGTGCTCATAAGGCACATTCAACATCCCTTTTGCTTTCAAGTGCTCCTTAACTCTCCCATAGGGGTCCCACTGCCTTAGCTCATCAATTTGTAATTTGAAAGATGTCCTTTGATTTCGGCTTAGAAGATGACTATGTTTTTTTTAAGTTGGTAAATGAACGGTTATGGCCATCTCTTAGATGCCAAATCTATTGGTAAATGAATAGTTATGAAAGATGAATATATTATTATTATTTATGCTTTATCAGTGAATCTCAAGGTAGGGAACTATAGGATTCACTTTTTAATTAGTCATTTCTTATCTAATCAATGAAACAATTTAAAATATATATTATTTTCTCTATTACAGAATTTACCATAAAGTTCAACATACAAATATTATAATATTCTTAAGATGTTATTTAGGAATATGCTTCCAACATTAATTAATAATGACAACACTCAAAATATTAAATGAAATTATTTAAGTGTGAGAGATTTTTTTTTAATTGCAGCGTAAACTTGATAAAATGGAGGAAATTAAATAGTTTATCCCATATCTTAGGGTCCGAAAAGCCATATCACATAATAAATCTAGGATTTTGTGATTTTCTCAGCGTGTTTGGCAGTTAATGAGCAAGTGGTCTCAAGTTTTAAGCAAACAATGTAATGCTTATAAGGCGATTTCTTCACCTTCTCCTCAGGTGGACATGGATAATGAATGCTAAATCATAGGTCTCAAAGATAACGTTTAACTTCTCTTGTAAGTAGTTATTCATAAGAATGGTGGAATTTTCAACAATTAATGGCTATGACAAAAAATTAGTTGCTAATGCTAATAAAATGGTTGTATTTCTTGAAATTAATGGCTATTATGTAAACTTTCTCTGTGCATAGGAAGGGTTGGAGTTTTTGAGGGAAATTTGATGCAAAAAATGAAAATCTTCCTCATAATTCAGTGATTCAGGGTCTATAAATTGCACCAAATTAATCACAGTCTCTCAGCGGTGCAAAAGCATACTACAAACCTCGAAGAGCATAATAATGTTATCAATGAGAAGAAATAGTCAGCATGAGATGTCGTGAAGAGAATCACAACTGCCGCACATCATGTTAATTCCCTTAGAATGGCCTCTAAAATGCTTGATCTCAGTGATATTTTATTAGAACGCGTGTTGGATTTAGTCCAAAAATTATCCTCCACAACTATCAAGCTTGATCTTTTTAATTAAATAACCTCGAGGTTAGAATAGTTAAATTATCATTCTTTACACATAATTTGATAGGTTCTCTTACCATCATTTATAATTTTTGTTGTCTTTAGCTGAACAAGGAATCTTTGGGTTGATATTGAGGCGATATGTTTTTTCATTGATTATATAAAACCTTAACAATTCTTGTAAACTTGATAATTGTGAATGTTGATTCAAATCAGATAACTTTATTGTCGGATTTAATAGGACAACTGGTGAAGAACTTGTTGCACTTCCTGACAACATTGTATGTTTTTGGTGGGTTATTTAAAGCATTTCAGAGTTTTTTCATTTCATTTATTTATTTCCTTCACTACAAAAGTGTCATCAGTGACTCTATCTTATTGGCATGAAATTTAGTGATATGAAGGGGTAAATTACTGATTTCAACCAACTGAGCTGGCTGCTAGAGGGGTTGGGATTCAAACTGGTGAACTTATCGAGGTTATATGTGAATTCCAATAGGCTTACCTACCTCCCATACTTGACATCACACATGATGTGCATGTGTATGCTTGACATGCATTTCAATCGACTAGGAAGCCTTCTTATAGATCTTGATAATCTCACAAATCTCGAAACCCTAAATCTTAGCAAGAAATCTAATTATTTGGTCAATCTTCTTGAATCGATAGGCGATTACTTTAGGCGATTACTTTAGGATATTAGTTACAATAACATAAAAGCATTGCCTAATGTCATCACATCTTTGATTCTTAGTTTTATATTTATAGTTATAAGTTTAGGAGAATGTCACTACTTTAACTCATGCTTGATTACAACTTGCATTCATTGTGTTTGTCCCATTAGAAAGACATATTCATATTGTAGCCCAAAAAAAAGTATTTGGAATTAAAATGTTGCTTATTTTATTTAAAGATAAGATATAGACATTTTAAGTCTAAAGCAAATTTAATTTGGCACTTGGTACATAAATGACTTGATCCTAATTTGAACACATTTATTGGCAAGATTAATCATGTTGAAATTCTTATACTCGTGGACAATTATTTAACCATAAGCATTTTTTTATTCTTATGATTATGGACAATTACTTGACCATAAATAATTTTTAATATAAAGGTAGGAATTAGCCGTTATGTGACCCTTATTTTTATTTTGTTTCCCCTGAATTTTAAAAGACGTATACGTAGAAAAAATCTTGTAATGTCATGAATCCAATTTCTAATGTACAATAGGAGTCACCAAAGTTTGAAATGCACCTACAACTCATGAGACCCTACACTATACCTATTATATGAGCCACTTTATGCACTCTTTGAAACTAATAGATTAATGTTAAGCAGTGGTGAAACTATTACATTGCACTTCATCCAAGTCAAGCTTCTTAAATATTAATTTTGTCAAGGCGCTTATTATAAATTTCAATTTATGTTTTTTACTCTAATCGATTAAAATTAACATTTTCATTTCTAAAAGGTAAAATCGTAAATTTTCAAACCCGTAATTCACACTTAATGACTAATTGTTTTCATATTTCTATTTTGGTATTAATGATAATCATTTATCAATCCATGCAATTTTTACCCATTTTCAATGCATTATTATAGAAAAAATAAATTTTTAAAAACTTAAAAAAATTGAAATTTTGAAAGCTTAATGGTGGTAGCGCTTCTTATTTATTCGGCTCATTCTTAGATTTTCTTAATATCTATATGATTATTTTTCAACTTTATTTTTAAAATCAAATATTATTTTATTTTAAGTTGATTACTTTTTCAATGCCTATGTATTATTAATATTTAATTTATATATCAAAGTATTTCATGTTCATGGAATTTGTATTTTTATCTCTCCTTTATTAGTTCATTGTTTTTAATTTATCAATCATTTATAATCTTTTAAATTTATTTAATTTTTAATTAATATATTGTGTTTAATATTGAATACGATTGAAGGGCTTGATAAATAATCTCTACATAAAAAATATATTAACATTGTGATCTTAGTATTATTATTTATACAACTCTTAAACTTGAAAAAGAACTATTGTTAATTAAATTCAAATTATAAAAAATAATTATATTAATAAATTTATATTTTCAAGTTTAAATTATTAAATTAAGATTACATTGTAAATACACATACAAATTCAAATACAAACAATTCTTAATACAAATACAAAAATTTAAAATTAACATTAAAAATTTATGATTTTTTTTAAATTTTATATTTATAATATTATATTTATAATTAATTAAAGATTTGATCCTTCGTGGAGACTCACTTGCATCAAATGTTACCCATTTTGATCTTCATAACATAAATATAGTTTCCTTTTTGTTTAGAAAATAAAAAAGAATCAAAAGAAGTGAATGGGTATTTAGGGCTTAACCGTAAGCTATCTTTAGATCCATATAGATTAGATATCTATGTGTATTTTGGCTTACTTTTCTTATATATAGTTATACATAACTTGTTTTTGGTGATGCTTAATCAATATTGGGTATTTAATATTATGTATTTATTGTTTGTATTTAATGTACTGTTTGGAAATTTTTTTGGGGGTAACTTGATAGGAAAGATAAATTGAAATCTTATGGAGCCATTCATATCATAACTCCATTGTAACTATTCATATCATAACTCCATTGTTGCTTCTTACAAAATGTGTATATATTAGGGTGTATTTAAATGAAATCAAAGTTTATTTAAATTATTTTAAATAGTTTTAGATCTTGAATGATTGGGTATTGGATTGGAAGTTTTAATATGACAATTATATATATTATTTGTGTCTTGAATTTATATTAAAAATAATTATAATATTGTAGATGAGTTAGGAATGATGATTTTGGTTTTAGTAATGATTATATTGTTGTTAGTATTTTATGATTAATCTTATTAAGTGGGACTTTACATAAATTGAAACCTCTTTAAAAGTAATAAGAGCAAATTTAAATGATGATTAATGGTTTAAATTTTTGTAAATTATTAGTGTAGTTTAATTGTGATGTGATTTTCAACATGGATTACCAATTTTACCTTTTGATGATCTTATTGTTCCATTTTTTAAACTTGAGGTATTAAAAAACCCTTTAAAATTGGGTGGAGATTATGTTCTTTGGAATATGTTGTAAATCTCTAATATTAATTTAATCCTAAATTATGATCTATGTTTACTTATGAAAAGCTTGCTTCTTATTATTGAATCCATCACATACCTTTGATTCTCTTCATTACACCCTTGGTTTAGAGATCAATGTTGATACTTAAAGATGTTGAAGTTATTCATTTTTAACAAGATATGCACCTTTTTTTGTCTTTAGAACTATTATAACTTTGTATGGTGTACTAACATGGGTTCATGCCCTTTTTTTATACCTAAGAATAATATGATTTGCGTTAAAGATAAAACTGCCATTTGTTGAATTCTGAATGGAGGTTTATTATTCGTAATTGAGTTTGCTATTAAAATAAGACATGAAAATTTGGTTAGAGGTAAAATCTAAGGAGTAGTTTAGTTGGCAGTGCTTATTGAATTAAAACCATTAGTACTTTTTGTTAAGTTTGAATATTACACTTTTAGGTGAAAGTGAACTTTTGTAAACATAGAGCTTGAACTTAGTTCTTGTTAAACTAATATTGATGAGTTTATGTATTTACTTAATATACAATTTTACACTTATAATTTCAGATATTGAGTGGATGCAAATTAGGAAGAATGATTGTCATGTTGAAAATATTAATGGTAGTAGTTGTATTTCATGTTGTATGCATTTTTTATTGCATTTTAGCGATTTTTGGAACTTTGTTCCTTTGATACATGAAATGGTAACACTTTTACGGATTTTTGCTTTCATATACTCTTGGGTATTGTATATGTGATATCTAGAAATAAGAAGTTGCAAATAAGAAACAAATAAACAATTAATTTTCTATTCTAAGACTAATCTAAAACCTCAGAAAGAATTTCAATAAAAGAACAAGATAAAATAAATAAATTACCTTCCATCTTACTAATAAAAGTGAATTCCTTCTCTTTTGATTGACTTTGATTTACTCTTGCAAGTTTGTATGTAGATGTTCAATTCATTTTCCAAATGTAAAGTGAATTTCAACAATGTAAGGATGTAATCTTTTTGATTTTTAATAGATACTTTAGGTAATTTTGATAGAAATTTGATAGCTTGGTAATCGATGTTGATAATGGAGGATGATACTTCAATTTATAGGCTTTTGGGTGAAAAGATGGATAGTTGGAAAAAAATTATTTTTATTTGATTATGTTAATTTTAGATGGTCAAATTTAAGTCATCATCCAAGTAGAAGAGACCAATTCTTCATGTGTTTGAGAGATAAGGGGGAAGTAAATTAGCAGTTAAAAGTTTCTCACAAATGAGTCAAGGTAGTTAGATGAATCACCATATTGGTTGAAAGGTTCAATAAGGACCTAACAATTGGTTGAAGAAGTTAAATAAATGGTTGGATGTCTCAATGCTTAGTTGAGAGAAATGTGAAAGATGTTTGGTGACTTAGAAATTTTAGATTTTATTAGTTTTGTGTAATTATGTGTGCATGAATAATTAAGTAATGTTTATTAATTAACTATTCCAAAAAAGGAGGGAAATGATGTTAGTGAAACTTAGGATAGAATTCAAATTTAGGGTGGTGATTGAGTTAGTATGTCAATATTAAGTAAAGTTAATTATGACACTAAATGTGGCAAGATGTAGGTGTCTAGATTTTCTCCTCTTTGAAAGGGTGTTGTGACTAGAAGAAGTAATGCCCTTTTCAAAGAATAGATAAAAAATAGAGTGAAAACAAAAATAAAAAGATGATTCCCCAAGTGGTTTGAAATGATTATAAATGATGCCCCATTGAGTGGTTATTCCTGGAAAATGGATGCAAATGAGCACTCGAAAAAAATGAATGAAAGTTACATAAAAACTAATGTATTTGATACCGTAATAAACTAAAGTATCATTCTTGATAAAATTCTTACAAGATTTGTAAACATATGTAAAATGATATGCCCTGAGTGGATAGTTATTAGAGAATAGATTGGAGAAATTATATACCCTAAGATAAACTGCACGTTTGGATGGTGCCCCATGCAGATAGTTACATGGAAGCAGATGTGGGAATGATATATCTCATGGATAAGTTGTAAGCTATGAAAAGAGAAATAGATTTTCCAAGATGTGTGATTAATTTACTTAAGTGATTTACAAGCAAAAAATAAATAAATAGGCAAATATGATTAATGGGATGTATGAGGTGGATTGAAGATGAGGTGATAAATTGGTGAAATAAGTTAAAAGTATTGAGAGGAAAAATATTGAATGGGGGGGAGGGGGGGGGGGGGTAAATAAATAGGGATATAGGCAATTTTAAATTCATTTGTTTGATTTTCCACTTAGGATTTACATTGTGCTCTAGATTATTAGAGGTGTGAGAGGAAAGATGGATCACATCCTAGTGATTGTCACTAAAGTGAGAGAGTGTGAGACTATCAGAGGCCAAAGTGGAGTGGGGATCCGTTAAGTGATGTCTTGAGTTGGTATTTTTGCATTTTAGGCATCACAAATGCTAAGGAAAGTTAGTCTTAATGAATTCATTATTTTCCAAATGATAGTTTTAGCATTGAAATTTGCAGTACGTTATATAAAATGATGCTTTTGTGATGAGATTTGGTGGTTTAATAAAAGCATTAGTTTCTTCAAAAAGTGCAATGAATTCATTAGAACATACAACGTATTATCAAATTGGGTAGTGAATTTGTTAAGGGGTGAGGTGATTTTTATATGATGGTCGACAAATTCATTAGGGTTAGAATGAAAAAAGTGTTACATAAAAGAGATATTAGATAAGGATGTGTGTTTAAATGATGGGATTAAGAGATGGATTTACTATGTAAAAGGACTAATAATGTGTTAATTTGATGCTTGTAGGAAAGATGACAAATATTGGTGACACATGAGAGATGATCTGGGGTACTACAGTTGATGAGCAAGTTTACCCACTATGAGGTGGGTGTATTAGAGGTAGTGGGATTGTCTTATGTTATAGAGATGCTTGAGATCGATGTTGATAGGGTGATGCTAAAAACTTTGGTAGAGAATTGGCACTTAGAGACTAGCATATTTCACATTTCATTAGGTGAGATGACTATCACATTGGAGGATTGTGGCATATATTTTGCATCTTGATACAGTGTGTGAAGGTATACATGAGAGAGATGGAACATGTGATATCACTGGTTAGGGTATTTGATGATGATATCATCCCGATGATTGATCATGGGATAAACATGTACGCATGCATAGATTTAGAGGAGACATATGCATTAACACTGGTGTTAATGGCATAATACTACTAGACAAGAGTGGGAGGTTTTTTCCTACAATACTATTAGATGTGATTAAAGATATGTTAGAGAGGGTGATAGAGTTTGTATGAGGACTGTGTGTGTTGACACACTTGTACATAGATTTGCATGTTATGGTTTACAAGGGAGGAGCAAGCATAGGCCCATCCACACTATTACAAGTTTGGGCATGGGAGCATAGTGTGGGAGTATATTGTAGTGGCAAGACTAGTGGGGTAGCTATGATAGAGAGTGGATGGAGAGACATTTACATATAGATGACATAATATTATAGGTGGGCAGAGGGCTCATTTAGGTGATATGGGTTATTACAAGAGATCACTAATGAGTTATCACCACATGATATCACATGGAGACCTTATAGGGAGGTGGATTTATTGTGGAGATGGTATTTTCTTAACATGGACTATTTGCTAGCATCATATTACATTATAGGCAGGCACGAGTATGTTATATAGAGACATAAAATAGATAGGGTATTGAGGCAATTTTACATACAATAAGATGTGCCAACGTGGCCATGTGTTTTCATGATCAACATGAGATAGACCACACTGGGGATTGATTATATATCTAAGGGTAGCTGAATATAGCTGGGTACAACTACAAATAGTGCCATATTAGTGGGATAGAGAGACATTATGGATGTTATAGGGTATGGTGGGATCAAATGTGGCCATTGAGGTTGATAATTCCTCATCAAAGACCTAAGACATGGAGGGAGAGATTTCAGATGGCACTAAGGGTGCAACAATGAAGGAAAATATAGCTAATGAGGTATGTTTAGGTAGATTCCATAGTGGTGTTAAGCACGAGATATACTGAGAGTGGGGGGGGTGAATCAGTATATCATATATCTTATAAAACTTTCCCTTAACCAAAATCTACTTAATCAAACATTCAAGAAATGCAATAAAACTCAAACAATAAACACCACACAAGATAAAGAGACACACCAGATATAACGTGGAAACCCAATGTGGGAAAAACCATGGAGAACAATCTCAAGTATATGAATGAGCACCAACCCAAACAATATTGGCAAGCACCAACTTGCAGGAACACCAACCCCTTTGCTGAGCACCAACCCATCAACTATTCATGAGAACCAACCCACAGGAGCACCAACCCCTTTACTGAACACCAACCCAACAACTATTTGTGAGCACCAACCTACAAGAGCACCAACCCCTTTGCCGAGCACCAACCTAGCAAAAATTTGTGAGCACCAACCCACAGGAGCACCAACCCCTTTGTGTATACCACACACCTATCTCTTAATGTTGCTATCTCAATAAATGATAGTTCATTACAACATCTCTTTCCTCTCTCTCACCTTTGCTCTTCTAAGCTAGATATAACAAATACAAATCATATTCATCTCTCACAATTGCTCTTCTAAGCTAGATATTACAATATCAAATCAACCTCTATCTCACATATTTTAAATAGCTTCTCAAGCCTTTATTTATATCTTTCCAAATGACCTTTGGCCTTCCCCCTTTGTGACCCTTCAACCTTCATGGAAAATGACACCAAACTTGTATGACCCTTCATATTCTTGCCTTTGAAAAGTCATGTGGTGACCCTTCATGACCAAAAATGTCCTTCCCACTTTTGTCCTTATCTTGGTGACTTTTCATATTCCTCAAAGTGTCCCTTCATGATAAATTGCGCCCTTCCTCTTTTGTCTTCACTTGGTGACTCTTGGAATTCCCCAAGATGACTCTTCATGGGAAAATGCATCCCATCCTTCTTTTGTCTTTACCCCATGGCTCTTTGACTTCTCCATGGGCCCTTCTTTTGTCTCATATGCAACCAAAAATATATTCATTAATATTAAATAAATATTAACTCACATTAGTCAAGATATATCTATTACAAACAATATTAAATGCAATGGGGCCTTTATCACCAATAATGCTAGACGTTTGACATCAATGACAATATTTCCAACAAGTGGATGGAGATATAGAATAGGTTGGTAGTGGAGATGGATATAGGGGTGAGGATGTACAAGTTGATGATGTTGGGAGAGATGGATCAGGAGGAGCTACTCCTATGATTGTTATTGATAGTGAGGAGGAGGGGAGGGAGAGGACACATTAATGCATCCATTAATATAGATTCATATAATTGGAGGTGATGGGGTGGGGCCATCAAGGCTGATATGATTAGTAGAGGATGAGGCCTTGATTAAGAGGTTATAGTAGGAGGGCTAGGGATATAGATATAGGATGTCTGTGGGGAGATGGAGGGGATAGAGATGGTCAAGAATCCTCTAGAGTTACATAGATAACCATATTATAGGTAGAGGTAGACTGGTTAAAGTTGAGGTTAGGATGAGGGAAGAGGGTTTGGTGATTCTTGATGTGGCTATTCAGATAGAGGATGAGACATGGCGTACTCAAATATATCACAGAGAGTGGGATATAACACATAGTGAACTATAAATATACTAACATCATTGGGCTAGTTGAAGGCCATATCATACATTATGAGGGTGATGGAGTAGGCATCCTACTACTAGAGCCTCTATGAGTGAGCAGTATTAGTAGATCAACAAGCACCATCATTCGTAGAGTATTCGAGTGGTAGGAGATCAAGATCAGTGGCTAGGATGACACATACGATGACATCATAATGTTATGTGGGTCAGTCATCTTATCACGTCATGGGTCCTCCATAGAGTACACCATAATGTTTGTATCTCAGATCGCCCCTTCAGAGGGACAAAGTGAGAGTTATAAGATTATATGATATGTATACATTTTTGAGATGCACATGAGATTATGAGATGTATTTATGGACACAATTGATATAGATACATTATTAATTTTGGCATGTGATTGTGTATGGATATGATCATGCTTTATGGATGTTTTATTTTGGTATATGTAAATGTATAGAGGAATAGATGGATGTACAAGTCATTAAATTATCTCTTCTACAGTTGATATTTGACACATGTTAGTCTTTTTAAACATTATTATGGGTAGATGGCTATGAAAATGTGTTATGAAAATAAAATAGGTTAATAGCTACTTTATGTAAGATTTGCATGGAGTTCCAAAAATATTCCCAACATGATTGTGAACATGAATTGAGTGACCTTATTTTTTATTATTATTGTGTAATACATATAGGGATTGAGATATTCACAAGTGCAAGACATAATGCATCATGATATGGAAGATCATAATAACTTTATTTGTAATGTGCATAGTGAATTTGACTCAAAGAAACAATGAAAACAAGATAAAACAAATGAACAAATTTTCAAAGAAAATGATAAAACTAGTGAAGATGTAGAGTAAGTAAAGCTAGTAAACAATTGTACAATCAAGTGAACATATGTAAAAATATTTGTACACACTAAGTAAAGAAACTATACAAATAAGTAAAACAAATGAATTTTTGTTGAGTCATTTGGTAGATTATAAACCTTTTTCGCATATGAGATTTTTGATAATTATAACCTTTTGAAGTGTAATTTGCATAAGGTAGGACAAGGGTACTTAAACTAAGGACAAATTATTTTGGATTGTTTTGACTTTTCTGTATTTTAATTTTTTTGGGGATGGATAACTAAGTTACATATATAAAATTAAATCTATTATAAGCATTGGAATAAAAAAGAAGGGGTGTTTTATTATGGATGAACAAGTGGTGATCTAAGGATTGTGACATGGAAGTCATGTGTTCAAGATTTGTCTAAAACATGAGTCAAACTTTATTGATATGATCACCAAGATAAAATCCTAGACCAAAATGACATGGGTGATAAGGATAAAGTGAAAATGACATATTGTTTAACCCTTTTTAGAATCAAGGTTTGGGGGGTAGTTTAATCAAACATGGAGTAAACTATTCTTAAAGTGGGCTAATAAATAATTTAGTTTATGATATTCAATTTTAGTGCAACATTACAAAAAATGCTAAATATAGAAAGTACAATGACAAATAATATTTTGATTGTGTACTGAAAAAAAACAATACTTAGCTTATGCAATGATGCACAAATAGATCTGAGATGTACAAGTGTGGAAATAGGTTGTCTAATGTTTAGGAACCAACTATCAAATGCTATAAATATTCTTTCTGGATACCTAGACACTTGCATCAACTTTTAAACACTTGAATCAATGTTATTATCCAAATATTGATGCAACTATCCTGTATGAATTGTTTATTGTATAAAAATGTGACCACCTAGGTATTTTTGGTTTGCTATCACTTTTCATCTAATGTATCTAGATTTTGTGCATATGCTTTGTATCGCTATTTATATCTCAAACCCTAGCTTTCCACCTTAGGTTAGACTATCTTACCAAAGTTACATAGACACTACTATGAAGATGGCCTCAGACATATGTAGTTATCCCTTATGTATTGGTATGTGTGTGAACAATAGTGTAAAATGTTATATGCGAGTGTATGCAATGATCTAGCCTATAACTTGACAAATATGGCTTGTGGGTTATTATTTGAGTGATTCATACCTGTAGTATGACTTTTTTTATGAATGATATGCAAATAGTGATGAATAGGAGAGAATAGTTTAGTTGTATACTTTGATATTCATTAGTATGTATAAGGTTGAGAGGTGATTACTTGATGTCCTCATGAATTGAATTTGACTTATATTGATACTAGTCCTTTTGAATGATCCTCATAGAAGGGTTAATGACATTCTTAGGCTAACCTATACACATCAAATATTTTTAAATTTGAGTGTTTTAGGGCAAGGACACTTGTGTTGGAGTAGGGACAATAGTGTTGATGCTACTATCCTATACTGAACACAACTATCCAAAATGGAGGAAAGTTACTCAGGTTCTATAACTGCTAGTGAAGGATGTATATCAAATTTTGGGCATTATGTGGTTACAAATGATCTAGATAATCAGATTAATCAAGGTTGGACTAATAAATAAGTAATTAGACCTAGTGAGGTGGTGAATGTGAGCCTTTTAGTTACAAGGAATGCCAAATTTAAGGGTAGATCCTTGAGATATATCTTTCAAGTGTACAAGATTAGTTTAACATATAAATTAAGATTTAAGCATCTACATTCCCCCCCTGCCCCTCCCCGCCCCCCCCACCCAATCTAATAATGCATAATGATGAAATTACTAGGTTAAAGGAAATAAAATCATACTGTAGTGTGTAAATCACACCTTGTCCTTTCTTAAGTCCACTTGAATTTGTTATATGTGAATACCTGAAACCAAGATCATGTTACAATTATCAATAGTGCATACATTATGAAATTGAATAATTTGAAGTACTTGAAAGAAAGAGATCAAGGAAGGAGTACACATGTGTGTCGATACAACCATGTTTCCCCTTGGTAGTTTGTTTTAGTAGAGATGCTTCCTAGCTGAAGCACTAGAGAGAGTTTCATGATTGAACCTTAGAGATGTGAAGAGTGGAATTGAAGGGTGAGCATGCCCCCAATCTAATATAAGGATGAATTTTTCTAAGTTCATCGAGAGCATAAAAGCTCAATTTCACAACTCAAGTATAACTAATCTAACCAATGTCACCCAAGTCAAATGGTATAACCATATCAACCTATAATAATAGAATCATAGTGCCGATCCCATCAAGATCATAAAATCTTGATCACACTAATAAAAAAGAACCAATTGTTGTAGATAGATAAAGGTCCAAACATTGCATCTTGCTAAGGTCAGTGCATAAATATGTGTATAATATGAAAGTGTATCTATATTTTGGTGCGTGTGCACCTTTAATGTGTCTCAAGCTGAAGTCTATGTCAAAATGTAACCTATAATATATAACATGTGTATAATATGTATCATAAATATGAAAAACTATGTCCTAAATATGTCCCCAATGCATAGAACTTTGTCTCTGATGTATATATGAATCATGTAAATTGTGTAAATTGAATCAAATTCTACCCATTTTATCAACTACATGTGTGTGGAGTCATGTAAGCTATAACACACCCCCACTAATATTCCCCCCATTTTGAGGTGAGGGGATTGTAAAAGTGATAATAATATTATCTCAAAAGGATAAGACAATTATGTTATATCTGTGTGAATCATGTAGTAAAAAATCATATAGTAGTGTCATGTTGAAGTAGATATATCAATTAAGCTCATAATATACATACATAACAAGCCCTAAGATGCATGATATGAATCATGACAATGTCTAAAAGATAAAAATCTCAATAAACAAATCAAGCACACATGTAAGAGTACTCAAATGCCACACAAATAAAGGTCCAAGGAGACTACAAATAAGGGACATGTTCAAATGCCACACACTCAAGTGGAATACATGAAAATTTTATATACACCAAATAAACAAACAATACTCAGGGCACGATGGCCAACAAGTAAAGGATAATGTTCAAATGTTCCACAAGACAAAGAAGTACACTCAATTAAGCTAATGTAAATAAATGAAGTAATAAGACATAATCAACTAGCATAAGCATACCCTACTAGTATTTGCATACATGTGTTAGCAAAATGTCATGTATAATAACATATCAAATACATTGTGTAAGATAATGACATGAGTATAGGCATGTGTAATAAATATAAGTCCAATAATATAATGAAAAATAATCATAAAATAATAAAACTTGTGTCAATTATGATCATATAGAAGCATGATGCCCCAACATAGTATATCACGTTAGAAAAGGAAAGGTCCAACATTTGCATGCTTGAGTATCATAGGTCTAATTTATGCCTATATCATACTCAAGTACCTATGAAATATATGTGTTTATAGAAATGATATGATAGATACTAACATAAAGTAAACAAGATATACAAAATCTAGAAAACATGCGAAATGCTAAAGATTTTTGGCATTTTTTATATATTTGAATGTTTTTGAACTTTTTGGAATATTTTAAGTTTTTTGATTTTTTTGAATTTTTTGGAATGTTTGAAAATAGAGTGCTAGTCTATGATCCCATCTAAGGGATGCTCATAGGGTGATTTTTACTATGAATGTGGTATATAAACTAGTCATGTTGTAAAGGATCATGTATATGTGTTAAATCTAACTGTGTAGAATATGTAATGCTCTGTATATGTCTCATAGTAGGGGTTTTATTTTTTTCCATATTTATTTATTATGGGATTTTTTCCCTCACTTGGAGTTTTCTTGTTTTCATGGATAAACTTGCTTATGTGTGTAGGTTGACTGGGTGACTAGGAAGTAACTTCCTTGACTGGCTATTTTACATATGAGAGTTACTCATCTGTTCTTGGCCTTGTTAACCATATTTTGTGGTGGAGTTACTTGTCTATTTTAGGGATTTGTTGACCAAATTTTTTGGAGGAGTTAATTGCTTAATTTCTTGTATGTACTCATCTCATTTGAGAGCTTTTCAACTTAATAAAATATGGGTTTTGTTCCACTTGTTTTTTTTATCTCTTGCAATATTGTAATTGAGTGATTTCATTTTGATTCAACAACATTGTGGTGTACATAAACTTCATCTCATATTATCTTGACCTTTACATTTACATTATCTATAATTGGAAACATTTATGATATGGTATCAGAGCCACTCATGGTAATCGTATGTCTAGTTTTTTATTACTGTTAAGTATCTTTTGAAATCATGAAATTTTTATTTGTAAAATAAGCTTGGTATACAATCCATTTGGGGAGTTTTTTTGGACCCCAAATTTTGACTAAGTACTTTAGATTTTTGGTGCAGAATTGGCATGGTACAAGAGGAACATGGTGTACGAAGACCATGGCATGTAACTAACATGGTGCAAGATGACCTTGGCATGGAAACAATGAGGCACGAGAGGATAAAGGTGTGAAAGATAACAACGCAAGAAGACCCAGTCTAAGATGGAACATAAAATATGAAAAACCTGAGAGCATAAGATTTGAAATGGTAGTGAAAGGCTTGGGGAGTGCAAGGGAAGTGGGAGATGGTTGAGGAACAATTCTCAAGGACAATATAGACTTTAATCATCATAAGTTTTGCATCAGCCCATGAAAAGAAGGACATTTGGAAGCAAGGATCTAGCATCAAATAAGAATATAGGGGTTGCAAAGGCCTAGGTCCTTAGGATAAAATATGTAAAAGATTGCCATAACTCTTAGTCTACTAAGATAACATTAACCAATCACCCATTTGTTATTAATTATGTAACTACTTGGTCAGGGAAAAAAAGTATAAATACCCCTATGTGGAATTATGTAAGGTGATTGATAATGGATAACATATAATGACTCTATAATATAAAATTATGGATATTACAATTAGTTCAGGTGTTATGTTTTAGACAATTGATAGTTGAGCATTAAAAATGGGTTTGCATTGATTAATTTATGGCTTATCATTCATCATGAGATTTATAGAACATACATTATACGAGTTTGCATAGAAAACCCTTTGAACTTCATGGCATTTATCTTCATGTTATTGGTTGGGTGATTAATGAGTCAAGGTCTATAGTCATTTATTTTTTTTTTTGTGTAATTTCTAATCAGATATATGAATAAACTCAAGTATATGACTAGTGTGTTACTACATAACATAACCCATGAGAACCAGTCTCTTGATGTGTGCTTCGGGTGAGTGTGTAAGACCTTAGTCTTACGTGAGAGGCCAACACAAAAGTTTGTTGGGACTAAACTTTAGTGCCTACAGAAAAATGTGATAAAGAGAATAAACCCAACATTTTTTACAAGCTTATGTTGGACGAAGATATTATCCCACAACCGAGTAATTGGTTTAAGAATCAGGTGCAAACCCCAACTGACAGTCAACCTCAATTGATTTGGTCAATTGAATATCATTGATTAAATAATGCTTGACAACAATATACTCATATTCTTCCTAGCCCTCAAGAGGATAAGGAAATACTAGTGAATGTTTCCATCGATGGTTGGGTGATTCGAGATATCTTGGTTGACATTGGTACTGAGTTTTAACATCCTCACAAAGGATGCATGGCAGAAAATGGCCAACCCAACATTATAAATGTCATTGCATATGTTATTTATGGATAATAAAACTTGTGCTTTACCAATTGACATCCTTATGTAATGGTCAATATCCTTGGAGTTCCTTTCAAAGTTAATTTTGAAGTTCTCAAGTTAGTTGAATCAGATGCTTTTATAACTTTATTAGGGCAACCTTGGTGCTATGCAAATAATACAAACTTAAGCTTCAAAAAGTGCTACATTAGTTTTGAAAATACTGATCAACATTTTGTTATTCCATTTGATCAAACACATGGGCCCCCATATGCAAAACTTGTTAATGTGGAAGAAGATATTAACCACATCTATAATGTCACAGCCAAAGATGGTGAACATCATGATCCCACTCCTGATGGCATCCTCTAATGGATAGACACTCATTCCATTTCTGATACTATAATTAATGCTTGCAATTTTTGGGAATATGGTGACTATGACCTCACTAGAAGAGTGTGTGGTACCATTGGTAGTTGTGAGAATGTTCTGCACCAATATCATAAGTGCCACATATTTATTCACCTTATATCGAATAAATCATGAGAGTACCAGTTATAGATGCACCATTAGAAAGACTTGATAAAGCTCCTCAGTTTCACAAGCAAATGGAAGTCCATACCTTCATCCAACAACTTGAAGACTTTTATAACTATGATAATGATTGTATGCATTCATTAGTTCACTTTTTTGACAACACATCCGCAAGGTGGTGGAGAACCCATAATGAGTGACTTATCCATTGGGATTAAGTATGATATACTTTGAATTATATATTTCATCATGAAAATTGAGTTTGGGGTAAAATTAGCTATAATAGAGTATGAGCACTAGAACCACACATAGAATCTTATGAATCCATGTGGAGGGCTGAAGAGTCTTTCTTGCTAGAGTACCTATGGGTACATGTTTTTTATGAAACCTTATAAACTTGGGATAAAACATGGTTTGTTCATGAAGAATGATATATGGGTAGCCATTTTTATCATCTATTGAAATAAATCATGAACTCAACGTTATCTTACTCATCTCTAAGAATGGATTTGCACCTTACACTCCAAGCTATGTGAAAAATAGTTGTTGGTGACCCTAGTCCCATTGAGGTTCACCTATGATATATACATGATATCCAATAATAATGTTTAGTTATCGTTAATGATCCATCTGAATAACCCATCACCACATGAGACCCTATCCTTGATCAAAAACATTGTGAAGAGATACACCTAGGAAAGCAAAAACTAGTGTTTTAAGTGGATGAAGGTGAAGGGTCTAACCCACCTAACCCATTGGAAAATCATTTGGATATCCCTATAGACTATGGCTCCCAAAATATTCATGATAATAGTCTTGATACAGACCACCCATACTTAGAACCTCTTAAAACTATCTAACGCAACATCAACACAAAAGAAGAACCAAAAATAACTATTGTGGGTAACTACTGGACTGACATAGAGGTTTCATAAATATTCATGTTGTTAAAATAAAACCAATATGTCTTTCTAAGAAGTTATAGTGAGATGAAATATGTTCATCCGTCAATAGGCAAAATGCATATCAAATTGGTTGACAGTGCTTGACTAATCAAAAAAAACCATATAAGATGAATTCAAATTTACATGCACATGTGAAGGAAGAAATTGATAGTATGCTATAAACTAGAGTAATAAACCTAATTGATGAACCCAAGTGGGTTAGTCCCATGGTCATAAGTATAAAAAATATGAGTGCATTAGGATTTACATTGATTATTGTATACTTAACGCATCTTGCATTATTGATCCCTTCCTAATGCCATTCATAGAAGAAATCCTTGAAGGCATCATTGGGTGTGAAATTTATACTTTATAGATGGATTATTTGAGTACCATCAAGTCCAAATCATCGAGGAGGATCAACTTAAGACTACATTTTATATCGAATGGGGATCTTTCACATATACCATCATTCCTTTTAGGTTGAAGAACACACCTATTGTATTTTGCTGTATAGTCATTAAGTCCTTTAAAGACTTCATCCATAAATTTATTCAAGTTTACTTGGATGATTAGATAGTCTATGGCTTATTAAAGGACAATTTTTCTAATCTATGGCTCAACTTAAAATATCATCGAATCTAAAGGAGTGTCTTTTTTCTACACCATTCAATGCTCTTCTTAGTCATAATATCTACAAGGATGGACTTTTGGTAGACCCTACAAAGGTAGATGTGATTCTTTGTCTCTCAGTGTAATGACTTAGTGCACAGTTCATGCCTTTCTAGGACATACCATATATTATTAGAAATTCATCTGAGGATATGCAAAGATTATCATGCCTTTAGAAGAACTCTTAAAATATTATGAACACTTTATTTGGACCAAATCTTGCCAAGATGCCTTTGAGGCCTTAAAGGACAAACTTATCACTACCCTGATTCTCCAATTCCCTGATTAGACAAGACCCTTCCATGCACATATTGATGCCTCTAAAATGAATGTTGCTACACTACTTGCATAATCAAGTGAAGGTTACCTTGATCACCTTATCTATTTTTCTAGTAGAAAACTTACTCCAGCTGAGAGGAATTATAACACCACAGAGTGCGAAGCACTTTCAATGGTTTATGCTTTACAAAACTTTTGGCAATACCTATTGGAAACTCCTTTTGTATTTTATACAAAACATGAGGCTTTAAAATATCTGGTAAATAAACCTATATTTCATGGATGCATATGTCATTGGATAGTATTATTTCAAGAATTTCAATTTTTTATCACAGTCAAACTAGGAAAAACTAATTATGGTCCTAACCATCTTTCTTGAATCGATTCCAAAGAACCATCACACATGATTGAGGATAACCTACCTAATGTATAACTATTTCATGTTTTTTGTGTTTTTGAGGAGTTAAAATATATTACAGCTTTCTTAACTACTAGCTCAACACTGACTTATCTGACTCCACAGGGTAAGAAGCAACTCACTGTTTGTGCCATCCCATTTTAGCTCATTGAAGGGAACCTATACAAGCTTGGACAAGATGAAATTATACGATGTTGTGTCATGAAACATGAATGCTCTGAAGTAATTTGAAAAACTCACAAAGGCATTGTTGGTGGATGATGAGGCCACCAATTACTCTATTTTTTAGCCTTATCCATACCTAGTATATATCTTTTTCTATGTAAATCCCCATAACCATCCATGTCTCATACAAATGAATGAATAAATTTATGATTTTGTGTGTGCATTGATATATATATATATGTTATGTTATAAATTATTAATGCTTTTTCCTTGATTAGATTATTCTTGTGTAACTTTATTTAATAAGCATTTAAATAATAACATGAGGCTGCAGGATCTCATTTGGGCACAACACTTATAGGCTACCCACAACAACTGTAGGATCCCCCTATAGGCTGCTCTTAACCACTATAAGTTGCCCATAGTAACTGTAGGCTTCACCTATAGGTTGCCTATAGCCACTGCAGAGTGCCCATAACAACTGTAGGCTTCACTTATAGGTTGCCCATAGCCACTACAGAGTGCCCGTAGCAATTGTAGGCTTCACTTATAGGTTGCTTGCAACCACTATATAAAATAGAGCTATTATTATGATAAGATCTTAAGGATACATTAAACTATCTTGATAACTAAGTGGATGATTAGAAAGGACCATAGCTATTGTACAGACTCTCTATATGCAAGGAAATTTGGATGTGCTATAAAATATGAGAAAGACAAGGACAATGGGAAGGAGACAAAAAGAAATAAAACAAAAAAATAGTATACCTTGTCCTTAACCCAGTTAAGCTTAAAATAAGTAATTTTAGTTACTAACCACTTGAAGGTTGATTGGGGTAGTTTCTAAAATATTTGTATTTTTCATAGTTTGGTGTCTTTGGTTAGAATTTAATAAACTACCTTCTATATTTGATGGTAGAACCTACATCAAATTAGGAGTTAGTGAGTTGAAATTGAAGATTGGATAGTTAATATAACTATAGAAGTCATTGTGTTAAAATCTTTTATATCAATCTTTAATTGCTACAGATTTGAGTAATGAGAAAGTTGATTCTGTAAGAAGCTTTTATACATCTCTCAGAGAAGGATTGGAACTCAATTCTGAATGAGGAAGGGCCCCCTCAAAAGGAATTATAGTGAAGATCCTGACCCTCCTCAGTTAAGAGTGTGTAAGTAGATTTCATTATTAATTTGACTATATGAAGTGTGATGCATGTGTCATTTATAAGTGTGAAATATTTTTGTATTTCTATCATAAGAATTTCATAGTATAACTATCTGGTGATTTCAACATAAGTTTATTATACTACAAATAGTAAATAAAGCTAATTTATGAATCAATAATGTATATATAGTGCTAACATCCTTTAAAATCATATGCACTCTAGGTTGATAATTAATGTTAATCAGACTCAAGAATCTGATAGTCATTGGATAATTAGTCTGCACAATATTTTGGTGCCATTATCGAAGAGGGTGTCAATTATTATTTGTAAAAATCAATCATTGTTTTTTAAGATTGGTTAATGCACTATTCTACCCAGCCGAACAAGTTGAGTGAGGACACTGTGATGTCTTATGCCAAATGTCTAAGTTCCTAGATATATAGTTCCAGTTGGGCAAGTTGAGTGAGGGAACTATGGTGTCTTATGCTAGATGTCTAAGTTTTTGGAAGTAAATGGTACATATCCTTGAATGCCTCTTTGCAATCTTGTAATTTACTTAGTTCATGTTTTAAGGATTTATTTCTTGTAAGAGTGATTTATTTTTTACAAAGCATGCCTTTAATTTTCCTACTTTCATTTCCTATTTTCTTGCTTTCATTTTTTTCTTCATTGAGTAATTTTCTCGCTTTTAGTAGATAAATTTGTTTTCTAGAAGTAAAATTTCAATTCTAGTTATTTTGATTTCCACATCTCTTTATTTTAATTTTTGCTTATTCTAAAACAAACCCCTAGAATACTCAAAAAACAAAAAGACAATCCTATGCATGAAGGAACATGATAGCTGAAAGGTGCAGCAAAAAAATTATGCAGAGAGAAAGAGATTATCGAGGTATATTCCTACCAAATAAGCCACAAGTTTTTACCAAAAAAAACCACAAGTACCCATAGTAACTAAAAATCCTATTGAAAAATATACCATAAGCCAGAGGGCTCTTGAAGATGGAAACACTACAAACCAAAGGAATCAACTTGCAGAAGAAGTACTATTGACTTTGAAAAAGGAAACAAAAGCAGAGGAAGCATTAGTTGAGCTAGTAAGGAGAAATGAAAGAGAAAAAATCCCTGAATCAAACACTCCAGAAAGTAGCATTAGAACAACATTCCATCAAGGATTTCTTGAATAAATCCAAGAAAGCTCAAAAGAATCTTCAGATTTCTCATTAGAAAAAAAGACTATAGAGCAATTGATAAATGTTTACTATCATGCTGATGAAGAGACTGATATAGAATTTGAAGATGTGATCTTGAGTACCTTTGGTATCCATATCACAAGAAAAACCATCATGAATGGAGAAGGAGAATTTGTGGATGACAACAAGACTCTAGACACATTTACTTTTGAATTTCCTATTCCAGATGCAATAGGTGTAACATAAATAAAAAATATCCCACCTTCAGCCTTGCCCAATTTTAGAGGTACATTATCAGAAGACCCAAACATCTTTTTGTTTGAATTTGATATCCTCTATAGAATCTATGACTATAGGCAGGATGCACATAAATTAAAACTTTTTTCAGCCACCCTCAAGGACTTAGCACTTTGTTGGTTCATGGGACTGGGTAGTAATTTAGTTCTCACTTGGGAGGATATGAAAAAGAAAATTTTGGATAAGTATCAAGAATATGGATGAGGAAGAAGTTACATAAAAAATGGCATCTTCAGGATAACTCAATAAGGGGATGAATCTTTGGAAGACTATGTTGAATGGTTCATGTTTAGTGTATAGAAATTCAAGTAAAGTGCATTAGGAGAAGAACCTCTAAAAATCATCTTCCTGAAAGGAGTCTGAGAAGACTGTCTAGAATCCTTGGACCTAATGAGTGGGGGAGATATCTCTCATTTTCTATTTTTAGACATCAAGGAATTGAGCAAGAACTATTCTAGGTCTACCATAAACAAAGTTAGGGGCAACAAGCTTCCACTGGCAGCTACAAGTGGCCTATCAAAATATGAAGTTAGTAACTTGTTACAAGACATTAAATAAAATATCATTAGTCATTTGGCCACCCAATTGGATAGCCTACACTCAAGGCAAAAGCAAACATCCTTATATTAGGTTTAGAACATCTATTGTCCAGATTGTAAGATGAGGAAGACATATTGTAGGTGTCATAAGGTTTGGGCTAAAGTAGCTAACATCACAGTTGAAGAACTAGAAATAGTAGAGTTGCATGCTATAAGAGGAGATAGAGACTAAGTTTTTTATGTTGCATAAAGAAAGCCATGGCTTCAATGACCATATTATCCAAGTATGAGACAAAATCTAATTTTTGCAAATTCTACCTCCTTTAACTCACAATTTGTAAATACTACTCCCAATTAGACTAGTCCATGGATGAATATCCCACCTCCTAATTCTTGTTGGCAGCCACGTTAGACAAGCTACCCCACCACCTCTTAGTAAACTCCAAAAAATGCATCCCCACCTCCTAATTCTAGCTGATAGCCACCTCAGACAAGTAACCCCACCACCTCCTATCAACCTCCACAAAATGCATCCCCACCTTAAACACAAGCTTGGTAACTAACCCAAGGCCCACCCTTCACAAACTAGTGGCAATAGCTCTGGAGACCCAATCAGCCCTGGGGAAACCATCAAGGATGATTCCTTCCATAGCAACAACAACAACCTCCTGCTCTTATGCCTAATATAAAAGTTGCACCCAAGCTTAATCAGCTCCTTACCCAACCTATGAAAAACCCTGCAAATAAGCTAGTTTAACCAACATTCAATACTAAACCTATCCATTACCTGATATATGTGGTAAACATCAGTAAAGTTCACCTATGTTCAAATAAAGTTCTACCACCTCCAACCCCACCCATAATAATGGAGTCAGATCAAGAAACTCTAGAAGATCATGTTAACCCACCTTCACCACCATAAGAACTCTCTGAACCAACAATTAGAGTTGTTTCTAAAACAACCCCACCATTTTTAGAATGTCTTACCCTTCATATCCATGTAATTGAGCCTAAATTTAATTTCATAGGATAACTCAAAAATATCTATGTTAAAATTCCCCTCTTCTAGGCCATCAAGGATGTGCCCATATATTCCAAATCTATTAGAGACTTATGTCTACATAAGCCTGGAAGGAAGAAGAAGGATCCCAATATAATACATGTGATTGGCCAACTGATAGACCTTATGCTGGGAAACACCTTGCCAAAGAAATATTCAGATCTATGATCAATAGTTGTCTAATATATTAATAGCCCTGGGAGCTACAATAAATGTAATGACAACTAAAACCATGCACAAATTATAGTTAAATAATGTTCATCCCACATATACAATGTTGTAAATGGTTGATAGGTCTAACTCAAACTAGAAGGAATCATTGAAGAGCTTGTCATTACTTTAAATTTTTGGGAGTATCCTATAAATTTCATTGTGCTACAACCTAAGTCTAATTTGGATGGATATCTTCTTATCTTAGGACATATTTGGCTTGCCACAACTGATTCCTTCATTAGCGATAGTTTAGGTGACATGTTGATCTCCAATGGAAACCACACTAAGAAGTTGGTCCTCTATCCCCTAACACAACCAACTTTGACACTAGAGCATACATTATGGGCGGAAGAAGATGAGGAAAAACATACTCCCTGGAATCTTGATTTCACCATAAACCATACATGAATCTTGGATGATCAATAAAATGATATAATTCTCTCCAACATTCTATAGAATAATTACCAAACTCATTCTACAGATCTTAGCCACCTACAATGTGTTGAGTGACCATTTTCCATCTTTTAAGAAGTAGATAAATCTGATGCATTTGTACAAGAAATATTTTACCAACTGCTACCTTAGAGCTGCAATTAAACTAGATCTATTAGCAATATAGAAAATTACCTTCATGACAAATTGAAATCTCTCTAGGAAAAGTATTGCTTATTAATAGCAAGTTGGAGTCAAATGAGAAAAAACACCTAGTCAACATGTTGCCTGCAAACTAATGTGTTTTTGCATGAGATTATGAGGACATGCACAAAATTAGCTCAGAAACATGCACACATCATATCTATATTAAAGAAGAGTGCCAACCAATCAGATAGCCACAACATTGAATGAAGCCAGCTCTTAGAGAAATAGTCAAAGTGGAATTACAGAAACAACTAATCGCTAGATCTATATATCCCATCTTAGATAGTGAATGGGTTTCACCATTGGTAATTATACCAAAAAAAATTATGAATGATGTGTATGCATAAATTATAGGGGACTTAATATAATAACTAGAAAGGATCACTTTTCTCTACCCTTCATTGATCAGGTGTTGGACACACTAGTAGGAAAGAAATATTTTGCCTTTCTGGATGGTTTCAGTGGTTACAACTAGATTAGCATTGCTCTTGAGGACCAAGAGAAGACCACCTTCACTTATCTTTGGGGTACGTATGCTTATGTTGTAGTAACTTTTGGGCTATGTAATGCTCCTACAATATCTCTGAGGGTTGTCTTGAGTATCTTTGTAGATATGGTAAATGAATGTGTAGAAATTTATATGGATGACTTCACTATTTATGGAGAAACATTTGATGAGTGCCTGAACAACTTGGAGATATTGATACAATGCTATCAAGAGTACTATTTATCTTTAAGTCACAAAAAATGCTACATACTTATGACAAAAGGCATTGTCTTAGGCCACCATATATCTACTGAAAGAATTAACATTGACCTTGTAAAAATTAGTTTCATAAAAAATCTCCCTATTTCTCAGAAACAAAAAGATGTTAGGAGTTTTTTAGGACATGTTGGTTAATACACGATACTTATCAATAATTTTAGCAAAGTATCAACACCATTATTCACTCTCTTCACTAAAGATGTTGAATTCATCTAGACTCCTACCTATGATACAACCTTTAAACAATTAAAAGAATTATTGACCACCATCCCTGTTTCGCATGGTCTTGATTGGAATCTTCCCTTCTATATTCACATAGACACTTTAGATACTACCCTAGGAGTTGTGCTAGGCCAAAAATAGGGAGCACTCAATTATGTTATCTATTTTGTAAGCAAGAACTTATAGGCAATAGAATTAAATTACATAGTCACTGAAAAAGAGTTCTTGGCATTAGTCTACACTATCAATAAGTTCTATCACTACAACATAAAATATCAAATCTTTATTCATACATACCATATAGCCATCTGATACATTATGAATAAACCAAACATCCTAGCCAGAGTGATAAGATGACTACTCTTATTATAAGAATTTGATATCACCATTGTAGATAAGCTTGGTAGGGACAATGTCATGGCTGAACCATTTGAAAAATAGGGCATAGACTTTGTAGGACCTTTTGATCCAAAATACAATAACAAAGAGTACATATTTATATGTATTGACTATGTCACTAAATGGGTGGAAGTCAAGGATCTTACACATGCTAGGGATGAGAAGGTGGAAACTTTCCTCTATGAATAAATATTCACAAGATATGGTGTGCCATGAGAGATAGTCACTGATCAAGGACCCCAATTCATTGCTAGTTTAATTATTGATTTGGTATAACAATACAAGATTAGGCATAATAATCAACTCCATAACATCCATAGTCTAATGGATAGGTGTAAATCACCAATAGGGAGTTAGAAAATATTTTGACCAAGACTGCTAGTATGTCTTGTAAGGATTGAGAGGCTAGACTTCGTAAAGCTGTTTGGGCTTACAGAATCACATGGAAGACTACTACATGCTTCACTCCATATGAGTTGGTATATGGGAAGAAACTTGTCTTGCTAATAAAATTTGAGCATAAAATTTTATGAACAACACTAGCAATTGGAATGGATATATATGAAGCACAAAAAGAAAGGATTATGCAATTGAATACCTTAGATGAATATAGACAATAGACATTGAAGACCATAGAACTTGTATAGTACCAATATATTAGTTAGTATAATAGGTACATTAAGACCAGACAATTCAATGTAGTAGATTGGGCCCTTACAAAATATAAGGATCACAAAGGCAAACTCCAAACCAGATGGCTTAGTCCATTTGAGATTGAGCATGTTTATGACAATAGAGTAGTGAAAATTCAAACTATTGATCTGGTAATATTCCATCTATAGTTAATGGCCACAGACCAAAGTTATACAAAAATCCACTCACTTAGGAAGAGTTTTCCAAGCACATACACACACAATTACAAAATGGATACAATGATGTGCTATATCAACATGATGTCTCACCAGATAAAGGGAGAACTAACAAACATAGAGATGAAGGAGAGGAGGACATCCTAGCCTTCCTCTAGCATGAAGATTAAGACCTTCACTTGATCTTTGACTAGTCACCCTCACTATTGAATTGGCAAGGACCTAGAATAAACATTCTACTATAGGCAACGGTTAGAGTAAAAAAAACAAAAAACCCAAAAACAAAAACCCTTTTTGGGTATTGTTGGCAATTTCTAGGTAGAAAACCAGCCTATATGTTACCTAGAGCTATAAAATGGGCCTAAATAGAAAACCATCTTGCTAGCTATTTAGAGGTAAAAACAAAAATGAAAAATAAATAATCATTGTGGGCAAACTATTACTCTTCCTCCAATTACCCAGGGTTATTTTGTAGCTACTATAGGCACCTCTTTTAGTTACTACGAGCTCTTCTATAGCTATTGTAGGCACCTTATTCAGTTGCCATGGACTCTTCCATAGTTGATGTGATCACTTTTCCCATAGCTAGGCATAACTTTGCAATTGCTACGAGCACCATCTCTGGTTATTATAGGCATACCCTAACATCTCTCTAAGCTATGGCCTTAACTATGAACTTTTTGAGCATACAAGGAAGACACCAGACCAACTCGAGGAGGAATGAAGGAGGATTAGAGTATAAAATTCAAAACCTTACTCAAGATTACCCTTGAATAACAAGGCAAAGTCACTAGGCAAAATCCATAGGCAGTAAGACAACATAGAGGTAAATCATGCAGGCTCATACAAAGAAAGATCACAAAACAACAACACCTTCAGCTACCCTCTTCCATGTTCATGCAACACCTGACTTGGATCACCCAACTCTACAATAACCAACTTGTGGTAGGAGAGCAATAGTCTCTCATCCAAGTCTAAGACCCATATTCTAGTTCCATATAGGCTATCATGAATCACATGCAGGTGCATTGAAGGCACCATAAAAGCCTACCATCTTATGATTTCATAATTACTTCAAAGGGGCCCACTTCAGTCTAGTTACAACTACAAACACAATCATTTCATTCCATCAATCACTTGTATGCAAACACTCACATGTAAATCCTCAATGTAACCCTAGGTAAACCATTAAAAAGGTACACTATATATTTTGATAATTGAAAAGTATTTATTATTTTAATATAACATTTATGATATTAAAAAGCATATTAAATCATGAAACACATCATTAATTAATACCTCTCAACTCACACTTAAACCCACATGATGACATCCTAACCCACACTTATACCCCTAATTATGACCCCATTCTATCCCTTCCATCCTATTCAGTCCACGCCACTTGAGGACATGTGATGGCTCACATGGGGGAGAGGATGCAGTGGGTGAGAATACCACACACTATGAGATACATAAATGTAGGATTAGATGTCATAATGAAGAAATAATACCCTATAGGGATAACAATCAATTTCATTACTTTCCATTGAAAGTACAACTATTCATGCAAAGCTAAAGCATACCATAACCTACAACTCTACAACCAAAAACTACTATTATTGAACAAACCCTACTTTGCTATAGGTAGATTTTTATAGGCCAAATAGAGTGTGTTGCCAATTACTGGTTGAAAGGATTAACATAATAATTGAGCTTAGCAGAATGGGAGGGTTAGTCATGAGGAGAGAACCCATGGATCATAGGCAACTTCAAGGAGACCAAGCCAGTTGGGCTATCTTCAATAGAGCTGGTTGGACCACTTATTTTGATAAATTATAGCATTTATTAGAACCCCTTGCTAGGGAATTTATAGGATCCTTTACTAGAGACCAAACTATTATACATGGCATCACATTCCTAGTTATTGAAGAATTGGTGACCAAAGTAACTAGGCTGCCAAGTATAGGAGAGAACTTGCAAGATAAATTGAATGGTCAAGAATCCAAAAAACATTTTAGTTAGGGAGTTGAAAGAATAATACTGAAGAAAAGTGGTCTGGAGAGACTCAGCTTACTTGTAGCTTGGAGGGATATAACCTCATACATCATTAGATATATGACATATGAAGGAAGGTATTCCCTAATTTATACTCTTTAATTTAAATTTTTGAATCATTTAAGGCATGACAGAACTATTAATGTTCCAAATCACCTATGGAAAATTCTAAAAAGGATGTCCAAATAGTACCAGAAGGGTATTGAAAAATCCCTATCCCATCATTGCCTAATATAGTTGATAACTAAAAATGGAATAAACTCTGTTAGACCTGATCTAAGTTGGAAATATTTTTTAGCCCTAGGGAATAATTAACTTTAGCAAGAAGATGGTAATAATGAGGAATGCTCTAAGGAGTGGGCCCAATACATTGTACAAGAAGATGATATAGGCACTAGTTTTACTAGCTAGTCCATGGCTACTGAGGGTCCATTTGAAACTGCTACAGGAAGAAAAAAAAGAAGGAAACTAGTCCTACCTCCTTCTAACATAGAGGATGGAAGTCCATAGTAGCATATTCCTTCTCCCACTATCTCCTCACCATAGAGTGATTCTTCCACCATGGCTCCTTCAGGATAAGAGGAAGTTTTTCCATTAACTACTGCATAAGAAGAACAAGTTCTATCAGCCACCCCTCCTAAAAGAAAGATGAAAACTGAAGAAAAGAAACCCACTATATCAATAAGATGGAGACCTATTCCTAGGATATCTCAAAGAATTAAGAAATAAAAGATAACTATAGCCTCCTCACCCATAAACATTAGTAAGGAAAAAAAGCCAAAGAAAGAGCCTAGGTTTTGGAAAACCCTTGATGGGTTTGAAATTGAAGAATGGCCTACTGATGAGGAATCTACCAAGGAAAAAGAAGAAAAGTCACCTCAACCATCCATATTCACTAAGGAAGACATTGATCTCCTTAGACACATTAGGTATATAGAAGAAGAATTGAGAGTGGCAGATCAACCTGCAGTATGTTAGGACCCTTTGTCCTAACCATCTATTTGTAGTTTGTTTATTTAATAAAGGGATATGGATGCATATGTTTTATAAGTCATCCCTTAAGCTCATTATAATAGTAGAATGTAATAGTGTAATAGTATATTAATCCCACATTCATGGGGAGTAGTAGTTATTTAGTGATAGATTACTTTAAATAAGAGCTTAGTCTAGTATGAAGGCATCCACAAATTATATTGAATTGAGATTTCTCAAAAGAGGTTTCCCCCTCGCATAAAGTAATAACAACCATATGATTACCCTGCCAATTACTACTTATTTTTCATTAATTATTTAATAATAATATGATCAATAAGAACAAAAATAGGATAAACAGTAATGTAGTGATAGAATTTGTTTATAGCTTATACTATTATGAGGAATTATTTCTCTATAACTGTGTATTTCACTTATCTTGGTTTTATATTCTTGTTGATGAAATATATAACATATTTTATTAACCCATCCTTTTTACCAAGGACTATCCTAAATGTTGTGTCCAATACATCAGTATGAATGTGAAATGGAAGCTTTCAATTTAGACCTCTCAACATGGGTATTATCACAGGTATTTATTTGAGAGTTTTAAAATCTTCCTAGCATGCATTATTTCATACAAAATTAACATCTTTTCTTAGTAAAATAAATAATGTAAATTCTATCTTGATAGAGTTTTTGCTATATCTATGGTAATATCCAACATATCCTAAGAAATTCATCATGTCTCAATGATTTTGTGGTGTATTAAAGTTATTTATCACCTCTATTTAGTATGATATACCTCAATTCTTGAACTGGAGATATGGTGTCCCGGTAAAATACCTTCTTGAATTAGCATGTAACACTTCTCATGCCTCAATGGCATGTTATTATCTTGACAATATTAGAGAAATTTCCCTAGGTTGGTGATGGATTCATCGTAAGTGTTCCTATAGACATTGAAGTCATCCATATAAATTTTGACATAGTCATAAAATAGATAACTAATCTCAATAGATCAATTTGAAAGGTGGAAGGAGATTGAATATCCTAAATGGGAGGACCGAGCAAGTGTAAGTGACCTAAGGGCATGTAAATGTTGTTTTTATGTTTATCCTCTAGGGTAATTCTAATATGTTTGTATCCATTGAATCCATCATGTAAAGAGAATTATTAATTTTCATAGAGCATGTCAAGAATGAAGTCAATAAATGAGATATGTAAATTATATTTCAATGTGGTAGTGTTTAATTATATATAGTCCACACGTGTTTCATTTTCCATTATTACTTATGATAATGACAATCTGGAGATACCCATTGGCTATCGAAGATAGGGTATATAAATCTTACATCTAGGATTTTTCATAATTAAGTTTTCACAATTTCTCAAACAATAAGGTTTATCCTTCATTGCAGTTATCTAATGGGTTTGCACTCTTATTTAGGGTGTATACACAAAGTTGGGGGGCCAAAAAGTGGACATAATTCTATTTTTTCCCCCTAACAAGCATTCCATGTACACAGTTATTAGAACCATGTATGTGGTTCTTAAACTTAGCATTGGTCATTACCAAGCTAAACCACATATGTGTAATAAATGTGTACATGGTTTTAAACCTATAAAAAAAAGTGAAAGCCAAATCATTTGGCATTTCACATAATGTAAACTATAAGTAAGAGCAAGAAGGGCAAACCTACATTTTGGAGCAACAAGTGTGAGCAAGTAAGAATCCATATTTTGAATCCACCTAACCTTTGATTCAATAATGCCACATCTAAGGAGAGGTAAACCAACATGTTTTAGTGCAATTATACTCTATTTCTTTCAATTTTGTTGTATTTTTATGTTTTTTAGTGTATACATCTTCACGTGTAGTGGATAATGTGCTAGTACCTAACCCCCAAAACCCTCTTATCCCTCTTAACCCTCCAATCCCTCCTCACTTTCAAAACCATCCTAGACCTACTATAGTTACTCAATCCCCCTAAGGTAGTCAAGAGGATTTATCATGCCATATAGTAGAAAATAAGATCAAACTTGAGAATTTGATTAGGTCATTAAGGGATCCACATTCAAACAACCCCATCAAATTTCCCTAAAAAACACACTACAAATATTAGTAGATCAAGTTGAGTCATTAATGGGTCAAATTGATAGGTGGGCTAATTATATAAATATATGTAGGACATACTATTCCAACAAACTATCAGTAGCTATTGTGAAAGATAAACACATAACCAAATCCCAAATTTGAGCCCTATTCATTGATGGGAAGATTGGTGTGTCACTTGATGTGACAGCCAAATGGATTCCAATCCATTGATGCACTCATGATTTGATCAAAAAGAGTTTTTGGGACTGATGGTGGATGGTATTTGATCACCCACCTTGGACTAATAATGAGGTCCCATTGTATTTTTTGAAAAAAAAATATTATGAGTTTGTGCTGAATGAAATTCCAAATTATTTTGATTTCTCAGAGTTCCAGGGAAAGGGAAATGGATTTGAATAGGATAGTCCAAGTGCATGCCATGCACCTAATCAGCTAATGAGAGCACATGTGATAAATCCCATCCTCCTAAGACACTACCCTTTATAGTCAAGGAGATTGTAGAGATTGATACCTTGTATGTGCTTAAGGCACTTACTAACACCCTCATCCAACATATGAGACAGGTTTCTTATACTCTTCCTGGTAAGGGTGGACATGGTGAGGCTTCATCTAGCATTGCTACCTGATGAGCTCATTTATGTAAACCATTTAGCACAACATGCACTAGATCTAATGAGGATGATGAGGATTTCATGCAGTCCACTCGTGGTGGTTTTTCTATGGGCCTAGATGATACTGATATTTCTATGTTTCAGCCATGCACATTTCATCTAGTCACCTTGCCTACCACTTCCCAAATATGTTTAATATTTTACTTATTAAAAAAAAATCAGACTTGTTAAATTTAAAATATTTTTACAATTTAAAAGGTAATTTGATGTATATGAACTATTTTTATGTTGTAGTAGGTTTGTGGAGTCTTGAGCATGTGTGTTGCTCATAGTGCACTTTAGTTTATACCTATACATAGGTAATTTGTAACAATTAATTAATTTGATTGTTTATTGTACATATGTGTGTGTGTGTTGAAGGGACTGATAATGATATTTTGTATGTTCAGTTGATGACCATAGAAGACAATCTACCATATATTAAGGAGGGAACAAATGTAGGTCTTTATACTGTGATTTCATCTGCACATCAAATCCTTGAGGTACATGGTCCAATTATATATCACATAATGTTTAATTATAAATATAGATGTGCATTTTTTTAATTTTACTCTATACTTGTGCAAATAGATGATGCATGAAATAATTGTCTATGCAAACTTCTCTAGTGATGTCTTTTGGTCCTATCTAAATGATTAGCACATATTATGTTTCAATGATTTAGTTTATGAGTTAATTTTTAATTGTTATTTTGTATGTATATATATGTTTTCAGGGACCTACAACTTCCATCACTAGGATTAGGTCATCGACTCATAGTAGTGATTAGTTTCACACTCATGTTCACTAACATGAACCTATTATTGACAGTATTGAGTACCGGTCTCAAATTGACTATGACTATTAGCTTGAGGTAAGTGCACTTATGAATAATAATTTTTGTATGATTTTAAAAATTTAACATGTTAATTTTGTAAGTATCTTATTTTATAATGTATAATTTTTAACAATATTTGCATATGAACAGTTGGAGCTACATTCAAGTTTAGAGTTGAAGAGGACTCATAGTCAATCCGCTTAGATAGATACCTTCAGTTGTGAGAAAGGCATCGAGGGGAGAGGATTCAACAAGCAAGGCAAAGTAAGTGATTCATTTTGATTATTAGGAGATCATGTCTTATGCATATATGGTTTGATGTATATTTATTTGGCATGTTTTATATGCTTATATAGAATTAACCTTGGATATTGTATTATATTCACATTTTGTACGTCTTTATGGATTTTATGGATATAATATATATGCATATATTGTTCAACATTTCAATTTTTAAACATTGTAACTACTTCTACTTCTGTTGAATGTTGTTAAAATGCATGGAAAATTTACATATAATTATTTTAATATATTATTCAATAATTTATTCTGATTTTGAAAATCTTTCATACTCTTTCACAAACCTTTATTTAAAATATTTCATACTCTATTCTCTTGGATTGGTATTACAAAACCAATAGGTTAAGATATAAGTAAAATATAATCATCTACAAACCTCTACAAATTATTTGCCTCTGATACCTATGATTGCAATGATGATCCCAAACTCACATGGCTCAATGCTTTGTCCTTGCTCTTTTCCATTAGGTTCATGGACTTCCTCACTAGACTCTCTTCTTGTCAACACCAATAATTTCTTATGATTCTGTAGGATTCTTATATTCACCTCAATCACCTCTCAAGGTTCAACTCACTCTATAATCTCCACTCTCCTCTTACAATCAATATTGTCTCACTCTCTCAATGCACCTTCTAGGATTGTCTAGACCTATTATCATCTACCTTATCTATGTACTTAGATTCACTTATAATATCTTAAAACCTCCTACCCTATCCTCAAACATTCCAACTAACCTTCCTTGAAGGACCTAACTCTTCCTTGTACCTATCTTTTTCTTTTGCCTAAGTAGGAATGCAAGGCCTAGTAGGCTTAATTCACATTCTCAAAGATTTTTCTTTCCCCTGAGGCATTCTTGCTCACTCCTAACACCAATCTCATTCTTATCATCATTTAAATATTAAACAACTATTCTCACAAGATTAGACCTCCACTCTTCCAACTTATCCACTTATTTCCCCTTGTTGGCTTCAAGGACTAAGCCTAACTAGGCCTACAATCTATCACTTTCTCTTGTGTCTCCTTGTATAGTCCTATAATGGATTTTGTAAAAACTTCAAACACTTCATTCATAACTTATCTCAATTTCTCCTAAAGTCTCAAGGCCCTTCTCAAAATCATTTGGCACCATTATCCCCTTTTAGGATTGTCCCTTGAGGGTTTTAGGCCTCTATCTGACTAATTTACTCAATCTATGCTGATCTAGGAGCCAATTGATCCCAAAATCACATTATCTAGTCACAAATAGGTTTAAAGAGTTTAATTTGGCCCTATTTTCCTTTATGTTTAGACCTTATTCACCATAAAACATAAACCATGTGCCAAAAAACACATTGTGGTCACAAATAGGTTCAATCAGCTCAATATGTCCTCAATTGCCTTCATGATTGGACCCTAAAACCTAAACCCTATATCTTATATACCTTAAACCATAAGCCCTAAAACCTAAATAGTAAACCCTAAAAACTAAATGATTCAGCCCCAATTAAAATCCTTTATAATAGCAATTAGGTTCACAAGGCTCAATTTGACCCAAATCACACTATTCATTACCCCAATTGACTAATTTGCCCAATATATGGTGACATGAGGACCAATTAAGCTCAAAATCACATTTTATAGTCACAAATAGGTTTAAGGAACTCAAATTGGCCCTAATTGCCTTTTACGATTAGACCTAATGCATTCTAAAACATAAACCCTTAACCTAAAAACACATTGTGGTCACCATTTTGGGTTCAATCAGCTCAAATTATCCTTAATTACCTTCACAATTGGACTCTAAAACCTAAACCCTATCTCGTATATACTTGAAACTCTAATCCCTAAATCTTAAACCCTAAATTCTAAAACCTCAACCAAATAATTTAGCCATAATTAACATCCTTTACAGTATTGTTCACTTAGGTTCACAAGGCTCAATTTGGCCCAAATTACATCACTCATTGCCCCAATTGACTAATTAACTCAATATATGGTGGCATAGGGGCCAATTGAGCCTAAAATAACATTTTATAGTCACAAATAGGTTCAAGGAGCTCAATTTGTCCCTAATTGCCTTTGCGATTAGACTTCATATACCCTAAAACATAAACCTTATGCCCTAATCCCTAAAATCTAAGCCCAAAACCTAAAACCATAAATCATAAACTCTTAAAATTCTAAACCAATTATTTTATCCCAAATTAAAAAATATATATTTTATGTTCTATTACATTCGTGATTGGACCTTATACCCTAAAACCTAAACCCTATATGCCCTAATCCCTAAACCCTAAAACTAAATTTTAAGTTCCTTAAACCTTAAACCAATCGATTTAACCCCACTTAACATCATTTATAGTAATAATTATGTTCATATGGCTCAATTTAGTGAAAATCACATTACTTATTGGCCAAATTGATTGATTTTCTCAATTCGTGATGATGTTAGGGCGAATTGTACCCAAAGTCACATTTTGTAGTCACAAATCTATTTAGTGGAGCCAATCACATCAAGATTACGATATTAATTACTTATTTACATTTTATTAATGTACAAAACTTTAATGTAAATAATTATTTAATCTTCTAAGGGAATGCCATAAGATAGTGAAATACATACATGGAATGTATTTACAATATTCTATATACGTGGTAGTTCCACATATGCAATAATTTTGCATACATAGTAGTTATGCATACATAGTAGTTATGCATACACAGTAGTTATGCATAAGTGGTAGTTGTACGTACATGGTAATTCTACATACATAATTATTTAGCTTGATATTTCAAACACATGCCTTAAGATCTGAAATGGCTTGGATTCCTAAGCCTCAGACATGGACCTACAACACACATAGTTGAATGCGTGTTTTCTACCAACAATAATAAATACAACTTCACCCATGTTAGACACTATCCATTTTTTCAATTTTTTTTTTTCAAAATAGTATCACAACATCGACTAAGTATTCTCTTTCTATATATATGATTTTTATATATTTTCATTACTTTAAGGTTGTTATTTATATTTATTAACTAAGTATGTCTTTTCTAGTGCTATATGTCATGATTATTCATGTCCATATTTGTTTATGTATTCTTTTATTAATTTATCCAAACTAGAAAAAAAGTATCTAGTTGAAAACTAGATGTAATTATATACACATTAAAAAAAATAAAAATCTAATTTTGGATATTTTTTGAGGTAGTTGAGGGGGATACATGGTCAACTATACATTTTTTTTATCATATTTTAGGGTATACTGAATTGTGAAATTAGTGGAAAAAATATTAATTAATTAATTTTTAAAAAATATAGGTTGAAAACTAGATGATCTTACCTATCTTTTTACCAAGGGGTTTAAATAAAAATCAAACTATGCTCAAAATACAATGGGGTGCATAGAAAACTATCTAGCATGATTTTTATAAAAAATAATACCACCTATTTGAATATATGATGTTTGACCTTCTTATACTTAACCATTTCAAAAACAAATTAGTAGTTTAGAAACTAGACTCAAAATGATACAATTCATCTTCCTATGACATCTTCAAATTGTGAGTGTAAATATCTCAAATAATCCTTATAAGTCAATGTTTCATGTTTTTAAAGAAAAACATGTCCACTTAAGACCCCCTTTTGCCCCCCCATTTCCATAACTTACCCTTTAATGTATATATGGTGAGTGCATCAACTTGGGTGAATTCCTTGCATATCATGGTAATCCCATGCAAATGTTGTTTTATGTTTTTGTATCATGGTGACTAGTTGGATTTCTTATTAGGGATCTAATATATTATTGATAATGAGGGGTCTTCCCTATAGTATATCCACTTGTTTTGATAGGCTTGTCATAGATTCAATGTTCACTAGAAGAATTCCAAGGAAACAAAGGTGTGGTTAGAGGTGATGGAAAATTTTGATATCCTCCCTTATGTATAAGGATTCTTCTACTGAAAATATATTTCTAAGGGGGAAATGTCTAAATTCAAGGAGATTGTTTGCATGTTTGTCAACTGTGTAAATGTTTTGTATGACATGGGAAGTGTCAGTGCTTTCCTCTT
The DNA here is from genome assembly GCA_037957365.1 of Torreya grandis. NCBI lineage: Eukaryota > Viridiplantae > Streptophyta > Pinopsida > Cupressales > Taxaceae > Torreya > Torreya grandis. The sequence goes on along the minus strand of JARHVA010005689.1, from coordinate 789,192 downwards.
GTGTTTATAAGAATACATTTAATGGAAAGTAGGGGTTGTAAGGGAAGTTGGCCATCATATTTCACTTCAACCTAAGGATATTTCTCCCCTTCTGATGAAGGTCAGGAAACTAGATATAAAACCATTTTCTTCATGGTGTTTATATTGGAAATGAGCATGTTCCCTGACATACAACTAATGAATGCATCAGTTTTAGCCAACCAAGGTTTGACTAAGATCATAAAGTATCTTCTTAGGTTTTATTTGGGTTGTAATACTATGAAATAAAATGGATACTCCCATGATTCTACTATGATAACAAAGTATTATATGACTCCTTCAAGTTTTATAGTTAAATGGCATGCCATCTACAGAACAATGGTTTTTTCATGAAGGTCTTTAACTCTATTTTTCCTCATTATTTATTTTGTCATGACATTAATGGTTACTCATAAATAAATTAACTTTTTTGAATAGGAGTGTATTTGATGTAGACATCAACAATTGGGCTACCTAGGTCAGAGTATTTGGTTGGGATAATGTTTCTTAACATAATGTCTACAAGTTGTCCAACAATGTGGACAATCTTGGATTTTTTTTCTTCTGATTGGGTATCTTAGGGAAGAGTTCTTGGATAGGTTTAGTATAAATGGAAACATCTTATATTTATTGAAACAAAGTAATTTTGACACAAACAGTCTTCATCTAACCTACGAAGTCAAATTCTGATTTCAGCTCTTGTTTTTGAAGATCTAGTCTTTCTGAAAAAGGAGGATTATTTCATGTTACTTGTTTGGTGGATAAGATAGGTTCAAGAATAATACTATTGTTGGATGGTTATGGGTTAGTTGGTGTGTTGGTGATCTCTTCAAAACATTTTGTTATTACAAGTGGATTGAGATTTGGGAGAGTCTTTTCCTAAATGAAGATGAACATTATCAATTTATACCGAATAAATGGGGTAAGTTATCACATCATTATTTTATGTTGGATAAACCAAATTATTATTGGGATTGAGTGTAGGTTGGGAAATCAATTATGGATCTCTAGGTGGATGTGGAGTGGGTTTACTTGGCATTAATGTCTTTTGTTACTAAATGTGAGGTTGTGCAAGTTTTTGAAAGATAGTATTTTGAGTAAGCCAAGGTTGATTCCCTCATAATGACTATTACCATTGGTTAGAGGGTGGATTTTATTGATAATTATGATTTTGTGTTTTCCATGGCTATTTTTTAAATTTATACTAGTTGGTTTGGTATTGATGTTTTTTCTAATGTCAATTATGGTTTTGGGGTTGTGGTTGCAGTGTTTGATTCTAAGGACTAGATGTATGCCAATTATGAGGAATATAAAATTATGAATTAAAATATGAAGAGATAGATGGCATACCCAATTTTTGTGTTTTTTGTGACCATGGCTTCCATTAGGATACCTAAAATATCTACTTTCCATCTCCTCTAATGGCATGAAGCTCTAATACATCAAGATCTTCCTCTATTATACTTGTTACTTTGACACATGAAGCATGGCATTTACACCTAATTTTATTTTAAGGTTGTCTAGACAATATATAGTCAAGGCTTGCTCTATTTATTCTTGTTTCCTTCATGTGTGAAATGTATCCAATTGTGTAGCCAATTTATTGATGATGTCTTGTTTCATATCTTGTAACAACTTACTAATTTTCACTCTTGAAAGATCATTGGTAGATTT